>OX387237.1:7358017-7958017 GCA_947561695.1 Tyria jacobaeae | reverse complement strand
TACATAAATACTAAACATATTTATGTATCACGTGTAACATTCATACGAACACTCATACAGGTAAAAATACATACATACATTTAGAAGTAATAGGCCTAATTTTGCTGATTATAATTTAGTCCCATGTACGTAACAGAGGCTAGCCTATTCACGGCCTCCGGGCACTTTTGGGAAATTTTGGAGTATATTGACAGGCAATGAAGAACAGAAAGGTATACTTCTTATATTGCAGATGGATAAGCAATAGCTCAAGCAAGTCAGGGTCACATACCTGTAACTCCAAATGGCTGGTGCCGGAAGTCTAAGCTCTTAGGAGTAGTTTTGTTTAGAAGTACATTGAAGGAAAAGAGGGTACTCGCAACGCACTTGTGACCCTTGAGTTGCGGGTGTCCATGTCCACTACCGCCGCCGGTAGTCACTTACCATCAGGTGAACTGTCTGCTCGTATGCCCCCGATCGCATAAAAAAAAAGTGGTTTTGGGGGTAGGTAAGATTAATTTCAGGCTGGACTATGTGTTCATTTACTATGTTAGGAATCATCCTTTTATACGTGTTTTTTAAGGGTTCAGTACCCAAAAGGACCCTATTACTAAGACTTCGGTGTCCGTCTGTCTGTCTGTTGTCCGTCTGTCTATCTGTTTGTCCGTCTGTCACCAGGCTGTATCTCATAAACCGTGATAGTTAGAAAGTTGAAATTTTCACAGATTATGTATATCTATTTACGCTATAACAACAAATACTAACAAACATAATAAAATAAATATTTAAATGGGCTCCCATACAACAAAGGTAATTTTTTTGTTCGTTTTTCCTTGATATTGTTAACGACATTGACCGTTTTTCCTTGATATGATATTCATATTGAAAAAATAAACATTCAACTATACAACAAACATGTTTTTTTTGCTGTTTTTATAGATAATGGTACGGAACCCTTCATGCGCAAGTCCGACTCACTCTTGGCCGGTTTTTTACTTTTAATTTCGACCCGTTTTCCCCCCCTTTTAATTAATTAGATTTTAGGGTGACCCAACTCGCTCCTCTTATATTTATAGTCGTTAAAGGTTTCTATTTTTTTTTAACCACTAAAACGTCATGGGCAACCGCGACGCGTGTCTCGTCTCATATTAAAGGAAGTAGATTCAATGCCGTGTGCTTACAAAATCGTATTACGAGCCAAATTCGTGAGTTATTTTAGTATGCAGTTATTCGTATTACATACACGTGATGTAATAATGAAATATTTATACAGCGGTAATCGTTACACGCAGAAATATTTCACCTGCATTTATGCTCACTGCTCCGCTCCTAATTGCCACAGCGTGTTGTTTTATAGCTTATATTATTCTTCAATTAATTCTGTAGTAAATACAAAAATAATCACTAAAATGTGAATGAAAGTTCTTAAATTGATGCGTTCAAAGAAACTAAAAAAAAACGTTTAATTGATATTTCTTATAAGTATGCTCTTAAAGTCTAAAGCAACCAAAATTTATTTACATGACAAGCCGTACCCGTTGCTTCGCCTGCGTTGAGGCAAACGTCGTGGATAGGATCTTTTTAGACGAAATGAAAATGAGATATGTAGCACTAAAATGGATATGCATAAGAACTTGGTGTAAGAGATAACGCAAATCTTGTATGAAGAAACGGAACTGAGACCGCAGTAGCTCACTGAAGCCAGGGTCGCGTACTGTACGCGACTGGAGAGGCTACTAGCACAGGAAAGCCTGCTATTCTGCAGTATGAAATTACATATATAGGGCATGTTGGTCTAGTGGTTAGAGACCCTGACTGCTGAACCGGAGGTCGTGGGTTCGATTCCCATACGGGACAAAAATTTATGTAGTACACAAATTGTTATTCTGAGTTTGGGTGTTCTTTGTGTCCGTTGATTGAATGTTTGTAAAGTCCCCGCGACAAAGGAATTATTTCTATGCGGAGTTGTCTTTTATAAAAAGAAAAATAGGAATACATACATTTGTCTTGGGTGGGAAACAAACCTACGACCTCTGGCTTATCAGTCATGGTCACTGACTATTAGACCCACGGGTCATTTAGTTTTTATTCTCCCTTTCTCTTTCAATATACTCCCAATGTGCTCATTTAATTTCCACAGTTCCTGGTTTATTATGTATTATGTAGGTGTGACTTACTTATAGTTTACAAAATGTGACATTTTCAGACGCTTCTGCTTACCACTTGCAGGATAAAGGCGGGAGTGTATATTTGATCAAGGAGATTGCTTTTTAAAAATCGTGATTATTGTAAGATGAAATCATTCCATATCGTAATAATACGTGCACTACACAGGAAATGAATCATAATAATTGTAGAAGCGTAGCGTCATATATTTATGTATAACCAACGCTTTACTCGTGTAAAACTTATTTGTTAGACTTGGGGAACAGTCCTGTGAATAGTACTTTAACTTAGATTACTAACTCTACCAGACAACCTTAGGATAGATTTAGTGTCAAGAGAGAGTGCTAGCTGAGATGTACATACATACATAAATACATACATATATATATATATTTACCCATGAATGCAAATACACGCATGATATGATACATATAAAATTAGTTTTCTCTTATTACTTTTCTGAAAATTCAAATCAAATCTCAAACTCAATTTCTTTATCACATAAAACTGTATGACAGTCATTCGAAATCCGTCTTGTTTTTAACAATAATTACATTATTAGAATAAAAACTTTCGTTAGTTACACTCATATTTATTTAAATATACTTTTTTTAATCACGTGTACATTTCGGGGATGCCCCACTAGTTTCGGTCCCGACAGGAGACCTTTCTCAAGCAGTAAGTCGTCGCACGGTAGAGTATGACGTCCGGTTCAGTCGCGGCTGGACGACTTACTCCTTGAGATAGGTCTTCCGTATATTTATATAAATAATTATTTAAAAAAAATATATATTCGTTTGATTTTAATTTATCACTAACAGTTGCCGCGGAATATTCAACCGTACACTTTACCGGAATGATAGTAACCGTCTATATGTATTCCAATCTTTCTGTATGCAAAATTTTATCAAAATCTGTTTAGTCGTCTTTTCGAGCTTTCATATTTATAATAAGTAAGATTAATAGAATTACCAGCTTCTGCCCGTGGTATGTCGCTATAATCTAGCCTTTGTCTACAGGGTTCAAAGTATCACATAATAAATTTCATTAAAATCCAGTTCAGCCGTTTAACCGTTAAATGTAACAGACACATATACTGAAATATTTTCGCATTATTCGTATATATAAAAATGCGGGACAAAGATCACCATGCGCTTAATTGTAATCTATATACATATATTATATATAGTCAGTCCCATTCACCAAACAAGGGGCAAGAATATTGCAATCGACCGGGCTTTTGGGAATCAGATGGGAGAAAGAGAAGCAAAATGATATTGCTTAACGGAACATCTAACTTTAAATATAAGTAACTATAGTATTGATAAGATAAGAATAATATTTATTTTACACCAAAGACATATTGCTTAAAATGAAGTATAGAAGGTGATATGCACAATGGGCGGCCTTATCGCTAAGAGCGATCTCTTACAGGCAACCTTTGGATGGACAAAATTGATAGTGGATTTAAGATGGATGGGTGGCTTGGTAGCTTGGTGCAAGATAGGAGAAAATGAAATTTAGTTGCAACGTCAACGTATAAAACTAGATACATCCTACCTACTTATATACAGATATAGTGATACATATACATACATTACTATATTCATATATTCAGACAAATACACATATATACAAACACACATATACAGATGAGGATTTATTATGTTAAATTCGTATAATTCAGCAGAAAAGAGATTCTTTTTAAAAACCGCCCGCATTAGGATTAATTCCTGTGTCGCGGGGCAATTTACAAACATTTAAATAACGGCTACAAAGAATATCCAGACTCAGAACAGCAATTTGAGGATTACACAAAGTGTTGTTCCGTGCGGGGATCGAAATCAAGAGGATTATTTTTTTTCTTTAACCATTTTTTTTTTAAATACTGCCAGTGATTGAGCACGTCTTAGCGACATTGATAGCAGTTATAAATCCAATAATTAATATTGTGAGTTTAGTGCAAAAAATAAAGTTTTATTAAGTCACTGTTAAAAACGTTTTATAAGTAAACTTTAACATCTTATTTAAAAAAATAATGTACTCTATCACCCTAGCCAAGTTATTTAACAAAAAACCCGCGACGGTTAAAAAGTAATTGAAAAAGAATAAAATCTATTAAAGAACCCTCACTGATCAACTGCAAACTGCATCAAAACCGGACTAGTAGTTTTGGTTTTGCACAAACAAATGTTTACTGCAGCGCCCCCGGTGAGTTGTGACCGTAACCCCTATCTAAGAACATGCACAGGCAAACTTTTTCAAATATCTTTCTATTTGGTTATTGAGTGAGATATAAGACAGTGGGGATCTTCAGAACTCTGACATAACATTAACAAATCGACATTTTTTAGTAGGTACAACACCCTTGCTAAGCCCTGGCCGGCAGCTATTTTAATATAAAATTGATAATAAGAATCACGAATGTGTTTATCCTTGACCCATCATGAAGCAAACATTTCTACTTTTACAAATGTGTATTCGAGGTTGTAACGAGGTCAATATGTAATTGGTTAATACATACATACATACGCTCTTAAATACAAGCTTCTTCTAGCACAATCGGGTACTTCTGATCCCCGTTTTTAAAAAACTCCCGTCCAGAGAGTTATTTCTATATATCCAGAGACTACAAACATACAAACGAAGGACATAAAGAGACCCAGACACGAGACAACGTGGATAACACAATTTTTCGTCCGTGTCTGAATCGAACAGACGACCAGAAGTAGTGAATTCCCTAACCACTAGACTAAGAGGTCAATTCATTTTCGATAACTATCAACGGTTTGCTAATTAATAACGTACATAATTTTATTTCAATATTATCACATATCCGTTTGCACGCGCGATAACCATGTGTGTCAAACTTTGTCCTCCACCATTTAAAACTAGACACGTGTTTGTTGAGTACAATAACAAGACTTGGATGTAACACTACATATTATTTTTCAGCCACTTTTTTTTTATGTTTGTGTCCAACAGTGGTACATTCCCTTGCTTAGGCACGACTGGGCCAGCTCGACAGGCGGTGCGATACCACGACCTCATAGAAAACCGGTTGCCCAACTGTTCCTTTCCTCTTCCCCCTCTCCCCTTTCCTATCACCTCACCCCCTCCCCTTTCTTTTTCCCCTCCCTGCATTTCCCATCATTGAGTTGTAAGTGTCCATGGACGGCGGTTGTCACTTACCATCAGGAGACCCATCTGTCCCCCTATAGTATACACAAAAACTCCGTCATTTATGAACCGATTTGATTTTCTTTGTAATGATATACTTTTTTTTTAGTCCCACGGAAATTACATCAAAAAGTGTTGTAGTAGTTTGGTTTTCCCCCGCAACATAGGAATTAATCCAAGTGCGAAGTTTTGTCTTTAAAAAAAAAAGTGTCAGACGTAAATTAAGAATTTCACGCTCTAACCGGCTAGTGTCGAATAAAAATTAAATATATGACTGCCATATGCAACAAAAACATATTTAAACGCTATCTAGCGAACAGCAATGGAACTACGCAGTAACTATTGATCCTACATCGCACACTGAAAACGCTCATTGAAACTTAAAATCAAATATGGACCGGCTCGACCGGAGTATTAATACGGCCTTACAATAATTATTAAACCGGCTGTTAAACAATGCTAGCATTGTGTGGCCGACTGAGTGAGGTTTCTTGAGGTCCGACCCCCTTCCCTCCTTTACCTTCCTCCCTTTCTCTTTCCCTCGTTCTCCTACCCTGAAAGGCGGACAGGAGGCGGAAGTCACTTACCATCAGGTGACCCGTCTGCTCGTTGGTCCCCTGAGTTTATAAAGCCTGAAAATAAAATGCATTTTGAACATTTTTATGTTATTCTTCCCTTGGTGGATATTTTTTCTTGGTTTGGGTACACTTTTCTAAATAACGTTTTCAAAAATTCACTGGTATTAAATATTTATGGTTTCATTCACGTCAGTTATTAGTTTAATAGCTAAATATTAAGAATCAATTTTCAGTTTCTAAATAGCATTTCTGTATTAAAAATCATGATTTTTACTAAAATTATTAGCGATTTTCGTTTTTTTTATACCATGAACAGACGGGTCAGCTGATGATAAGTGACATCCGCTGTCCATCGACACCTGCAACTCAAGAGTCGTAAGTACACTGCCCGCTTTTGAGGGTGATGAGGGATGGGGGATGCGGGGAGGGGAAAGAAGAAAGGGGATTGAGGAGAAGAGAAGAGGGGGGAGTTAGGCCTCCGGAAACTACTCATTTCCGAGAAATGCAACGCAAGTATTGCTTAACAACCTTTTTTTCTGAGGCTGTTGTATCGCACTGCTCGAGCCGGCCCATTCGTGCCTAAACATGGCTCTACCACTGTGAAAGTTGTTCAAGGGGTCAACTAAATAACCCTTAAATATGACCACACCATTTTGTAACACGCAACTTTTTAATCTACTATACCAATGATGGAAGTAAAATTTAATAGATAGTATACGATCTAATTTATTTTGTCTTTATTTTCAGGTATTATGAAAGAGAGATATGCTGCAGCACGGCAGGAGAAGTAAATCTGTTAAAATGCTATAAATTAAGTATAAAAAAGTATTTTATTAATAAATCATGAACAAATAGCAATTAAAATAATGACCACAGACGTTTAACTAAGCTGATGGGTGTCCTTTTTTGCTACAATTTTGTATAATTTAATATTAATATATTAAAGTTACGTTGTACTTCGATGATGTCATAAGCTACGATTATTCTGAATACTTCTAGCAGAAGACGGCATCAGAGCAAAGAAGAGAAGAGAAGGGTTTCCTGTTCTGAATATGTGACCATTGCCACTTTTTAAAAGCATTTTTAAATATACGGTTTTACTCACGTGTGTATGCCCGACTAGTTTCGGTCTCGACAGGAGACCTTTCTCAAGGAGTAAGTCGTCCAGCCGCGATGGCACCGGACGTCAATAGTAACTCACAAAAGTTTTTATTCTAACATTTTTAAACAGCAAAATAGATTTTAACTATTACTTACAAATGACTCACTAATTGAAAACAAAGATATAACGACGCTCGGTGATTTTATATAAAGTCCAGTTTAGCGTTACATATCAACTACGTACTATTTTTTTTATTATTTTGCATTTTGAGAGTGGATCAGTAAGTAGTGATCTGGAGTAGTATGAGGGATATACGAGTATATATTAATTTGTTCACATTAGGTTAAATAAAACCGACATTGGCTCAAGAATCTCAACTCTTTTCGAGGGTCCATTCATGTACGTCTTACAAAATGTTGAATCTTAGATCACTTGCAGCCATGCCAAGAAAGAGTGTTGCCATGAAGAAATATTGTTTATCATTTAACTTTGAATTTATTGAATTTAATAACTAAATTGGACCACGGTCCGACGTTTTTATTAATTACTTTGGACCAAGTAATTAATATATTTAGAGAATGTATTCCGACTACAAACTCAATGTCTTGAACATTTAGTATTTAAGTTAATTATCAAAATATTATTTTTATATTGATTTGTATATTATTATTAAGTCTCGATATATTTTTTAATTGAGTAGGTAATATTTTTATAAGTTCTAAAAAAAAAGATAAATTTGAATAATCTGTAGTGTTTAAGGTCTCGTCACACAAAAATCCTAGGTTTTCAATACGTGTAGTTTTATTAATGTCACCCGCTGGTCCCAAGCGGCCGGTTATTCGATTCCTGCTCGTGACAAAAAATGTGTGGTCATTGTTTGAATGTTTTTTTTTTAATGATAAATGATCTTTATTTTGTAAATAGGTTACAACAACACTTTACACGTCAATATATTATTTTTTTCTGTTAGTTTATGCTAGATGAGGCCGGTTTGTAAAGTCTCCTGCGGCACAATCTAGTAGAAATTTTATTAATACGAATTTTAGAACAATTCTTAGAGTTTTGCATTATTCGCGGTGTCTTCAAGTCTATGACCACATATTTCAATAACACTATGTTTAACATTCGATAAAAATCATAAATTATATAATCAGAAGGTTATTTCAAGTCAAGATTCACAAAATGACCGATATTTTTTAGTAATTATAAATTACTCCAATTATATTTTGAAACTAATTTTGGCCGTATTATTTTCTTCTTAGGCAAGCCATAACTTACAATAATTTAAGTTTATACATAAATACTAATTATATCTTAATTTTAATTTATTTTATTGTAAACGCTTGACCGGTTTTTTATAATTATTCAGTTAATACTGAACAATAATTACAAATATTTATTTGAATTGTGTGGAAAAAAAGATATTTAGGGATTAAAAATGGACGTAGTGTATTGTATAGTAATGACAAAAATATTATGTTTTAAATATGAAGATCTTCTCACTCACTTCGCTTACTTAGTGCCATCGGGGCACTTTATGACTGTATATATAATAAACAACAGTCAAATATTATTAAGATCAAATATTATAATATAAAATTGTTATGTATTTTCGTTTGATATTTAAAATTAATCATGAATTACTATATATATATACATATACAATATATTTTATGCGATAGGGGGCAAACGAGCAGACGGGTCACCTGATGGTAAGTGATTCCTGCCGTCCCATGGATAACAGCAAATTAAGAGTCACAAATGCGTTGCCGGCCTTTTAGGTAGGAGTACGCTCTTTTCTTGAAGGTTTGAAGGTCGTATCGGTTCGGAAATACGGCAGGCGACAATTTGTTCCACAGGTTGTTTATTTATCAATTATTTTTAACAGTAAGTTTCTAAATTAAGTTGCATGCCAATTGCGAGGTAATATGGCGGTCTGACAGTTATATTATTTTTTAAAAAGCATAGTATTAAAAAAATAAAAAATTATGCCGAACTTAATAAGAAGTAGTGATGATGTATCGCACAATACGAATAATCGCTCTAATTAGTATAGTTATAAACAACTCGCCAATTGTTTGTCTGAAAATATAATCTGTGAAGTACATACCGAGACAACCATCACGGCCTGAACAGATTTTCGTTTTTGATTTTTCTAAGAATCTCTGCGTTGACTCTAAACGCGACACAGTCAATAAATACATCAGCCTAGGTAATTTGCAGACTGAAGTGGCACTGGGCGGGCCACATCGCGCGAAGGACCGATGACCGCTGGGAAAGATTCTGCGCCAGGTGGAGTGACGCTCTGCGCAAAACTGCGGGGTAAAACTGAATCAAGAGAGGTGATCGAGCGCAGTAGCCATAAGCCTCTCTTAATGTGTACACCACATTAAGAGAGGCTTATGGCTAGCATTGGACGAGAAAAATTTTGATGATTTTTGAATTGAGGCTGATGTGAGAGTAGTGCAACGAGTTTAAAGGAGTAACATCGTTTATTTCGCGAATCGCGATCGCGAATTCGCAAGACCCATTTCTACTAGTTGATATATTCTATGATTTGGAGCGTATTTTTTGTAACCTTTACAGATATTTGGACTTACAATTACTCGTAAAGATTTGGACTGTGTACGCAGTTGGTCTAGTGGGAATTACCAACTATCTGAAAAATTTCCTATTAGTTCGGTTAACCGGGTTAAACAAACCGCTATTGGTATCAAAGGTTGAAGAACTCTTTCAGTAACTATTAAAGGCCGGTCGATCTATTTACGTTTATAAGCTATACATATTATTGTTAAGATAAATCATATTTTTTTCTTAAGCATTTATTAAATGCGATTACTTCGAATTGAAATTTAGACGTTAGTTTCTTTTGAAAGTATTACAAATAATTTTAAATGAAATAATTTATTTTGCTACATTATAATAGCTTTGCTTCTGTACTGCCGTGTGGTAATTGTATTACTATTCTCAGTAATAATTAATAAAACATATTTTATTTATTTGGTTTTTAATTTTGTTACCCGACGTTTTATGAATATGTATGATGTGTTTTTGTCAGTTTAGATTCTAGACGGCTTGATGTATTTCGACATGCAAGGTGTTATTTAAACCGTCTTAATAGAAGCAGTGACATATTGTATAACACTTCGAGAACAAGAAAATAATACGATAAGAATCTAGTCAGTAGTCCTTCATTGATGTATTTAATTTCTTTACTCTACCACTTTAACACACAAGTCTTGTGTAGTACAGTGGCAGAGTATTCGAATGCAATGTTAGAGGTCGAAGGTTTAATTATTGCTCAATACATGTGCTGTTGCGTAATCTCTTTGTTGTAATATGACGTAAAATATATCATGTTGAATTGTGGAAAGAATATGACATCATTTGACTAGCTATTACATAATTGGTAGTGGGCGCTCCTTAGGGAGCGGATTACTTCCCAAAGGAGCGCGATATCAGAAATGGACGGCGATAGGCTGATCATCCTTGAAATGAGGCTGGCTGTGGATGATAAAAAAGGCTCTAGGACACACAGAAAAACAGACTAATTGGTAAGTAGTGCGATGAAAACATACACATTATAAAACAAAAACAAAGCCCCCCGCGTCTATCTGTCTGTTAGCGATAAACTCAAAACCTACTTAACAGATTTTTATTCGGATTTCAATAGCTTGAGTACTTTTTTTATGAGAAAGGTTTAGGTATATACTTTGTTAAGGTTTCTTATAAATTGATTCAAATATCGCTCTAGAATTGTTAAAAATATTTTAAAAAGTCAAGCCCTCTGGGAGCTCTCATCGAAAACTCTAATCCATTATATAAATAACAAAACAATGTATAGTTGGGTATTCGTTTGTATAGGTGTACAGAAACGTCTGCGATGGCATATATATATATATATATATGTTTAAAAGATATCTTACTATACACATTCTAAGTCTCATAAAAAATAGTCACGTACAATGAGGTAATTGGAAAGCTATTAAGGCAAATACAGTATTAATATTTATCAACTGAAATACGTTACTTACCTAAAGCGTTTCATGTGCAATAATGATAATCCTTTAAATAATTGGAGTATAATTTAAATTAATATCTTAGGAGTTATCGCAAAATCTATCTATCTGTCTGTTTAGGTAGTAATTGCGAAACCGCAGCTGCAGTTCTCACAAGTTTAGGGGCCAAACTTCGGAAGTGAGGTCCGACGTTCCATCGGCTGTCCATAAGAGTCCTAGATATCTAATTGATGACTCGATACCGATGTGAACACCTCCCACTACAAGGCTGGTTCCTCCAGGTAGTCTTCGGCGAGGCTCGTGAAAACAGGACCTTAGATTCGTTGACAGCTGACTGGAGACCCAATCGCCGGATTCTTGTAACGACTTGAGCGACCCCGGTCTTTATGGTCGCCTAACTGTGCGTCCTACCCCTCGCTGTCAAAAGTGCCACCGGCATAACAAGTCATAAGGACACCAACACCGAACCTTGTGGAACTTCGCACGACCTGTTTCTATTCTGCCTGAGTCGGGTAGATAACGGTTCTCTCTTATATATATATATATATATATATAAATATCTTTGTCTTTCTATCTATATGAAAGTGTTAACTATTTATTTAAATATACGGTTTTACTCGCGTGTGTATGCACGACTAGTTTCGGTCTCGACAGGAGACCTTTCTCAAGGAGTAAGTAGTCCAGCCGCGACGGTACCGGACTAGAAACTAGTCGGGCATCCCTGAAATACACACGTGAGTAAAACTGTATCTAATACCTTTAAACGAGCAATTCTTGTATATATACATATGTATATATAATCTCGGAAACGGCTCCAACGATATTCATGAAATTTTGTATGCAGGGGATTTCGGGGCCGATAAATCGATCTAGCTAGGTTTCATTTCCAGAAAACGTCGTTTTATTTATGTTTACAGACAATGAAAAACTGCTACAATATCATTAGAATACGAAGGTAAATTTCGCCATCATCTATAAGGTTGTAATAGGTCAGGTGGGAAATAAGGCGGTTTCGCAACTAGATTACCCCGGTTCGAGTCCTGATGATTACTTTATATTACTTTTTTTTTGTTCTTTTACACGATTTACCAAAAAAAAAATACCGAGCATCGGTCATAATATTTAAATTAAAGTGTTAACTGTCTGTCAGATTTGAATTATAGACTATAAAAAATAGAAGCGCCTACTAGCAGTGAAGCAATCAACAAATAAACTTTTGAAACTGCTAGTAAAATCCAACAGTAAGTATAGATAAAAAATTAAATTAAAAACAGTTACCCATGTATGGTACATATAATTTAATACAGTTTTTTAATACCACTAACGGTAGTAACCTGTCCATAGTTGATCAACCTCATTACGTAGATAATCATACATTTATGAATGCGTAATGAGCATAATCATCATATTATGAATGCGTAATGAGCATAATTATCATAAAGCTATGTGCTTTGAAATGTCAATTTCCTGCACAACATTATTAATTAAACGATATACATACTCACGCCTAAGTATTTATTATAAGCAGAAGCGTATCCAATGACAACCATAATTTAGACTTAAGCATTAAGGAGAAAGCCTATTACCAATAGCCGGGCTCTACATATGTATATATATATACCTACTGTCTGATAAATAACAGCCCTAAGTCGCCTTTACTATACCAGCGGGCAGAGCTGTTATTACCTTATTTTACTGAACAGAGACCATCACACGCACAACTAATTAAATAATACATACAATTATTTTTTGGTAGATCCATGCTTAGGCACGAATGGGCCGGCTCGACCGGTGCGATACCACGGTCTCGCAGAAAACCGGTTGTGAAGTAACGCTTGCGTTGCATTTCCCCAAATTGAGTAAGGTTTCCGGAGGCCCAACCCCCTTCCTCCCCTTTCCTCTCCCCTCATCTCCTTTCTCCTCTTTCCGATCTCCTTAACCCCCTCTCTTCTTTAAGCTCCCTGCATCACCCTTAAAGGCGGGCAGCGCACTTGCGACTCTTGAGTTGCGGGTGTCCATGGACGGCGGTTGTCACTTACCATCAGGTGACCCGTCTGTTCGTCTGCCCCACTATAGTATATAATAAATAAAACTTAATAATGTTTTATTTCGCAATTGAACTAAGCAGCGCCAACTGTGTGAACACTGGTTAAGAAACTAGGGTCATTTCATTATCAATTGTGCACGTCTGCTTAAAAAGGTGTATAATGTTTTAAGGACTCATTTATGTACGTAAGTTTTTCTGTTTCACCATAGCTTCTGAATGCCTTAAGAAATAGATGTATTAGACATAATAAGAATTCTTGAATAGCCCAGATTGACACCGGCTATAAATATTTATAAGAAATCAACATGGCTGCTGTGTGAGAGGTTGTGTTTGCGGTTCACACCTAAAACAAATAATTATGATGAGCACGAACAGCTTTTTTTGTGTCTGGGACTAATTTATAATAACTTATAATAATAACTTGATTCATCTCACACACGGCCGTCTGATCGCAAACTGAGCAGAGCTTGTACTATGGGAACTAGACAGCTGAAATACACACTTATATACTTCTAAATACATACATTAATATGATGATAAATTACACCACACCACCAAAAAAAATGATCATGCTCATCACACAAACTTTTGTCCTGCGTGGGAATCGAACCCACGACCTCTGGCTTAGCAGTCAGGGTCACTAACCAACAGACCAGTCAATTAATATATAATATTAATGTACTAAGTTATGTCTAAGTACGTTGTGGATTTTTGGAACAGACGGGATCACGTGATGGTAAGTGACAACCGCCGTCCATGGACAACTGCAACTCAATAGTTGGTAAGTGCCTTGCGGGTGATGAGGGATGAAGACATTTCGAAAGAGGAGAGGGTATGATTAGGGTTTTTAATAAAAAATAAGGGCCATCGCGCACAGCTGATTTTTAATTGATAAAGTCACTATCGTTGAGCATTCATTTTACACCGATTTTAAAAATGCAGAGCAAAGTTGCTTGCCCGGCAGGGTCCACGATGATCTACATAATATTTATATGCAATATCACACCTGTAATTATAAACATTGTAGCATGCAATAAAATGTTGAGTATTGAGTCTTTAGAAGTACTATTTTACTTGACATTTGATAGCAACTCCACCATGGTGTATCCCATACTTAGACTGGCGCGCACGGAACACGTCGCGCCACCGCACCGGTGTGTCAGGCCTGCTCACGCTAGGGCGACAGATAACTGTATTTAATCTTATTTTATAATAAATTAACAAATGCTTTTTATGTTTTGTATAAATTTACATTAAATTAAATAGTGTTGTTTCTTAATTAATATTTTAACTAAGTTCTTTTGCTTTTGTATTTTTCATTTAATTTAAATTTTATTTACCTATTAAGAGTTTTTCTAATCTATTTTATTTGTTTATACACTTTTTATTTAATTTTAATTCTATCATGAATGTTCATCTGCTCGTGTGGGGAAAGACGGACGGAAGGATAGAGCACTCCAACAAAGAGAGGAGTGATGTATCCTCGCGGCAGCCTCCCCCGTGTGAGACACGGGTGCTTCCCGAAGCAACCATGTCCGGTAAATACATGTGACAATGAGTCTTTATTTAAAAAAAAAATAAAAAAAATTGTTTGCTACAAAAATTATTTTAGTAAGTATAGAAAAATTTTGAGTAAATCTAGCTAGTTTATTATAAAGAATGGTCCGCGAAAAATCTTCTGCGTCATGCTTAGGAATGTTGCGGTGCAAACAAGCAACATTTAAAAAACACTGTAAACAACCAGAGCTCTAGAAGTCACGCTTGCACCAAATATTATACTACGAAAATGAGTAAGCCTAGACGGTGTACAAATTGAGGACGTTATCTGCCCATTTAATATCTCTACATTACCCTGACCAAGATTACCATTTTTGACGTGTGCTTTTCTTTCTTTGTATACAGAAATATACCTGCCTCTTTCTGTCTCATTATACTACCGTATTGAAAGAAATAGACGTCTACTTACTTACTTCCATGGTCTACGTGTAGCCCGTTTTTATAAACTGTAATGCACGTGCCATAACGATTGACAGTTACCTGTCAAAATCCTTTATTGTTTACAAAAAACATGATCTCCGTTACTACTTATTTAAAACAATTTAGAAAATAACTAACCAATCATGACATACAACATTTTAATATTATTAATTCTAGTTATATATACGTACTATTTTTAATATGGGTAACAAGGTGAGATGGTCTGTTTCCACTTATAACAAGTTTCTAAGCTGAAGAGTTTTGGGTGTAAATACCTGGACGGATTTCAATAAATTGTGTTCCTATTTAGTAGTAAACGAGTCCTAGAGTACAGAACGCGAATACAGAGTACAGAATACAGAAAGTAGACCGCTCCTCAGCTGACTAGCTGGGATAGACTGTATGCAAAAGATGGCGAAGTACTGGTGGAACCAGCGGTACTGGCTGAGACAAAAAGGAGCAGAGCAGAGCTCGTTCAAGAAACATCAACATTTTCTACACAGTTCCCTTTCGTAGACCTTTAAAATTTAAGCAAACAGGTGTTCTCGAGGCCTTTCCAGTCACAGCCAGTACAGGATATGTATATTAGATATAAGAACTTCAATTGCGCGATTTAAGGTAACTACTTAGTTCGACCGATGTCCGCTAGATGCTGCTGCAGTAGTATGTACATACATATATTTATGTTTTGTCATAAACTCTGCACATACCTGTACTAGGCTTAATGTCGGATATTGTTTCAGTTGGAACACCCGCCTCCGCCACCAAACGTACCTATGCATCTGCCGCCGAAATTGCCTACGTACAGCCAAGTAAATATGTGTTAATACATCTCATACGCTCACGACTGTATACCTAAAGTAATAGGCAGAGATTTATTAAACACCCACATTTTGAAAATCACAATCTGGTCTCACTAGCCCAATGCCGTCACCTCGTCTTTTTATAAATTAAAGAAGAATAAAAAAGGAAGTATATCGAAATGTGAAGGTATTTATTAATGTTGCTTGAGGGCGTCGGGGTATACCTGTAATTTCGAACTGACTAGCCGGTAGGTACGAGCTCTCTACCCAATATTACCCTTACATAACTAAAACCTGTTCTAAACTATGCAAATTTTCACAATTAATTTATTGTTAATCCCTGAAGGGAACCCTACGTCCATTTTTGTATTTTATCTCTGAGAAGGTATTTATAGCTATAATACTAAATTTCATAATGATTTGATGAGTAATTACGATGTGAATGTTCCAATATACAAACTTAATTTAAATTGATTGAGATAATATACATTTTTTATGGTATAGCGGAGAAACGAGCAGACGGTTCACCTGATAAGCTATATGAATTGAATATTCTTCATTGTTCACCATTTTTTAAGATAACTCGAACATTAGGAATGATCCTCTGTTACCGAGGAGGGGGGGACTTGACAAACATACAAACAACAGACAAGAAGAACACCCAGACTCAGGACAACTGTTTGTGGATTACACAATGTTTTGTCACGTGCGGTAATCAAACCCGCGGCTCAGCAATCAGGATCAATAGCCACTAGACACGCAGACCAATCAATAGTAATAAAGTACAGTTAAAATTAATAGAATCTTACAAATAAAGAGTACAATGGGCGGTCTTATGGAGGTTGTAACAAGATGGTTTAATATAACAGCTTTAGGATTTGGTTAAAATTTGTGACAGTATAAACTCTAGATGGTCCGATCACATCGAAATCCATCAAGCCATTTAAGTTCTAGAGTGAGACCATGAAACTTCATACACACCTACATAAATAAACTCAAATCGAAGAACATATAACAGAGAGACGAAATAAAGACATAATAATATACTTGACGATTCTTTTATGTAAATTGAATACCATTATACAGTGTTTTTAAGCTATTGCATAGCTTGTATCGCGGGCTTTGAGCGCGGCGACCGAATCAAGAAATTCCGTAACGAAAATAAAACCTAACACCCCCACTCCGCCTACCATGTAGCTCGGCTGAGCGTTCGCTTAACGTGTATGTATATTGTACGACTGTACGAAGCTCGCACGGATCGAGACGAGCTGCTCTGAAATCGGAAGAATACCTAAGCAGAATAATAATAATTGCATAAGTTGATAAAAAATACTATGCAATAGCTTTACCGCGGCAGTCCCCGAGTGCCACACGTTTTTTTTTTAAATATTCATACACGCCTTATTTCATACACCCACGTTTGCCATAAATATATTGAATTACGTAATAAATGACAAGCCTATTGCCGTTAAACGAGTACTGTATATATACTGTCTGATAGATAACAGTCCGATCCTTTATTCGCATTTTACGACACCCCCGGTAATAGATGTGGTGGACACAGACCACAGAGAATCACGCAGCGTAAAATATCGGTGTTTTAAAGTGGCATCCTACGCTATATGGAGTTTGTACTGTTGCAGGCGATCAAATCTCAGCCAAAGATGGTTTTCGGCAATATTTTGTACGTCACAAGATATAAAAATATACAAAACGGTACTTGCCAATCCGATGGCGCCAGACTCAAGGTAAGAGTTAGATATTATGATTGTAAAGAGTAACAGAAGTTTCAGGTTATAAATATTTAATCTATGGAACAAGGCTATAGATAATAGACTTTAAAAATAGATGAAGCAATTTAAAGACTTATTTGTAACGGAAAGAATTATCCATTAACACCTAACCGCCTGCCGTGTGGTTCACGGTGGATTAGAATAGGGCACCCTATCTCATTCTGGGGTGACGTAAGAAACGACTAAGTGATCAGACTGTTATCTATCAAATATGTATCATACAGTATAAATCTATTAAAAAAAATACCCGGCTTGTCCCGGCTTATCCGGGCTTAGTTGGACTAAATTCAAATATGGGTGCTTATTAATACACCTCTGTCTACTCCTTCAGGGACATAGGTCTGAGTTTATGTGTTTGTATGTGTATCGTCTTTCACCACCATCATCAAAAACATTGTTAGTGTCAATGAAATTGTAGGGTTTACCTCGATTCCTTTCATCAAATCCTAGCATGGTTACATTTTTACCACCGCAGTAATAAACTCTACGGAATGAATCAGTCTATAAACGCAAAGAAAAACATACAGTCGAACATAGAATCTTTTTTAAGCTGATTAAAAATGGCACTCAAGTCCTGTCACTAAATCGGACAAATCAAATTTTTTTTGGTTTGTCTCAACATTCATTTCACGTTTAGAGTTATGACTGTTAAGTTACAGCTATGTATCCCGGCTAGCTAGGCCAGCTATAGCGTACACTACACAATGCGTATGTATAAGCAATCCCTTCCTTCTATGCGCTGACATTTTTCTCCCCTAAAGAATAAGGTGAAATTTGAGTGATTTCACCTATTACGTAAATGGTACTAAATTACACATAGTCTGTCATCTGTCTGCCAGGTCTGCCTCTGTCTCTACCCCTTTCTTCAGTGTATGTTTTATGTATATAAGTTACTGCTCAAATAAATAATAAAAAATACGCCGCGTTTGTCAAATAATTCGCGTTAAAAAGTAGACAACCTACTGCAATGCGTCTACCATAAAATTTAAGACTTATATGATTTTCTCATGGATGCCATTGTCAGAACTGGACCGTTTTGAAATGGGACCACACGGGGGAAGCACCAGCTTTTAAATAAAAAAAAACATCAAAATCGATTCACTCAGTCAAAAGTTCTGAGGTTACAAACATTAAAAAATAAGTAAAAAAAAACAATTGAATTGAGAACCTCCTCCTATTTTGAAGTCGGTTGGAAATAAAAAACACGGCTGGCCTGCCAAAAAACAAATTAAAGATTTTAATTTTGAAAATGATTGTGGTATATTAGCCATTATTAACCATTATGAAGGTATGTATTATAAACGATCAATGCTCGCAATAGTGGCAAAAATATCCTTAATCCATCTACGCATATCGAGACCAGCTCCGAAGACTAGAGACCACGCACGACTTGTAGGTTATAAAATGCTCTATTCAACACAATACAAGATGATTGATGTCCTAAATAAACCTTTTATATCACACAAAGCAGTTATAACGATATTTATAAAACGAATTGTCTATACGGTACGTCCACGTCTGCAAATGTTGACGAATATAAGGACTGTTCAACAGCTCGTGAACAAGACAGCCGGTGTAATCACCATACGACGGTATTAAGCAAAATCAGTTTCACATACATTTACAACTACCCACCAATAAATGGGTAAAGAATAAATAAAATAATAAATAATACATACGTACAGAGGCGTAATGAACGCCCACATTTTGTCCCAAATTTTAGCCCCCAGGAAAGGGAGGATTGGGGAGTTTAAGCAATAGCTCCTATAACTCGAACTGGCTGCTGTCGGAAAGTCCGAAGGGCTCTAAAACCAGTTCCGTGCCACATCTATAAAAACGGCATAAAAATCATGTCTGTTATATGGGACCATTAAATATTAATTTTATTTTAATTTAATTATTTATTTTTAAAGTGTACTAAATATTCTGTGAATATTTAAAGCGTCTATCTATTGCCGTTATCAATATCGAGCAAAAACGAGCAAAAAAATCACGTTTGTTGTATGGGAGCCCCCTTAAATATTTATTTTATTTTGTTTTTTAGTATTTGTTGTTATAGCGGCAACAGAAATACACGATCTGTAAAAATTTCAACTGTCTCACTATCACTGTTGCAGGTGTCCATGGATGGCGGTTGTCATCAGGTGACCCGTCTATTACTCTGTCCCTCCATTATATAAAAAAAAAACTGTTCTAATGGCATCTATAGTCACATGAAGTTAATGACATAGGGGTTAAGGCTAGCTACGCTAACGGATGGGTGAAGAGGTCACAATAGCCCATTTTGTCCAATCATAATTCAGCTCCAATTAAAGAAAAGGCGACAAGTCTATTAACGTCAAAAGGGCACTGCATGACTGTATACTTATATATATATATATATTTACATTATATATATATATATATATATATATATATATATATATATATATATATATATATATATATATATATATATATATATATATATATTGTCTGATAGATAACAGTCCTACCATTTAGACTTAGCTTTTAGCCTTTACGACTACTACGGGAAGAGATTGGATTCTTTCGCCAATATATTCTTGACTAGTTTATTTTAGCCGGCCCCTGCGTGACGTCAAGCTTCCACATTGCCTCGGCCAGCGTAGGAAGACGATAAAAGGAATACGTTTAACTAGATACACCATATTTTTACTAATAAAAGGTTATGAAATGCTATCTTCTTTCTTCTTTTGTTACAGAGTATGAAACGAGACGCTAATAGATACGGAAGGCTTCGCCAGCAGCGGCCATTTACACAGGGGAATGGAAGTCGACCACTTCGTCCCAACTACAATTCTGGTATATTTGATTTTTTTCAGCAATGACCTTTATTGCGTTTTTTGAGTGTAAATATGTATAGTGTTTCATTATCACAACCTTTTTTTCGTTCGCGGGTCGTCACCTCACCGGAGCTGGCGGTGAAGTGGCACATGGACTTGAACGTACGATAACCACACTGTGTTCCGTCACAAAATTACAAATAGGTCTATTGCAGGGGAGACGGGATACCCTCTGAAGGAAGCCACCAAAAACCCCTGCAGACGTTGGCCACCTGATTTGCAGGCAAACACATCGTTTACTCTACAGTTATAACCTTACCCCCCTCCAGATCAGAGAGACACGCTCAGTACACGTCGTGTCTCTGGTATGCTTCTGTTAGGTTCACGGTCAGCCCAGCCCTCTAGCCTCAGGTCAGCGCTCATGGAGGTTGGACATCATTATGTGCTCTCCGACGCCTGGTGCGTCTTCAGCTGGAGAAAAGAGTGCTGCGTGTCCCCACCCGTTCCAGTTCCGACGCCTCTTTGGCCAGCATCACCTCCTCGCAAAACGAGGCGGCAGAATCCCACGCGTTCTCTCTTTCCTTGTCACGGCCTAGAGTCTTGATGGATTTCGAAATGTGCGGTGTCATATGATTTTTTTTTAGTGTCTGAATGAAATAAAGAGTAGCATTTCGATATACTTACTGTTAGCAAATAAAAATGTTGTGTCGTGGGACACCAGGTAGGAACGAAGTTCATTATTATTAGGAAAGGTTCTAGTTTCCGTTGTTTGTCATACTTTTACTAGATGGCAGTGTTACACCATGTTTTGTTTTACAACGAAAATCCCTAAATTTATTAGCAGTTCATAATTGAAACACTAGATGGCGGTATTATCAATAAATAAAAAAAATCTTACAACATTTTTCGCCGGCTAGGATACTCCTCCGCAACGACTCAAAAAAATTGAGACGAAGTTAATAGTATAGTTCTCGGGGAAGTAGAATAGGATTTTTCCATCTCTGAGCTTCGTGACTGGACTGTTATCTATCAGACAGTAAATATCCACTTTTTTATACTATTTGAGATTTGGCACAATTTGGACGTTTAGGATCCTTGCGGCCTTCGCCTCTCGCGGATACAGCCGTGAGTTAATGTAGAGTTTATAATACAGTTGATTTGATTGTATAAAGTATTGATAGCAAAGTGGATAAAACATTTGTATTGTTTGTGTTTGTAAACAACTCTATCTAAAGTCGAGTCGTATATTTTAAACGTTTAGTTTATGTCGACACCGGTAACCGCTTACTATGTACATTTTTGCTTCTGCGTTTAGAACCATCCGTTTTAATGTGGAAGACTAATGCTGAATCATCGACCGTAGTAATATCACGGCATCACAGAGTGCATTGTGTTTCATTTAATGCAATTCAGGAGACGTCAGTGCGTCTCTTGAAGTCCAGGCGTCTATGGGGGCGGTAGTAATTTAGCATCAGATGACCTAGTCAATAATCCTAAACTGTGATTCAATTAGACTAAGAGGAGATCTCTTTGCAGCTCCACCAAGAACCGCGTCACTCCTAGGCTGGATCTTTAATCGTTTTCGGAGGCGCCGTCGAAATTAGACACCAGCGATATTTGGACAATGCCCCTAAACTTAGCTATATTGGTAAGTCAAATGGTCCCGGAGATGTGAATCATAAACAACTACAGTGTCCTAATAAATATGAATACCACTCACGAAATTATTATGCAAATCTAATTAAATATTAAAAATAATAAAATAAGTACATTAACAACTTGCTCTTAAATACAATCTTGTTTATGTAGATGTGCCATATTAAAGGTATGTGCCCCAACCACTTCTCGAAAATTATCGAGCCATATTATACTAGGATCGATCAACTATTACTGACAGGACTATAGTTGCCAATAAGCTAGATATAGTGGCGATTGATCGATTAAAGCGCCGCGCAATGATCATGGATGTCAGTGGTCCTCATGACGATAATCTCGTGAAAGTTGATAAAGACAAACAAATAAAATATTTCGATTTCTATCACGAAATTGTCGATTTGTGGAATATCGATTCGGCGATCATTGTTCCGATAGTCATATCTGCTCACGGATTGATAGCCAAGAGCCTCAATCAACACCTTAAGAGGCTCTCGTTAGATAGCTGGATCAAGAGACTGATGCAGAAAGCAGTTCTCCTCGACACGGTCCGTATTGTCAGGAGCTTCCTATCTTCGGAGCACTACCCATCGGTGTGGTCTCTGTACCCGATGTCGGTGGTCTACTATTTTTTTATATTTTGTTTTTATAATGTAAGTATATTTAAAAATGTAACTTATATGGTTTTTAAGTTTAATAAAGGGAATAATAATATAACTTGACACGTCTCACACGCGGCCGTCTGATCACGAACTAAGCAGAGCTTGTATAATTGTGACCAGACTCCTTATTAACATACTTATATATTACTAAATACATATATACATTCATTACATAAGTTAAACCCAGACACAGAACAAATGATCATGCTCATCATACAAATATTTGTCCTGGGTGGGAAACGAATCCATGACCTCCGGCTTAACAGTCAGGGTCGCTAAACACTAGACCAACAGACCAGTTAACTATGATCCTGGAAAGTTCAAGAGCAGAGTGAATAGGTTTCTCTTAGATAATCATGTACCATTTTCTTCATCGTCATTCACGTCAGGTGAGTTGGAAGACAAACTGATACTAAAATTAACAATGGATTTTTACTTATTCGTCTAACGTGGGAAAGCTATGCTTAGGCACGTATGGGCCGGCTCGACCAGAGTATTACCATGACGTCACAGAATAGCGGTAGAAGGCCTAACACTTTTTTTCCTCCCCTCAATGGCGAACTGCGCACTTGACATTTTTGACTTGCATGTGTCCGTGGGCAGCGGTAGTCACTTGTCATTAGGTGACCCGTCTGCTCGTTTAGTAAAAAAAAAATACGGGCAGTCTTTGGGGACTGCCGATAGAAGTGAAAACTAAGTAACTTGTGAATTGTATCGTCGAGCTATTAGATTATACACAGTATATATGTAGATCATGGGAAGCGTGCGATGACGCGAGTTTCATGTTTTTTGTTCACCCAAAAAGTGTTCACCGCGCCATTCAACACATAGGGATTTAACTCCTAGGGCATTCTCTACTGGTAAACTCTGATGCAGAGAAAACAGATCAATAAAAACAGCGAAAATGTTCAAGGGATCATTATTTTTTTATACAATAGGGGGACAGACGAATAGACGGGTCACCTGATGGTATGTGACAACCGCCGTCCATGAACACTTGTAACTCAAGAGTCATAAATGCGCTGCCCGCCTTTGAGGGTGATGAGGGATAGGGAGATGCGGGGAGGAGAAAGAGAGTTGGGATAAGGAAAGAGGAAATAGGAGAGGGGGAGTTGGGCCTCCGGAAACCTCATTCATTTTGGGGAAATGCAACGCTAGTGTTACTTTACAACCGGTTTTCCGTGAGGCCGTGGTATCGCACCGGTCGAGCCGGCCAATTCTTGCCTAAGCATGGCTCTACACTTTCTAATAATAACTAGGGTGAGGAGGCATGGTTTAAAAAATCAGAATGCTATTGTAAATTATGTATTACATTATTATATTGAATGTAAAATGCAAATCTCTAGCTTAAACTATTTTGAAGACATAACTAACAGTTTGACGGAATAATTGTGTTCATTCTGCCTTTAGAATCGAAAATATTTTAAGTAATTAAAAGAAGAGCTCTGTGCAGCGCCACCAAGAACCACGTCAAGATTATACAAAGCTACTTTCACCAGGTCCTTAGTCTATCTGATCGGGTACTGTGACGAACGTTAGAAGCTTATATCCAGCCGTAGACTCTGATCAGCTAATTAATCTATCTATCTATCTATCTATAACTTAACACGTGACATCAGTAATTATGTCGTAATAGGCAAAACGGACAAAATGGGCTTCTCCTTTGATATCAGATTTCCAAAATAATCATTCATTTTGCAGAACATTTATTAGATTCAAAACAAATTTAGAGTACCCACACTTTTAAAGTTTGTCATGTATGTGCTAATCAGATTGTTTAGAGATTCTAGAATGCGATTGTAATAACAGTTGAGTGTTGGTCACAGACTAAGCAATATTTTATTGTATATGAAACAGTAGGTGAACATAATATTTGACATGACTACAACTAGATGTCGCTAGTGGTACATAGTAGTAATTTGATACAATTACAACAGATTGGAATACATTATTGAATAAACAGCAACATTTCCACTCTTCCCCGTTTCGTAATTTATTTTCTTGCTAGCAACACTGTTCATTAGATTCGTTTTCTATTGGAGTGGGCATAAAAACAGAGAGACGCTCATTTGTTGCGAAGTTACCTGAGGATGTCTAGTTTAAAGGCGAAGCACGCGTCGTATCACGCGACATAAAACTATTGTATCCGATTACTTATAAAGTTCAATATAATGTAATATTATAATAATATGCTATGTTTACATATAGTAATAAGAAATATATATTGACATTTTGTTTGTAATATATTAGTATTTTAAATGTTTTATGTAATTATCAATATTTGCATGCCTATGACAGGCAGAATATAGATAAAACTATGCACCTTTGTTAAATCTTGTACCACCTATATTGTGTGCAAATAAATATTTCTATCTTTCTTTCATTCTTTATATAATTCAATGCGACATATCGATCTTAATGCGTCTATCAGAGAAATAAATGAATTGAGAACCTTCTACTTTTTTATGAAATCGGTTAAAGAAAATCCTTTTCCGTAATTTGTAACAACGCACTTTCGAACTGTATGTACATATAAAGAAATACCGTTGAACGGTATTGATTGAACGATTGTAAATAGAAATCACTGTTGTCGTTCCTCGGTACAAAGAGAACATTATCAGGCGCTACCTTCTTTTACCGACAGCTCGTTGGGACAAGGAATATGATGATAACCCTTCTGCAATAAATGTATGTACAGACTACGCTAAATCTCCATAAACATCACAGAAAATTTATCTACGAAAGTCTGACATAACATACAATTTGACATTGTCTATCAAATTCTAGTTTCTCATTGATATAATTATTGGTGTTTTGATTTGTTTACATTTTATATATAACTAAGAAAAAATATACACAAATATGGTTAAAATGATTACCTAAATAAATAGGAAAAGTATTAAACCATGAACAAAGTTAGTATATATATTATATCAATATACATATACTTGTTTATAAAATAAATTTATAATGTTGGCTTTTTGCTTGAATACGATATTCTCTGCCATTGGGATTTTAAATTCCTTTTAGCATTTGATAGATCAACTCTCAAGGAAGATGATAGGCTTTTTAACATCACGCTACTACGATTAGGACCGAAGCAGTAACCGTAAACATTGGTAAAACTAATAAACGGCTAATATGAAAGACAGATTTAAGTTCATATATCTGCTTAGGTACTAGGTTTAAGAAGTTTTGTTTTTGAAATAGAACTAACCCGAATATGAACAGCTTCAAAACATCGATTATAAGGAAGTTCTGTATTTGACCCGTATGTATGTATATATGTAAGTCTCTCCGCGATTTTCTTTAAAGATACTGCCACAATTTGAAATGCACATGTTCCCGTTGACGTAGATGTCGTTTCTCCTAATAGTCCATGAAATGAAAAACGAATCGAACAGTGCCCGGATAGCAACCGGCTAAACAACAGGCTTGTACCGCATATAACGTTTATAACACAACATGGGAAAGCGTAGACGTTTGAGACTTATTTGCCAACCCCATTGAGAATTTAGGATTCAGTGTATGTAAATGGAATTAATCCGATTAAATTTACAGAAAAGCAAAATTATAATCTGCGAGATTGAGTTGCCGGTACACACGGCAACGCACGGAACACAGGAAATTGTAGTAAGCCAGCCTAAATCGTGTGCATTAACAACAGAAGAAGAAGATGAGCAGAGTTCTTTAGATAGAGAACCACCGCACCGAAGGCGTGGCCCTTTGGGCGGGATCCTCGGCAAATCTGGCAAATTACCATGCAAACAGCAGGTGTTTATATATATATATATGTATATCGGGGGTCTTTATTAGAGAATCATAAGCGAAACACACACACATCACGCAATAACTTTTGCGTGAAATTGAATGCAGTTGTCACAAATGTACTGTTAGAGAAGTAATTTTACCGCATCTCTGTATTAATAAAGAAACTTGATTATTAATATGATTACTAAGTAATAACATTATAATAATATATACTGTTGGTGTTAATAAGTAATAATAATTAATTATAGGGCTCCCAGCACCAGCCAGTTTGAGTTATAAATATGCGACCCTGACTTGCTTGAGCGATTGCCAATATTCCGTAATCTATCTCAAAATCAAAAACCTTTATTTCAATTAAACCAATCATAGATATTTTTGAATTGTCAGGAGAGGAAGTCGGTCAGACTAAGTCAGTCGTGAAGCTAGTTGTCAGTTCCAATACGTAGATTCTATGGAGGAGAACAGGCAACAAACTCCAAGGACACTCATTTTCAAATATTTTATACAATTTTCTTGTTACAGTTTATAAGTGTATAATAAAATATGTAAAAGCAATCCCTTAGCAATATGATAGCATATTGGTTAAGGCCTCGAACTTCAGATCGAGTAGATGCTGGTTCGAACCCCATCTACGTGCACTCTCGTCCTGAACTTGTTTCTACTATACTTAATCGTATTTTAGCCGTTCTAGTAGTACTAAAATTGTTATTAATCTGTTTGCATTTCCCCCACAGCAAGGTTACCCAGGACACCCCCCACAGGGTTACCCCCCTCAAGGATATCCACCACAAGGATATCCACCACAGGGATATCCACCCACCCCTTATCAAGGTCCTGGATACCCACAACCGGGTCCATATCAGGGGTATCCTCCACAAGGGTATCCCCCCCCACAAGGTTACCCCCCTCCACAAGGTTACCCCCCTCCACAAACGCATCCTCAAAACTACCAGCAACGACCTCAAGGTAAGCATTTATTTATTTCATTTCTGAATACCCTTATTTGAGATACGATATTGTAATACCAGAGTGTAGAGGCTACCGAAATTGAGAGACTTTTTAAGAACTTATTTATTTTTTAATATATATCGGGACAGACGAACAGACGGGTCACCTGATGGTAAGTGACGACCCATGGACACCTGCAACTCAAGAGTAGTAAGTGCGATGCCCACCTTTGAGGCTAATGTTGGTGAACGATGGTGTGGGTGGTTATATTTCAAAATGCTGTTTTATTTTCGTGTCAATTTTTAAGTTTTATGAGCACAAAAGTTGACTTGTCCTTTATTTTTTTCTGAATTTGCACATACTTTTTTATCATAAACCAAGAATATTTAATTTTGCTTTATTAAAAAAAAATCTTGAATTCAAGGTAATAATTTTTGAATGGCAAACTTCTTTAGGCGCGTTGAACACTTTTTGGGTGAACAAAAGGCGTGAAACTCGCGTCATCGTCACCGCTCGCTTCCCATGAGCTATATGTACACTGTGTATATATGTGTACTTTTGGGTGAACAAAAGGCGTGAAACTCGCGTCATCGCCATCGCACGCTTCCCATCAGCTATATGTATACTGTATATAATCTAATAGCTCGACGATACAATTCACAGGTTACTTAGTTTTCACTTCTATCGGCAGTCTCCAAAGACATATTTAAATACAGGCATATTTTTTTTTCATGGTTTTTAGATTCTGTTTAAAATAACCGTTATGCATGTATTCATTTTAATATGTTGGGGAAGGCCTATGTCCAAAGTAATGATTGGTAAGGTATTCAATTCTATATGTTGTCTAGTATGTCCTATAATAATTTGTAAATTTAAAATACTATATTAACTTCTGTTCTGGCGGATTTTCAGTCATAGTATAGCATAGCGTGTTGACCGCGAGCGTCACTCACTGTAACGGGAGACCCACTTACTGCCTGCCTAGGGATGGGGGATGGGAATGAAGAGAGATGGGTGAGGAGATTGGAAAGAGGAGAGGTGGATGATGGGAGGAGAAAGAGGAGAGGAGGAGTTGGGCCTCCGGAAACCTCACTCATTTCGGGGTAATGCAACGCAAGTGTTGCTTCGCAACCGGTTTTCTGTGAGGCCTAAGCATGGCTGTACTACTGATAAACTTACTATATTATACTTGCGATTTCATAACATTAAGTGTGACTATATTTAAGTGTTATACTTCGGTAAAGGAAGTATACTCGCCGAGATAACTAAGGCTCAAATCACGAGTCATAAACCCGAATGTAAGAAATTACGGTACTTTTGAGTTGAGAGTCGATTTTGGAAACATCGGGAGTTTTCTTACTATTCCTTCAGATAGACCTCCATTTAGATGTGATGCGGGGAGATTAGCGGGTTTTATATTCTTCAGTTGAGCCTCAGGCAGCTTGGACTCGGCGCGGTTGCGTCCTAAATGGCTGGCGCTGGATTTGACGGCATAACGTTTGAATACCGACGATTCGCTGACAGCAGTCGATTTTAGTCGATTCTTGAGGTCATTTAAGGGAGATTCAAATAGAAAAGTGTTGCATTTTCACAGCCAATTTTAGATATGTCGTGTTATTTTGCGTGTAGGCAATTATTGTACAGTATAAAAGTGCCTGATCGAATAGATTGTTTTATAAGTGACATGGGTAACGTTTTTTGTCGCAGGCACTTTAAATCCAATAAAAAATTTATAATTTCCGTTTTATTTTTAATTATAACAGAGAATTTGTGTCCTCATAGAAAGCTTTATATAAAACAGTCATCACTTATATAGATTTTTTGTATTTTTTTTTGGAATTGCATCCTAGGGATGGTATATTTTCGATTGTTAAAATAAGTGTTTAAACGTTTAATCGAATTATTGATAAATTGGAATAATAATGTTACACACAGAGATATAATGAAATGTATAAAGAATATGATATTGATTATGTCGGTCCGTTCTGCTCGCCGTCCTATTGAAGAGAGAACTACCTTAGCTCGGCTTTTTATTCAAAGGCTTATCGGATAATGTGTGACGTCACTTGTATTTTCGGTCACATAAAATATATTTGAGTTATATTAAAGACTAATGTTTTTTTTCCTTTTTAATATTTCTGTTACATGTTCAATACAAGCCCTGTTTATATATCTTCTGTAGCGAATTAATGATAACAAAGTGGACTGTATTAAAATATAATTTGTAGTTAAAAACAATACAAGTTGGAGAACTTCAATGCGCACGCGTCGATGTTCGTTCGGTCGTGGAGTGTCGGTCGGCAGCCCGCGCGCTGTCGATGCCGGTTACACCCTCCGCGCGCCTCTCCGCGAGGGGCACGATTCGAGCGCTGTGAGCTTGAACAAGCCCATTTGGGTACCTGACGTTATATCTTTGCTTATTTCCTTTCATATGGGACAGAAAGTGGGTCTTCTGGTTGCTGTTTGTCAATTACTGCCTGTCTGGCAGCTATCCTTTGCTGCTGCGGTCCAGCCATAATGCACGCACTAGGAATGCAAACAAATACTGATGATAATTTGGATGCGCCTGATGGTGGACCAGCGGAGACTCCTGCTCCTCCACAGCCGACTCCCTCTACTCAGTCACCGACTTAGTAACTTTAGGTAAGAGCGTAATAGTTTCACTACATATTATACATATATACATTCAATATATATTTTACCGTTGGAGAGCCATTCTCAGACACTAATGGTCTCGACCGGAGTAATACCACGGCCTCATAGAAAACAGTTAGATAAACAAGAACTAAGTACCCATCTCCTCTAACCCCTCCCTTCATCCCCCCACTCATAACCTTCAAAAGCGGGGGCTTTTGCGTTTCAGGTTACTATGGGTGGCGGTTGCCACTTACCATCGGGTGACCCGTCTGTACTCTTATATCATAAAAAATTACTTCCTCGCTTGTGTATTTTGCTAAAAAGGTGAAATAATGCTCTCCCCATAAATCTAAGAATTGAGGTTGCCCCTGATCCGAATGAGATCGGTTCTTCCACCGTTTTGAACAAGGGCCAAACCTCCATATGAATAAATTTCCTGACAAAATTGCAAATGGTGTTAAGCGCCTTATGGCTCTCATCAACTGATGTCTTCGCTAAATATCAATGATTTTTTTTTTTCAATTCGCGTGCAGAAATTGCAATCGTTTTATAAAAACGCTATTACATACTTTTATAGGAATCCTGATTGGCAGTTGAGTTTCTTTTTTTAAATTAAAATTAAACGGAAATTCTTTATTCAAATAGTGAAATTTACAAAAAAAAAAAAAATTGTTAAAACAGTAATCCTAGTCATACTCTCAAATGACTTAATCCTTTGACTCTTTTGATGTGTGTTGTCTCATAAGTTCCTTTTGATACATATCTTTATTTATTTATTTCTTACAGTATCCTTACAGACTTAATGTAATGCAATAGTGTAGTTACAGAATATATCTACGACACTAGTTAGCATATTTCTATATATACATATATTATTATAGTTAATCATAGTTTTAATAATAATATATTTAATAATAATAAGGTTATTCGAAATACACTTTCTCACACCTGTTCCTCATGTTGATCCAACTTTGTCTGGAAAAGATCCCATTAATTAATAATAAGACCACTATTTGTACATTATCAAATTTTGATCTGTTCATTTAATCCACAAAACAATTTACAATTTTTAAAGTGTTAAACGAATAAAGTTTATAGCTTAAATCTAAATTGCAACACAACAACATGTGCATATAGTAAAAACTAAATTATATGGCGTGACAGAGCCATGCTTAGGCACGAATGGGCCGGCTCGACCGGTGCGATACCACGGCCTTACAGAAAACCGGTTGTGAAGCAACGCTTGTGTTGCATTGCCCCGAATTGAGTGAGGTTTCCGGAGGCCCAACTCCCCCTCTCCCCTTATCACCCTCCTCCTCTTTCCCATTTTCTCATCCCCCTCTCTTCTTTCCCCTCCCCGCATCCCCCAACCCTCATCACCTTCAAAGGCGGGCAGCGCACTTACGACTCTTGAATTACAGGTGTCCATGGACGGCGGTTGTCACTTACCGTTGGTTCGTCTGTCAGCCTATCGTATAAAAAAAAAGACTATAGATAAAAGTTTCTGTGTACATATATTTAAAAAAAATATACAAAAAAAAAAACAAATCAAAACACCAGACTCACAACTTTTACATATTAAAAAATATTAAGTATCGGAGGGGACCATTCAGGCAGTTCAAATATTAAGATTTGTTAAAGGGTTGTCGTTTCGTATGGAGGATATATTTGACAATTTATATATATATACAGTCGTGGTCAACTAATTAGGGACACTCTCTAGTTAATCCAAATTGTGAATTTATTTTTTATTTTCCAACGAGTCTAAACAATATTCCACATCTTTTACATGTAAGTATAATTAGTCATTTATGTGCCTAATTATACAAACAATAACAACTTCTTAAACATTAAACCTCTTTACAGTATAGCTGATAGATGATCACAGTGCTATTTGTTCAAAGAATGCTGGCTGGCCATTTAATTAGGGACACTGAGATATTGCGTTCTAGTTTCAAAATCTGAATCTCAATTATTATTTTCTTTCTTCTCCTATTCTTTGTGGTAGTTTTGGCGGCAATCTAGATTTGTAATTTCAAGTTTTGAGAGTTATTTTGAAGAACAATGGGCAAAAATAAAAGTTGCGATGCAACACTACGAAAAATTATCATGAAGTTTGTCGAGCGTGGTTGGTCATACCGAAGGATAGCAGGATATTTAAATTGTTCAAAAACTATGGTATGCAATGCAGTGCAACATTTCAGGCGCAATAACACAACTTTAAATGTGCCCAGAAAAAAAAGATCGAGAAAAACAACTCCGCAAGAAGATAGAATGATAACCAGGTTAGCTAGGAAAGATCCGTTTCTAGGCTCTATTTTAATTAAACATGAAGTGTTTGGGGCAGACGAAAGAGTCAGTGTATCAGCGAGGACAGTTCGACGACGTCTGGTAGAAGCAAACATTAAAACATTAAAATGTGGGGATCATTTTCTGGACGTGGAGTGGGACCTGTGAGGAAAGTTCAGGGTAACTTAGACCAACATCAATACAAGGCAATATTAGAAGAAACTATGCTTCCCTATGCTGAGGAACATCTTCCTATTATATGGACTTTTCAGCATGATAACGACCCAAAACATACAGCCCGTTCAGTCAAGTCGTTTCTTAACAGACAGTCGGTATCAGTGCTAGATTGGCCAGCAAATAGCCCCGACCTCAACCCAATCGAGCACCTTTGGCACGAAATTAAGAAAAAAGTTGCCATTTATCGTACCACAACTTTAGATGAACTTAATGAAGCTTTTTGTGAGGCATGGGCAAACATTCCTGTTGAAATATGTCAGAAACTGATAATGTCTATGCCACATCGGTGTCAAGCGGTAATTACTAACAAAGGTTTTGCTACTGGGTACTGATTTTACCCGTAATAAAATGAAGTTGTTAAAGAAATTAAAATACTGCAGATTATTAGTTCTGTTTAACTCTATTTTTCATTTTACTTTACTGTTCTTAATTAAATGTCCAGCTACAGAATTGTACCTTAAATTGAATACATGGTTAACCTTTGATATTAAACACTTTTTTATATTTATTTAATCTTTTATTTACAGCCATTTATAGTATAATAATCGGATCAAATTATGCAAATAATAGTTACTGAGAAATCAACAGGGTTTTATATTTATATGTACATAGCCGGTTATTGCTGTCCACTATCTTGAATGTCCTTAATTAGTTGACCACGACTGTATATACTAAGTCAACAATTAAATTACTTGTCGCCATTTCATTGTATTGTCGGGCCATCTTTACTAGTGGGTTGAAATATGATATGTTGTTATTGTAAACATTTAAGGCAGAGAGATTAACACAGTTTGATCTACGTTCACTATATTTATGATTTAAGGATATACTAGAAAGCAAGAGAATAATAGCAACATGAATTTGCACAAACTCACCCCAAACGCATATACCGTCTCTGTTCCGTCGTGAGTAAATCTGACAGTTCCGTCTAGCGGCCTTCTCGCGTAATTATAAAATAAGATTTTACTTTATGTTTTTGACGTTTTAATCACAAGCATTCATAAAGATAGAAGAATGAAACGAATCAATCCATCCTCTATCGCTTGTATCATGGGGAGTGTTCAGAGGAATTGTTCGGACTTATACCGGCTGCTGGTTTCCGCCATCGTCCTACGCGACAAAATATCCATCCCCATCACCTGGACGATTGGCACTCCACCACTGTGCGCTTCTCCAGAAGCTTTTTGCCTCGCACAACCAGCTTATGGAACAAATTGTCGCCTGCCGTATTTCCGAACCGATACGACCTTCAAACCTTCAAGAAAAGAGCGTACTCCTACCTAAAAGGCCAGCAACGGATTTGTGACTCTCGAGTTGCGGGTGTCCATGGGCGGCGGTAGTCACTTACCATCAGGTGACCCGTGCTCGTTTGCATCGCATAAAAAAAAAAGAAAAGTGTATTTACTCTCTGGACACTGTCAAATCGTGTGACAGTTTGATACAATGTCGAAATCGTAAACAATGTGAAAATTCTCAACAAACCAAATTCATACAGTTTAAATTATGTAATCCTTTGTCTTATTAACGTTAAAATTAGAAACACTCTATTATGTACCTATTCCACTTCATACAATTCAGTTAAATCAATTCGTAAGTACTAAATATTGTTACAATTATAGACTCTGTTTTACAGAAGAACAGGTCTATTTATGCTACAATTCTAACATTCTTTTAGTTAGCGATCCTGACTGCAGAGCCACAGGTCGTGCGCTCGATTCCCACACTACGAAGTTTGAATCCGTTATTTAAACGTTTGTGAAGCCCTCCGGAATGTGTGAGGAACACAGGAATAATTGCCAATCTTGCTAATATTCCTAAAATTCTTTTAGAAAAAATATCGAACCCTTGAATATGCTGGTGTTATGCATTGATTCTGACTTCAGGGGTGGAGGGCGTAGGTTTGATTTCCACCATGGTACAAAAGTTTGTTAATATATGCACATATTTATGTACTAACAATGGGAGAGGGCTATGTCCAGCAGTGGAGTGCGATAGGCTGATGATGATGATGTACTGATACTGACCGTCTTTCCGTCGCTTCCGTAGACACGTGCCGCCAGCACGCAAACAGATTTAGTGCAAGTAAAGTGAAGTTATTACGTGTAAAGAACTAGTTGTCGTTAAATTGATAATAAATAAATACTTACTACTCAAAAAACATATCCATCCTTTTTTCGGAGTCCTGTCGGTTAAAAAAGATAGGATACCAAAAGTCCTGTTCCCAAGGTATTAAAAAACGTTAATTTGGCCGCGGGTTACCTGTTTTACGTCTTTAAAAAAAAAAAATTCATTCTGTCTAAAGCTATTACGATATATGCGTCTCATATTGTTGAGCTCATGGTGTAATTTCACAACTCCTTAACAGTCATTAGTTGGAGAATAATTCGAATGTATATTTAAATAAACAGTTTACTCAGTTGTGTATTTCGGGGACGCCCGGCTAGTTTCAGGCCCGATGGGAGACCTTTCAAGGAGTAAGTCGTCCAGCCGTGACGGTACCGGGGGTGACGTCCGATACCGTCGATGATCTAAATAAATAAGAGTGTAACTCACGAAAGTTTTTATTCTAATAATTGGAATGTTTGGCATTTTATTACACCCACTTTTAAAACAATTAAAACGACACCACACTTGCCGAAATCGACCACGTAAATGATTTTTCAGATTCAGAACAGGAATCAGAAGATCACGATGATGTAGAAGAATCCATAGAAGAGATTGAGAGTGAGGTGGAAAACGAGGAATAGGCGTAAGAGGCATTGTTATTGCTAATATAACTTTTAACACGCTTTCTTAGCGTGATACCTAACTAACAATATTTGCAAATGGACCGTAATGGATCGATACAGGTGTATACTACAGCCATCTATTCACGGTGGTGTCGTAAGAGGCGACTAAGGGATTGTATTGTTTCTATCAGATTGGATTGTCCTCTACAGGACTACACGTGCTGGCCTGAGGAGTCACCGTTTGAGCGTCGAAAATATACGTACCCGAACGAAACGGTTTGGCTCTTCTTTCCTGTGTCGATCGGTGAAAGCCTGGAATTCCCTAGCAGCGCACGTGTTTCCTTCACAATTTGATCCCGGGTCTTTTAAGCGGGGCGTGAAAAAGCATCTCACCAGGCCGCCATAGTGTGGGTCACCATGCTGCATTGACTAAGACATGCAATGAGGATGGTGTCCACCACTCTTTGACTCCACTTACTGTTTTCCTTCAGGCAAAATGGATTCACTATGGTAGGCTAATATATAATTTAAAAAAAAAGATAGTATGTGTACAATCATACACTGCCCAGTGACGGCAATACACTTGACATCTATTACGTTAGCAGAATCAAATTTTACTTAGCAAAATGTAGGTGTTTAAATACACGTCTGCCTACCCCTTAGTGGACACAGGCGTGAGCGTATGTATGTATACATGCTACATATATTTTCAAACACTTAAATTGCTCAGTTTTATTACATTTTATACATATGTTTACTACCATAAAGCTTAACAATATAAGGTGAATTGACGGAGCTCTTTAAGTAGTTATTTGGGTAATGTTATTAGTGAATTGGTACTCTAATTTAGTAAATTGGAACATATGTAATAAATTAAATATGACATTGTAAATAAATATTCATATTATATATGCTACTAGCTGACCCGGCCAACGTTGTTTTGCCATAAAAATCTGTATAGGGTCACCCTGATCACCTGGCGGTATGAAATATACTTTACGACCTATTCTCAGACCTACCAAATATGCACGAAAATGTTCATAAGAATTGGTTAAGCCGTTTCGGAGCAGTTTGGCAACAAACACTGTGACACGAGAATTTTATATATTATAAATCTGTGTACCCAAATTTGTTTAGCACGCATTACGTAAGAAAATACGATATTTTTATTGCAGCTTTCTATGCAATAGTATTGTGTACAATTTGGAGTAATATTTATTCTATTTCAAATCTTATTTTTTTATCTTAAGTAGTTCACTCTTTAACGTTAGAAAATAGGCTATGTTATCAAAATATTATCTATATTTATATATCTGTAGACGAATTCATACTTAGGTAAATCTAACCATGGATTCGGAAATATTTTAAAAATCATTATAGTACGATTAAGTTGGGGTGTTAGAGAACTTTATTCCTTATTAACAACACCAATGATGGCAACCAACACTTTTAGACTCCACTTGTTGCTTTCCATCAGGCAGAGTGGAGTCATTATATCAGGTTTATATAAAAAAATAAAAAATACGAAATACTACTACTACTACTGCGCTGGTCCAATTGCCTACTATTACGTAAATAGGACTAAATTATATATGCAAAATGTGAGCTTTTATTACAGCTCTGACTACCCTTCGGGGACACAGGCACGAGCGTAAGTATGTATAGTCCAATTGTAACCAAGCCAGGTGTTGGTACTCGTAAAGACTGACCGTCCTTTTTACATAAATACGCATGTATGTAAACATATGACCTTTTTGTAGATGCCTGACCCGGCAGAGGGATCCGAGGAAGAACAAAATGCGGGTGAAACGGAAGATGAAGAAGACGAGGATGATACCGAAGTATGTTATAGTTATTATATTTTTTTGGCAATTTTTGTAAATACATATCAAAAAAATATTTGAAAATGGACGGTTATGAATCCGCACAGGTCTATACTTATATATACATGCATATAAACCCTAAGACGAACAGACAGGTCATCTGATCGCATTCAACGGAGAGCAACTCGCATCATCGACTGCCAAGATATTTCTGATCGGCTTGACACCTTGGCGTTGCGTAGAGATGTAGCTTAACTCTGCATCCTCTATCGCTTGTATCATGGGGAGTATTCAGAGGAATTTTTAGGTCTTATACCGGCTGCAGGTTTCCGCCATCGTCCTACGTGACAAAATATCCATCCCCATTACCTGGACGATTGGCACTCCACCACTGTGCGCTTCTTCAGAAGCTTTTTGCCTCGCACAACCAGCCTATGAAACAATGTGTCGCCTGCCGTATTTGCAGACCGATACGACCTTAAAACCTTCAAGAAAAGAGCGAACTCCTACCTAAAAGGCCGGCAACGCACTTGTGACTCTTGAGTTGCGGGTGTCCATGGGCGGCGGTTGTCACTTACCATCAGGTGACCCGTCTGTTCGTCTGTCCCCTTATAGTATTTAATGGACGACGATGGACGATAAACGCCCATGGACACCTGCAACTCAAGAGTCGTAAGTGCGCTGCCCGCCTTTGAGGATCGTGTAGGAAGGGGGGATGTGAGGAGGGGAAAGAAGAGAGAGGAGATGAGGAGATGGGAAAGAGGAGAGGGGGAGTTGGGCCACCGGAAACCTCACTCATTTCGGGGAAATGCAACGCAAGCGTTACTTCATAACCGGTTTTCTCTAGCAAACAAGGCAAGGCTCTAGCACTGTTAAATTTACCTTATTTGAGGTTGGTTCCAATTAGACTAGTTCTCTGAATTGTATGAGCGCCCATACATCTCAGAGGAGCTAGAGATCAACTCAGAGGGCTATCAACTCAGAGGACTATTAACACAGAGGACTGCCATCTATGTACATACATACTTATGGGGACCCCCTTGAATTTTCAACTTTATTTAGTTTTTGGATTTTTCCTTTACCTGTGCTGGAAGGCCTTACTTTTTGCAAAATTTTGTGATTCTAGGTCAACGGGAACTACCATATAAATTTTCAGATAAAACTACTTCCGGTTGATCTAGAATTGACAGTTATGGTTCAAAAGGGGAAATTCTGAAAAAAATAAAAAAGGTTTCAGTTAAATCTACATTTGCTTACATCTTTTTATCGTGTTGACTCGGGGCCTTGATTTTTATAAACCCAATAGGAACCTCAGAATCTTTTATAAATTTCAAAATTGGTGGTGACACGCGGACAGACAGACGGACTGACGGACAAGGTACGGAATCCTTTTTTTTTTAACGTATGGATTCCGGTACCGGTACCACCTAAATGAGGTGGCTAATAAAAACTCGATGAGGTGGCTATGTCGGAATCGTACCGACTAAAACCACACGGTGTTCCGACACAAATGTCTGTAGCCTAGGAAGGATGTCCCTCGACCCCCGACAGACGTGACCACCCGTTTATGAAACGTAATGTAAAAGGTAGGGAACCCTAAATAAATACATACATTAGCTCATTTGTAATCCATTGTATTCCCGAATAAGTAGGCACAGGTGTACTAAACACCCAAATTTTGCCAAAAGTAAAGAGAATCATGTCCATGGAGTTTGTGGCCTGTTCTCATCCATCTATTAAGGGTCGGATATTTAGAAAGCAATAGACAAGGGATATTGCATATATAGATGGTTCCATTAAATTTACCGAGTCAGTGCGGGTACCGCAGGCTCAAGCACAATCTATCTTAGTCGCCACCCTCACCCCATCCCTCACATGCATTACACAAACAACTGTTGAGTTGGAGGTGCAGGTATCCAGGGGCGGCGGCTATGCCATAAAAAAGAAAAAAACAACTTTGCAATTTCTTTTTCTTTTAAGGTTCAATCCGAAAACGAAGCCAGTACCAGTGCCGGTTCACCTGCCACCCGTTCTGCTGCATCTGGAGGAGAAGCTGGAATTTTATCGTATTTGACAAAGGAAAACGTTGAAAAAGGGATTGGGGTATTTTTTTTACCTAAAACTAGATAGAATATATATATATATATATATAGATATAGTGTAGATAAGCCGAACTACTTAATAAACAACAGATGATTATGCACGGTGCAATAAAAGCTACCCACCATTACGAAGATTAACTTAGAACAATGTCTTTGTATGGTGATGTCAGTTATTTAGATTTCCCCGAAGACAAACTGGATAAAGTTGAGGGGCTTCAAAATGTATGCATTAGTTTCATATTCGGATTTCACAAATATGATCATATCTCAGAGTATCGTTCTAAGCTCAAGTGGCTTCCTATACGTCTTCCCCGGAATGTTCATATTTCTTTCGCTTTTGTACCGGCCTCTTATCTTGAAGAATGTTTTGTTTTCTTTCACAAGTGTTGACTCTAGTCAGAGTTTTTTTTAATTATGTTATAGGTTGACAGACGAATAGACGGGTCACCTGATGGTAAGTGACAACTGCCATCCATGGACACCAGCAACTCAAGAGTCGTAAGCACGCTGTCCCGCTTTGAGGGTAATGAGGGATAGGGGATGCGCGAATGGGAAAGAGGAGAGGGTAAGTTGGGCCTCCGGAAACCTTACTAGCGTTACTTCACAACCGGTTTTCTGTGAGGCCGTGGTATCGCACCGGTCGAGCCGGCTCATTCGTGCCTAAGCATGTCTCACCAGTGTCACAACGCTCTTTATATGTATGACAATGTCGAAATTAAGTATCGCATATATATACAATTTTAAGAATGTAGGCCTGTCAATATCCATTTAATAATATAATAGAATTATAATAACTTGCAGACACCACACACACGGCTATCTGATCCCAAACTAAGCAGAGCCCAAACTTTCGATAAACTATTACTTATATATTTCTAATACATATTATAGACAAATTAAACCCAGACACAGAACAAACACTGGTGCCCTTCACACAAATATTTGTCCCGGGTGGGAATCGAACCCACGACCTCAAACTTAGTAACTGACTACTGGACCTGTGTATCGTAACTTATCTAAATTACATTGTCCTGTACTGGTGTGCAAGAAAGTGATTGAAATAAATTAAATAAAAAAATAAGGAATACTATTTCGCTCATAAATATTATACGAAAATTACCTGTGATTCTCTAACAGTTCAATTCCAACCGCTTCTATTTTCCATGCAATCAACCAACCACTAAATCAATCAATCGTTGACTTAAATTTATTTACACTTAAAATTTGGATATAATTAGGGATTTTTGACCTAGAAACGACGAAGTTACAACAAATTTATGTTTATTACGTGTGGAAAGGTCTTTTTAAAACACTGACTTTCATTCCACAACGTCCGAATGTTGGGTGTTACCAGGGCCAGTTTGCCGTTGGAGAGATTTGTAGCCGGATGTCTGCTTTGGTATTCTTAGCAGCTTAGCCCCGAAGTTACCGTGACTACCCAGGAATAGCAAGGCTGCCTAGGACTAAGGCCTGGTTCTGGTGGTCTTAGGACACCCATGAAAAGATTGGGGTTACATCTGACCATTGGCAAGAAAATTTGTTTCATAGCTTAATTTAATTAGAGAATTTCCTCTTACACTTTCAGGTAGCTGTACTATTGGCCAATAAATTAAAAGAAGCAAAAGAAAAAAGAGAAAAGGAAAAAGAGGCAGCAGCACAAAGGAAGGTAATTTTTGTTTAACGATCATATTTATTTAAAGACTGTAAGAACACATCTATATGACAATAATCGCATATGCCGTTAATGGACTGAGTGTAACCCAACAAACAAGACCAAGTGTAGTCAACATGCGGCTGGACTGCATGCTGCTTGATCTCACGTTCTCTGCGAAGTCCGGTATTTGGCCCGGTATGCGGCCACTCCTGTGCACTCCAAAAGGATGTGGGCAGCCGTCTCTTCTGCCTCCAAGCATGCTCTGCAGACTCCAGTTTAAGCAAGAGGGAGCGTCCTATGCCTGTCTGCATCTGCTCGCCTCCGTCCAGTATTTGTCGCAATACCTTGGTATGACTCATGTAGGCCTTACTGCTGCAGTAACTGCCTCCTGTTTTATGAACTGGATGTGCTGCTGTAGGTGTAGTGCGCATGCATCCTTTTGATTGCCATATAGACTAGTCTTTGGAAGTGTTGTAGTTTGTTACTTGCAGTCGTCGTTAGTTCGGTGCGTGGCCACTAAACAACTACGTCGTCACATTTTATTGATCGTATTACCGCGGTGAAGAGTCAAAGGCGATGTTAGGGGCAAGGCCACAAGTTCTTTCCTATCAATCTGCGGCACTGCTAAAAGAATTTTGTGGCTGTATTTATTTTCGCGTCCAGGTGGGCGCTCCAACTCAGCTTGTGTATTAGTGTTACTCCTAGACACTTTACCTGACTTGCCAGCTAGAGTACAGTACATATTGAATAGTTTTGGCAAACTGTAGTTGCCCAAAACGTTTTGCTAACTGGAGTACAGTACATATTGAATAGTTTTGGCAAACTGTAGTTGCCCAAAACGTTTTGCTAACTGGAGTACAGTACATATTAAATAGTTTTGGCAAACTGTAGTTGCCCAAAACGTTTTGCTAACTGGAGTACAGTACATATTGAATAGTTTTGGCAAACTGTAGTCGCCCAAAACGTTTTGCTAACTGGAGTACAGTACATATTGAATAGTTTTGGCAAACTGTAGTTGCCCAAAACGTTTTGCTAACTGGAGTACAGTACATATTAAATAGTTTTGGCAAACTGTAGTTGCCCAAAACGTTTTGCTAACTGGAGTACAGTACATATTGAATAGTTTTGGCAAACTGTAGCCCAAAACGTTTTTGATGAGTTTACTGATAGGTCGTTGTATTTACACCATTTTTTCGAGAGCCTTAAGAGCAGGTTCCCTAAATTTTATGTTTACTTTTTATATTCTGCAACAGTCACACATACAATCGAAATGGAACTTTAGTATATGATTTATTGTTTTTTTTTCTATCCATTTACAAGACAGTTACGTAATTGAAACATTTTCGCTCGACACATTTTTAATTTCAAAATCATGTCTTTTTCTGAAGAGTATTCAAATAAAAGCAAAATTACTGGGATTTTATATCTAGAATAAGTATTCACAGTAAGAAAATATAATTTATTATCCAGTCACAAGATATTTTTTCTCTAAATCAATTATTACTTTAGTTATAAGCAAAATAACATTTGAGACTTAAGCCATTTAGTTTCGTGATCGAACATGATCGAAGAGTGCACACGATATTCAACTTTATTTTCGGAACTTTAAAGTTTAGTACAAAACGGCCTGAACCGTTTTGGCTCGCGCGCACGTTCAATAAGTACTTTATTTAGGAGTTATTTTAAATAAAATTCATATAATTACGTATTTCCATGCAATGGGAAAAAAATACATTTTTTTTATAAATGTGTGCGTGGCTTCAAGGGCAGCCTTTTACAATAATTATAAGGAAAACAGAGGAAGCTATGGAGGCGTTTTAATTATTTATTATTTATTTATTTTATTTTACCTTTAAATGAAAATGAAATTGTATAATAATATTATAAGTAGGTAGTATATCAGTTGTCTATATAGCTATCCTATATACATATTTAAATTGTTTAAAATGTTTTATTCGAATAATGACTAATAAGAAAATAATTTCATTCGAAAATAAAGGAAGAAAAAATTCTCGAAGTCGAATGTCTTCCGAAACAGGGAAAGTTGTTGGAGACGCCTTCACAATTACATAATCTAGTTTCTGTTTCAGTGAATTACGTAGATAAGTAAAAACATCTAATGTATTTGAATAATTAACTGTTTTTTTATTTTTAATAATATAATTTACTGTAATTGAATGAATTTTGAAGTAATGGTATGGTAACTTTTTCTTATAAATTTAAATAGGAAAAAGTCAACATCCAGGACGGGACTTAAACCCGTGACCGTCTCTTTCCATGAGGAGATACTCGGCCAAATGAGCTACCAGGACATGTCCTGGATAGCTAACATTCTCGTCTATATACGCCTTCGACAGCTCAGTTGGCAGAGTATTGTTCTGTGGAAAGGGACCGCCGCGGTTTCAAGTTCCATCTTGCTTGTTGACTTTTTTCGCTTTAAAATGGAAAAAGTATAAGTTTGCTCGTAGCTTCTTTCCTTACGTGTAAAGTGTCATTTGTCATAATTGAAGTTTATTTTATTTATGTGTTATAATCGAATCTCTTATATACGTCAAATTACGATGATAATAATAATGGTAATGATTTTTTAAAGTCTGATTTTAGCAGTAACAATAAAAGATTAAATAATGAAATCAGTGCACAAAAAAAAAAGAAAACAATTTTATCACCTAAGCCTTTATTATCAACTAAGCATTAAGCAAAAAATCTGACTGGTATTATCAAGCTCAAAGTCAGATGCATGTAGAGAAAAAGCAAAATGCCTATTTGCCATATGGTACAGAGATAAAAAACTCAAAATTGAAGTACTGGAAAAAGATGACGAATTTTGAAGCAAGAGATGGAACCTAAATTAGTTTCTATTTTTAAGAATTGTCTGCTGCCTGAGTTGGTAGATTTACTATATCCAAATAGAAATATATACGAGATTCTCAATATTTCAAAAAACGAACAATTCATTTCATTTTAAATGGTAATTTTATGTGCATATATATATGTTTATATTTATACCTACGTATGGTTATATATCTGTATATGTATGGATGCAACAAGTAAGGATTATTATATATTATACGTTTAAGATACGAATATATTCACTTTAATCACTCCTGTCCATCCTTAGGTTGCTGTTAGCGTTAGGCCGCCTATTGTACATTTTCTTGATTATGTGTACGTGTTCTGATATTTTCAATTTTTTTTATTATATCAACGAATAGAGAATAGTTGAGAATATAATAGTTTAGATATTATTTAGAGAATAGTTTAGAAACTGCAAATATATCAGATGCGCCAGTATCAAAGTCACGGAGGCTAGATTTTAAGAAATCGTATTTTGTTTTTGTTTTATCTAGTTTAGATATCGATACCGATCATATCTGTACTGCTTACACAAATAAAAAAACAATCTGATATTTCGAGTGCACTTCGGTTGATGGTTAAAGAAAAAACAAATTACCTAATTTAGTTTTTGCTTGTTCATGTTTGGAACAATATCGAAACCCATCACATCTGCGGTGAAATCTTAAATCTCCGATAGTTCTTCAACGACGTTCTGCTTTCATTTGCTTTGAAAATTCGAATAAGATAAGATTTCATTTTCAAACTTAATCATTATAACGGATTAATGTAGGTACATACTTATTTTCAAACAAATTCAATAAATATAAAAAAAAAGTGTGCGTCTCGGGGCGCCCGACAGAACTGATAACTTAAACTAAACTACCGCTGCCGTATGCGTGAGAGAAAGAGAAGGCAAGCAGACTGGCGCCGCGACGTAACGCATTACGTAACGAAGCGATTAACCCTTCCATAAGAAGTTATCACTTCAATAATAAAACACCAATTTGCACCTAGTTTCTAAAAACAGTTTGCCTGTATCTCCCATAGTTTAAGATTACTCTGGTAAGAAAAACTATATATATAATGTGTATGTGTAGTAACTAAAACTGGCTGTATATATACATACCATATATACAGCTAGTTTTTATATAACACAAACTACTGTTACATAAAAACTCATATTTTATTGAAAAAACAAAAAAAAACATATAATAAATAAACCCTCTATGCCATCTATGTTCGCTATTCTAAAATCAAAATACACAGTTGTAACTTTTCGGTCGGGTCGCTCACGTGACATGGAGTGCGGAGTGGCGGGTGCATAGGGGCGGAGCTTGCGTGTAAAAGAGTGCCTGCTCTTAATACTGCACTTGTTACCTCACACACTGTATTCGCCTTTCGCCTTATCAGTAGGTATTCCAAGATCGTCTTCGTAGCCTGCCGAGGGTGTGATTAGTTGACGACCTCATTCGACAGGAGTTGCAGTGTTCAAATAAATGAACTTCATAGTATATTAAGACTATTAACACATATGTGGATCACACTGGAAGTTTTTAGAAAATAAAAAATGGAAGCCTGCTAATATTTTTATTGCTTATCGAAGTTGTCTATTACTGAGCACCGTCGCATGCGATGGAACCAATGATTGAAGCAGTGAGCCCATTCTTTTTTAGGGATCCACGCCTTTTTAAATACACGTACGTATATAAATAGAAAAATAACTATAAATAGTTGATCGTTGGTCCCGATGATGCCAACCCAAAACGAAAAGACCACTGTCATTACCAAGCGATACTTAAAGGTACTTATTATTAACTTTATTTTCTGCTTTCAGCTTGTGAAAACGATATTGCAACGGTATGGTATAAAAGCTGTCTTGATTTCTTTTAGGAACAACAGGAGCAGCAGCAGCAACTTCAGGATCAGCTTGAGGAGCAGCGGCTTGAGTATGAGGAGCAGCAGCTTCAGCTTCGGCAGGAGTACGAGGCGCAACTTCAGAAGCAGCAGCAGCAACTTCAGCAGCACCTTCAGCAGCAGCAGCAGCAGCAGCAGCAGCAGCTTCAGCAAACGGAGCAGTCTGAGCAGACGGAGCAGTCTCAGCAGACGGAGCAGTCTCAGCAGACGGAGCAGCTTCAGCAGCAGCAGCAGCATCCACAATATCCACTTCCGTCTCCACCAGTAGGCTATGGATATGGGTACCACCCACCACCAACGGTACCGTATGGCTATCCTCCACCGCCTCCGCCGCCGACGCCATTAGGACCAATTTCACAACGCCCCCCACCTCCTCCCCCCTTTCAGGAAGCACAAGGTAACTAATTTTTAATTTAGTAAGATTAAGGGGTTTCTTTTTTACGTGTGTGATTAGGGCTACATTGGGTTTGACAACTAATCACACTAATATTGTAAACGCGAAAGTTTGTGAGTGTGGTTGTTTGTATATTTGTGCTTCTTGTCGCTCAAACGGCTGCACTAAGTTTGATTATTTAATTATTTGGTATGGAGGTAGAAGAAACACGATAACTGTACTAAAACTCGAACCGAATATAAACACGAAGTAATAACAGACCTTACTTAGTACCTACCTACATATGCATGTTCAGAAAGCGCATTCGTAGTAGAAGATAATTAGTGACATTATATAATTTAGAACAATTTATATTAAAACAATATTTGATCGTTCTCTCTACAATATAATCTCTCAAATTCAAATTGAAAATCATTTATTTTAGTTTAAGGTATTTGGTTCTTATTCATTGTTAATAGTGGGAGAGTCAACCTGACTACGGCAGTCCTAGTCGCCTGTTCCAATACGTAGATCCTATGGAGAAGCACAAGCAAGAAAAAAAAAAAGGTTTCGCTGGGTGGCGCGCCCGAAATGTCCAATTTTTCATGACTCTGTCACAAATCAGGCTGATCAGCACCTAACAGTGGCATTTTTGGGATGCATTCGACGTTCTTGGATTTCTTGTTGATTGGTATCGTCACAAATTCGACAATTTTGTTTGTTGACGTACTCATTTGTCATGAATGGGCCTCATCTCTGAAGATGATATTTTGATTAAAATTAGGATCATTTTCCAACTGCTTCAGGTGCTATTCAACATGGGCGTAGTATGTATGTACAAGCGCAGGCCCAAGGCACGTCACAAAATACTTTTAAGTTGTGGTCTGCGAAAGGCCGAGTTCTTGTGTATTCTCTTACACTCACGGACATCGTACGGTCTTGGTTCATTGTTTAGTGAACCAGTCGCCTCAAGTTTTTTCACCACACTGCTAGTAGTTCTCTAGCTTCTCGGTGGGATGATTATGGCGACCGTAAAATGGGTAAACCATAAAAAAGTGTGCGGAACGTTACCCGAACGGAACACTCATTTTGATAAAATAATTTTACCATTTGCATGTGTTGTTGAACGTTATCCATAGCGGTTTGGCATAATAGATGAAATAAATGACAGCCAATATAGCCGTTATCATCTGTCGAAGTTCGGAAGACCCGATATTTATAGGAGTACTTTTTGACAAATCTTTTCATTTGAAACGCATAGTATTAAAAAAAGTACTGTTTTGAGTGTAATAAGATATTTTATTTCATGAATTGTACTTCCATTTTCTCAAACTAATTGTGGGTACATAAATTCACTCACGCTTATCCAATACATAATCCAATATAGCAATAGAATAGCTTGTGGCGGCAAGTCTGAATCCTCCTAACTTCAAATATAAGTATTAACTTAAATACATACAGTCTCTTACTTTTTATTTTAGCCTCTCCGCAGTCATCGAAGAAGGGCAGAAACTGTTGCATCACAGCATTTCTTGCATGTGCTGCTATCATTTGTGCTTGCTGTTTACACCAAGCAAATAAGGATGAAAATAATTCATAACACTTATCTTTACCGAAACACATAGAAAAGCCCGCCATTTTAATGTGATGTTAAATGTTGAGCGTAACCGTGATGAAAAAAAGCAATGTTTATTTTAAATCGACATCGCGTTCGAATTTCAAATAACTCTAAAATAAGTCATAGATTACGAGAGCTAAATGGAAGTGTCGCGAATATTGAAAAAATAAATATTGCCATCTATAATATTTAGTTTACTCTAGACATTATTGTACAAAATGGTGGGCGTGTTGGTTCTCAAAGTTACCCTTAAATGTTGTGCGAATCAAATATGTATGGGAATTGTTTTTAGTGAAGGATTTAAGTTCGACGGTGGCCTAAACATGTATAAGTATACTAATATGGTCGGCAACGAGTTGCCGAGGCTCAACAAAAACGATAAATTTGCAATAAAAAATATTAACATTATTATTATAATAAACAAAACACCTTCTTCTTCTTGAGATCTTACTGATTTGATCTTTAATCGTAACGTAATGAACAGCTAGTGAATCCATAAGATTTTTTTAAATAGGTATTTATATAGTGAAAAACACGTATCTTCATACACGAACAACCAGAAAAAAATCATAATCAATAGACAACGAATTTGTTTAGTAAATTTATTTTTTTATTTTTTATATAATTGCACGATTTATCATTTCAACAAAAAAATATTCTACTCTTTAGATATTGACAAACATTGTTTTATTTACATTTAAATTTAAACACAATTTAATTTTTTTTTGTTGCACGGCCTAAGCCAAAATCTGTCGCTGATGGTTTTGCAATGCTTGTTAAATGTAGACCACACTGGACTATGTGCTAGATTATTTAAATATGAATTTCAAAATATAATATTTCACAAGCTACAAGTCAATTAGGTAGACTAAACTAAACCTGAAGAAGTCTCCAATTTTTTTATTTGTATGTCGGGTACAGTATTTTTTATTTTTATTTATCGACAGTACCATATTTAACTATTTAATTGATATTATCCTTGATTATCCTTATTATGCACCCTTTCGCGCATAAAGAAAGATCAATCCTGTGCATGAAACGCGTGTTTGTCTTTAGTTTAATTCTTTTAATATAAAAATTTAATGACGTTCGATAGTCTTGCTAAAACTCAAAAAATTCAAACAGATTTGCATATTTCTTTTTTCGTCGTATAATTTTCTTGCTTTATTTATATCTAACTGTATTACAATGTTTTTCTTCCATCTATGTTCTATTCGGCCTCGTTCAGTTGAGCGCGGTGAGTTTCGTGGTGAGTCGCACGGTAAGTCCCACGGGAAATTTTGCGGGATGTTGCGCGGTGTTTTGCAATAAAGTACGACTTTATTAATGAATATAATAATAAGATAATGTGGATATAAATTGTTTAGGCCAATTTAATAACAATTGCGGTACGGAGCAAGCGGACTCAGCCGAACGACTCTATATGTACGATCTCATATAATACATACATAGGGAAACTTTAACAGAAGAGCGTACTCCAACCTAAGAGGCTGACAACGCACTTGCAAATTTTGAGTTACATGTATCATACCATCAGTTCACCTGTCTGCTAGTTTGCCCCCTCTCATAAAAATAGACCACTTTATTAGTACACCGCTATTACAGGAGAAGGATCTTATAAATATATATTTCGATTTGATAATGTACAAAGGGCGGCCTTATTAATGCAATCTCTAATTTCAAGGGACTCTGGTGGTTGGAGATGTATTTGAAATTTAAGGACTCAATCCTTATATTTTTTTATTAATTTAAATCAGATTTTATTTGATTCGTATAATACATGTGTAGTTTTTTTTTAATATTTCCTTGTTAAAAATGCTACAGCTTTGTTTTAAGGTTTTTTTTTTTAAAGTCATGCATTTCTATATGAAAAATATTTAAGTATGTAACTAGTTAATTTGTTTTTACCTTTTTTCATTGCTTTAATCCGCATGAATTTAAATATATAAATTGAAAGAGTTTACAGATTACGATAACGGAAAAATATTAGTAGTTTTTTCAAATACGATCACTTCTAAACGTCTAATGAATTTAATAATGATATCTTTTTGTTTCTTATTTTCATTGGAGTTTTCGTACAGGCTTATGTAAAAATGATTAGAATGAACTATTTTTTTATTCCTATCTATATATAATAGGTAAATCTTTAATGTGTGGTATTTTTGGAATTCGAATTTTCTCTTTATATAGCAGTTATTAAAGGATAAACTAGTAATTTAATAGTGAAAGACAAATAGTACATATTTCAACATAATCACACTAGAAGGGCCAACCAAACTCGGTCGCGGTAGCTTAAGCGGTACTCAAGTGTGACAGGTCTTGTTACACTGGATAGTGATTTATACAGTTATGAATGAGATATTAAAAATTACATATATACATTCATTCACGTCTGTATCTCCGAAGGGTAAGCAGGGTTGTAATTAGCATCCACATTTTGCTGATTAGAATTTTGTTCCATTTACGTAATAAGCAAGCTTATTGGCGTCATCCGCGACAGGTTAAGGAGGATAGAAAAAGACGTATAGGGATACTGCTTATTAAGACGGATTGATGAGTGTATGCTCGAACTTGCTGATGCCGGGGAGAACGAGTATATACAATATTTACTTAATTTACGTACAAAAAGAAATTACAAAATCGTTGCCGTGACTCGTACAATCTTGTGCGAGAACCCCACACCAGGGGTTGATGTATAAATTGAGAAACAGGTTTGATGAAATATGTAATATCTGCCTTCCAGTGGTTCCCCTACTGTTAGTATTTTGTAGTATGTCACTTTTTCAATATTTTTTTTCAAGAACCTGAGTGACATGAAAGCCAGTTTTAATACAATAATTATGATAACCGTTATACATATGACTCTATAAGATTGCAAACTGTATATATATTAAGAATAAAATTAAATACCATTAAACATTTGTTTTATTTATAAATAAATAAATACTCCACACATGTCGCATACGGCCGTGTGATTCCAAACTAGCAGAGCTTGTACTATGGTAATCAGACCGCTGATAAACATATTTATATATTTCGAAATACATACATATTATAGAAAAAAATGGCCACGCACTGTTTATTTTTAAACATTTTTTCATTTTTCTATGCGATGGGAGGACAAACGAGCAGACGGGTCACCTGATGGTTAGTGACTACCGCCGCCGATAGACACCCGAAACTCAAAAGAAAAAAAAAATGCACGGGTGACGGCAATAGGCTTTCACTATTTAATAATCGGCGAAATGTGCAAAAAGTTCACAAAACATAAGTTTTTAATATTCTTATTTTCTTTTTTTTGAGTTACAGAACCCTAATAATTTTTTTTTTTACAATACTGTTTAAATATCACATTACTAAATACCTTTACTCCATTTCCAGGATAAAATTATTATTTTCTAGGTTCTAACTAATCCGGGCTCGTGTATTCAATGCCAAGCTTAAACCTTTTTGCTAGTTATAGGGTGGATGCACCGTTTATCAACCTACTAAATTTACACCTTACAATAAATAAAGCACAAATGATAAAAAAAACAACAGATAAACTTTAAAATATATGTATATTACACTAGTTGTGCTAGTAGTTTCACCCGCGTTTTACAATATTGTTTGGAAGTCTCCCCGATTTGTTGTAATTTATGATTACTGATCTTTTTTTTATTCTATAGGGGCACAGACGAACAGACGGGTCACCTGACGGTAAGTGACAACCGCCGTCCATGGACAATTGCAACTCTTGTCGTAAGTACGCTGCCCGCCTTTAAGGGTGATGAAGGATGGGGAATTCGGGGAGGGAAAGGAAGAGAGGGGGGATGGGGGTATGTGAAAGAGGAGAGGGGGCTTGGGCCTCCGGAAACCTTACTCATTTCGGGTAAATGCAACGCAAGCATTTCTACACAACCGGTTTTCTGTGAGGCCGTGGTATTGCACCGATCGAGCCGTACCATTCGTGCCTAAGCATAGCTCTACTACTGTTTCCTGGAGTAGTCACACAGACAGTCGGTAAATAAACAATGCTTCCATTGTATTGCCGAGTGAGATCCAACTCCCCCTCTACTCGTATCATAGATATCAGCATAGCTCTACTACTGTTTCCTGGAGTAGTCACACAGACAGTCGGTAAATAAACAATGCTTCCATTGTATTGCTGAGTGAGATCCAACTCCCCCTCTACTCGTTTCCTTCCACTCATCCTCCTTCTCTTCTTTCCTCTGCCCTCAACCCCTTCTCTTTTCCCATCCTTACACCTACCCCCTAATCACTCTTAAAATCGGACAACGCACTTGTGACTTCTGAGTTGCATATGTCTATTGGTGGAGTCCAGTGGTGGAGTGGAGGAGTAAGTGTTAGTCTGTCCACCTAAATATACACCTGTATTAATTAATTATTCTAATTGGAATAATAGCTCCAGAGATTAGCGTGTTCAACCAAAGAAAAACACAAATATTTACATTATAGTTTTAAGTATATATTAACTGTACTGTATCTATACAGTAAGAGTAGATGTTACTTGTTTATGTATCACGTTGGATATAAAAACCTTTTCGGAAAGAAATAATCATATAATAGTAATAAACTTTATTGTAGACACAAATACAATAAGGATACACGGACATAACAATAGTAGATTGTATGAAAATGGAGCAAAAATAATATTTTTACGGCGAAGGATTCAAAAAAGAATCCTGAGCGTAGCAAGGGATTTAGAGTACATCGCCTGAGGGGAAAATATTTTTGCTCTCGAGTCATATACTCTACTTTTCATCTCCTTCTATGAGAAAATAAGTAAGAACCTTTTTCCAATGAATGAATAAGTTAAACAAATTGGTTGAGGCTTTCGCGGCCGATTGATGACTCGTTGGCTTTATTCGGGTCTAAAGGCCGTCGTATGTTGGAATTGCTTCCTAAGGATGAAGGTCCTTCCATCTCCGATACTGGATGCAGACTGCATCCTAGTCCTCAAGGACCTCTGAAGAAGCTGGCCACTCGTGCTAGCGAAACGTTAGGAAGCAATTCCAACATACGACGGCCTTTACACCCGAATAAAGCCAACGAGTCGAATAAGTTAAATTTAAATAAATTACATGAATGTAAAAAGGTCAATTACAAATTTATATTTACCAGTAACTTATACAATCTGCGTTCGATTTCAATTAACGATTCATGTTCCAAATTGAAATATCATTACTGTCTAAAAAGTTTATTGGAGAAAAGAGCTACTTTGCTCCCGCTTATAATGGAACAAAACGTCACTTTTCGAATAGAAGGGATGAAAAAATAATTATATACGGCTTATCCTTTAAACGTACATAGACGATAGTACAAAATGAAATAATTTGTAGTTTTATTGCAAAAGAGTAATAGTAATTTTTATTTAAATTTAGTGTAATTGTTACATTTACACCATCGATGGCGGGCGGCACACTTACGACTCTTGAGTTGCTGATGTCATTGGGCAATGGTTATTAATTAACACCAGGTGACCCGTCTGTTTGAAGTTTTATTACGTGTACGCACCGGCGTATGAAGAGCTCACATTTTGCAGTCCATAATAGAATATAGTTCCACTTGCTTAATAGAGGCAAGCATATTGCCGTCAAGCCCTATAGTATAAAAAAAAAACCGGCACTATATAAGATGTATACATACTACAGAAAAGATAACAGTCAAAACCCTCATTCGCCTTTAAGGACACCCTATATCTGTTTAAATATACGGTTTTACTCACTTGTGAATTTCGGGGATGCGTCGTATCGATAGTGTATCGTCCGGTACCGTCACGGCTGGACGACTTACTCCTTGAAAAAGGTCTCCTGTAGAGACCGAAACTAGTCGGGTATCCCCGGAATACACACGTGAGGTAAACCGTATATTTAAATAAATATGAATCCAATTCATGAAAGTTTTAATTCTAACACCTTATATCCACTTATTTACACATTTCTATACATACGGTCCATTGTTCATCACAAGCAACGATACGATTCAAAATTCCTACGTTATTGTGACGGTTGAGTAATGTACCGCAACACTCAATGCGTGTTTATTAGTGTGCTTCACTTAATTGTTATACTTTTCAACTTTCTTTTAAGTTAATTAAAATTGTTTTATCACTCACACCAAAGCCTGACATAATTTGTGATGGATCATCACCACATTCCACCATCACCTTGATTGTTCATTGGGTCGATAAAAAATAAAGGTGAGGGGTCTCCAGCCGTCCACGGCTTTGCTCTGTAGGGCGAAATTTCCTGAACGACAACGTTTGAACCAAAAACGTACAATGGTTTCTTTTACATTAGCTTCCCCATACACATAATTAAGCCCTTAATTCCTTTGAGTACCATGGTGGAACTCCTATTCGTAAATAACGCATTATTTTAAGTTTTATATTTTGTGAACAGAACGCTATCATAGAAAAATCAAATTCGTGAAAAGAAATGTATCACTGAATTCGAAACACATAATATAAATTTCTGTTTCATCCACAAACTCCCTCTTATCTTAAGGAACGTGTTGAGTTCCTCACTCAATAACTCACATTGCAGGGACCTGAGATCATCAGAGAATTTACAGCTAAAAATCCCGCAGCACTCACCTCAGTTCACAGATAAGTCCTTTACAATGCAAGCGGTTCGGTTATGGAACAACTTGCCTGTGACTATCCGACAAGCCAAAACCTCGCACGCATTCAAAAAACACGTAAAAACTATTACTTATCTTTATAAATACTGATCTATATTATTGTGTTTATATATATATGTATGTATATATATATATATTTATTTATGTAAATATGTGTGTGTGTGTTAGGTATATGTATTTATTGCAAGTAACTTTAGTTGTTTGTAGTAAATTTGTTATTAGTACACCACAGGCTACCCCAATACTTTTTAACAATATACGTATCAAGTTTGTCTGGAAGAGATCGCCGTGGGTGATAAGACCACCTATTGTCATGCCTATTTGTTACATGTTTTCTGTATGTATATGTATGTATAAAAGGTGTACAATAAAGAATTAAATAAATAAATACAAGCTTAAATTTGAAATAAAATTTGTTTTTTTTTCTTAATTCGAAACCAAACGCCAAATTTTTGTTATCAAAGTGGCCAGTTCGACAAAACGTCATTTTCATATGTAGGGAACTAATATTAATAAAAAAAAAGTTTTAGTTTTTTTCTCACAAGTCACAAAACTTACAAAGTAGCGCTCGAACCACTCACTATAGTATAATAAATGTTTGCTTTATTTTTATATAATTCTTTTTTAGTTTTTTATTACATTTAAATAATAAACAATGTGTTTATCTATAAACATTAAATAAATAATCTTTAATTACCTTTAAAAGAAAAATGAATTACTATAAATAAAAAAAATAAGAACAAAATAGGTATAGGCTTGACTATTCAATTTTGTGCTGTTCGAGAATTAGTCGATAGGCTTCAAATATACTTAAAATATCGATCAGACGAACTTGTCATTAGTTTTGTTGGTTAGTTTATACTCGTATATGTGCATATATAACACATACATATGTAAATTAATTTTAATTTATTTCATATAAATAATTTAATATGTATAAAATGCATGTCTAATATTTAATGTTTTCACCCTAAAATCATTTTTTATTGTTATTATATTGGTGTAATCTCCTTTCTTCTTTTAAGGTTGAAACCGAGACGACCTCTTTGACCAACAACAGCAAAGAAACAAAATTATATTTGAAATAGAAGAATCATTTTTGAATGTTTCGAAGGCTCACACAATTCAAATTAATCAGTACCAGCTCTTGTTCTGACAAAGCAAGCTCCATCTCCTACCATGGCTAAAATTTTCAAGTAACATAGTAACCCACACAAATGAAAGTCTAAATCAAAAGTTCAATATAAAACCAAAAAATACCACAATAAAAAAAAAAGCGCTCGTGAACATGGCTTTAGTTTTGAGAAAGGCAGTATTACCCAAGAACATCTCTTTGTTAAAATGGATAAAAGGCCGGCCCTTAGCTACCGCGGCAAAAAGAACAGACGCCACAGCGATATGTAAGTATCTTCAAGCTATTTAGTCATTTGCCATAATATTCGATCTGGCAATCGATTGCAGACTGTTCGTGAATTTATTTGTTAAAGTGCAAGAGTCTGGCTAATAGTGTGTATAAAAGCCGGGCTTGCGGAATATATAGTGTATTGCTAAAAAATGAATATGGAGATTTTGTCGTATAACAGCCAGGTGTAAGGTGTAGTAAAACAAGTTGACGGGTTGTGGTTTTCAGAAGAGCCAGGAGGTGTAAACCGGTTGATAGTAATATAGATTTAAAAAGATGCTATTAGCAAAATGAATTTACGTTCATATAAAAAAAATCCTAGCAGTAAAATCTGGTGTTCAGTCTGCTATCGAGCTAGTATATCAAAACTCTTACTAGCGGTTAGTTATTTGTATCTGAAGGTAAGTTAGCATAGTTGTTAGCTATAAAGAGCTTTTTTGTATTTCTTTCGGGAGCTATTTGACAGGTGACAGTGAGTGTTCTTATATTTAAATCTAGAAAACGAACGGCCATCTTGTTCTTGTTTTTATTTTTGACAGTAGATTGTCACCTGCCAAGTAAGTCGTGTTTTTGTATTACCGCCGCTGGTGACGTGTTATTTGGAGAACGGTGGTCGTCTCAGGACCTCCAGGCTATAATACTTAGGCGAGAGCGCGGGCGCCCCTCGTTCTTCCGAATAGCATAAGCTTCCAGCCAGCGGCTTTCTCGCCCAGTATTATAGCTTGGAAATCCTTTGCAGTGCCTGGCGCGTCTAATTCCCTGTTTGGGCTAACACTCGATGGACGTACGGCCCTACTGTGCAGTGGAGATTTCTGCGGTTCGCGAAGAAGTTATGCCGACAATAAGAAAAAGGAGGGATGTCCATGTGGATGCCCATGTGGACCATGCGGGCCCTGCTGTCCCTGCCCTTGCGGGCCTTGTGGCCCTTGTGGGCCTTGCCCTTGTGGTCCTTGCGGTCCATGCGGTCCTTGCGGTCCTTGTGGTCCATGCGGTCCTTGCGGTCCATGCGGACCCTGCGGCCCCTGTGGCCCTTGCCCATGCCCTTGCCCATGTGGACCTTGCGGTCCTTGCCCATGCCCTTGCCCATGTGGGCCTTGTGGTCCATGTGGGCCATGTCGTTGCCCTTGCCCTTACCCATGCCCATGCCCTTGCCCTTGCCCATGCCCATGCCCTTGCGGTCCATGTGGGCCCTGTTGTCCTTGCCCCTGTCCTAAACCTTGCCCCAAGAGGAGCCAGGCCAAATGTGAAAAGTGCGGAAGCCCTAACACGGCGCGTGCTGCAAGCCAGGCCCAAACGGGATGTCAAGCTCAGATGAGTTGCCAAGGACCACTGTGCTGTAATGTTCAGCCAGGTTTTCCTGCACAGGCTGGTTACATGCCCCAGGCTGGCTTCCCAGCTCTAAACTACTTTCAAGCAGGGTCCCCAGCTCAGGAGCACCAAAACCAAGCGGGGTTTCCAGCCCAGGGAGGCTTTTCGACTCCGACAGGCTCGGTAACCGGCCCCGCCACTGCCCCTCCTAGCTACCCAAGTACCCCTGAAGCAAAGAAGAAAGCAGAAGACCCTAGCAATAAGAGCAAACGCATGACCGGCAAGACAACGTGATAGACATAAGTGCAAATACAACAGCATATTCCTTAATTGTTATAAGATTTTAATTTTATTGTATTTTGGCTGTTTACAATAAAATCAGATGTATACTATTATTGGTTTTATTTGTGTACTAGTGATATTCTATTCTGCCCAATGTTCTAAATCAATTGTCAGGTGCCGATCTACTAAATCGGATTGTTATGAAGGTGAATAGCGTAAAATACCTTTGCAGCCACGGCGGTTCCATGGCAAAACATGAGGGCTGTGAAGAACATGCTGACCCATGGTTACATGAAGATAACGAATGCGACGCAGATGTCCTCAGCGGGTGCTCTCTCCAGCAGTGGCGAGAACGCGATACGTCGAATGCGCTTGTGCATGTCCTGCCCCAACCTTGGTCCTGAAACTAGGGTGCTAAATTTACGCGCACGTTCCAGCTTTCATAATACTAGGTCCCGAAATTTCCATCTGTCAACATCTAAGGCCGCAATACTCTTTGCTCAGAGAACAATACCTTTAACTCAGGACTCTATCGCGCTTATGTGCAAGTGCAGTTTTGCAAGCAAGCTAAGTGCCGTGCCTTCCTCTATGCACTATTCAGTAACGCTTATGTTTAAGCGTGGTTTTGCAGACAAACCATGCCCATGTGGCTGCGGCTGCGGCTGTGGATGTGGCTGCCTTCCCCCACCCTGTAATACACCACCAAAATGTATACAGTTCATGACTGGATACTATTACTATCCATACGGTTTTTGGTTCTGTGGACCGTACCATGTTACCGGCACATGTTGCCCTGTTGGCCCATGTAGCCCTGGTAAGGGAGGTGTTTGTGCATGTGCAAAGTGCTGTGCGTGTTTTCCTGGGGTATGTGGGGTAGTGACACCACAAAGTAGGCCCCAACCCTTCTCAAGTCCACAAACTCTTGCAAACCCACAAGCTTTCCCGCAAGTACTTGATGAGCAGACCCTAAGTGGTGGTTCAAATTGTGCTTCTCCCACAAGGCAGTCACATGGTTATCCTTCTATGCAGTTTAAACCGATATCGCAGACTATGCCGCAGCCAGAACCGGCCATAAAGTGCACCCTGACCAACACAAGTGACATAGCAACACAAAGCGCTCAAGCCCATACTAATGCAGCCCAGAGTTCTAGTAAAGCACCTACATGCAGATCAGTCATATCAAAATTGTTTCCCTTCCAATCCTCACAGGAATCTCAGACGCCTAAAAAACCCCCATGTCTGATTTGCCCATACAGTACTCAAACAGGAGGAAAAACGGAACAGGAATCTTCTTTCCATACTCCTTTTGCCTCACCAATTTCTTTACTTAAACCGGATGTGCAACCTGTCGATCCTTATCCAATGTTTCCTAAAAAATTTATTTCTGGTTCTTACTCCAGGTCTTTTAACAAGCCTCCAATAGTCAGAAGCAGTAAGACCCATAAAGATCATAAGGTCACAAACAAACTCTCCGGTGACGTATGCCCTACCTTAGAAAATCCTAGAGCTATTCCCTCGCCAGAGCAACGTGATAGGCCTAATATAAAACCGGGAGCTTTTGATTACTCGGTTATACCAAACTATAAAAAGCCAAGTCCGTGAAAAAAATCCTCTAGACACGGCATCAACATTTTCCCCGAAATTCCAAATCTCAGAACAATTGCTGGACTCTTGCCCAATTAGACATAAAACCTGAACTAAACTACTTATAATAAGCAGTAACTTAAACAGTGTAAAATTGTGCAATAAATAATAAAAGGGTGTAACTTCTATTTTTATTTAATCCCTTTGTCCTGGTGATAGGATTGTGATTACAATACCACTCATCCTTTCAGCAACTCTCGGGCCGCGGTTGACTGTCAAGGAACAAGTAAAGAGTATGTTACGAGATATGTCTGCGATCAAGATAAAAAAACCTGAACCTGTGGGACAAGAAAGAGCGAAGACTGCAATATCGTTGTTTAAGAGTAACTCCTGCCCATGCTTCTTCCCTAGCAGAGGCACAGAGGAAGGATTCGCGGGTTGTTGCCATCAGTCATGGTTACCACGCACAAAGTCTGCCATTTTTCCAAACCAAAGCCAAGTTCACGAGTATCATTCTTCAGATTACAGGCCTCCTCATGTTCAGTCTTGCTTTATGCCTCTCGCAAGTGGAGCAGTAGCAATGCCTCCTTTTAATTCTGGTAACTCAGCGGTTCTTCAGCACCTATGTAACGTAAGCGCCTGCCCATGTGGGGGCGGCTGCCTTCCCCCACCCTGCAACACACCACCAAAATGTATGCAATTCATGACTGGATACTACTATTATCCATATGGATTTTGGTTTTGTGGCCCGTACCACGTTACTGGCACAATGTGCCCTGGAGGTCCCGTTACCCCTGGTGGACCGTGTGGGCCAAATCCACCTGCCCCGGGCGGGCCTTGTGGCCCTTGCGCTCCGGGCTGCGTGTGTGGTGTTTATGGAGTTAACAATGTTTTACCCATGTGCTCTAAAGAAACATTAGAAAAATTTAATCAACAAAATTTTGACAAGTCGAAAATTTTGGATATCTATTCTAAATTATGTATGCTTTGTGGTTCATGCTGTTCCCCCTGCCGATCAATACCTTCCGGCGGACCCATTAACTGCTCATGCTGTTGTGGAACATGCGGTGGTTGTGGACCTTGTGGCCCATGTGGGCCCTGTGGTCCATTCGGGCCCTGCGGGCCTGGATTTCCAGGAATGAGTTGTAATTTTGGCGGGCCTTGTTGTAGTGGCCCATGTGGTCCTTGTGGACCGTGCGGACCGTGTGGTCCTTGTGGACCGTGTGGTCCTTGTGGGCCTTGTGGGCCTTGCTGTGGTCCTTGTGGACCTTGCGGACCTTGTGGACCTTGCGGCCCTTGTGGCCCATGCGGGCCTTGTGGTCCATGCGGGCCTTGTGGTCCATGTGGACCTTGCTGCGCTGGTCCGTGTGGATGTGGGCCTTCCTCATATCCGCCATGCGTGCCCATATGTCGCCCTTGGTGTGGCCCTTGTTGCAGTTGCGCAGTAGCACCAATCCCAGTAAACGTCCCTCTTGGCTCCACCTGTGCTAATTTGCCTGCCCCTCCGTTCGAACAAATGTTTGGTGTGAAAGCACAGCCCCCCCCGGTCCCATACAATGTGTGCTCTAAAGATGGTGGACCTTACTTCTGTGCTTTAGATCAAGTTCAAACTAATATAAATCCGTCAAACCCCCATTTTAACATTGGTGCTGTTTCTGATCCTTCTGGTCCTCCTAATCCTCCTAATCCTCCTAATCCTCCTACTCCTTCTGCTCCTTTTTCTCTATCTGCAGCTTCTGCTGGTTCTCCCCCCACAATTAACCCACGTCTTATTCGCAAACATCCATTCAATGCAAATAAACACACGGATTCATCAAATATGCATGGACGCATAGTGTCTCCAACTAATCCTATATTGGCAGCTTATTTCTCTACCCAGGCAGCTAGCCAGTCCAATTTAGGACCAGATAAGCCACCGACTGACAAAGGAGACAGCGAACAGCAAAACCAACGTCAAGGTGAGAACCAATCCGAAATCAATGAAGAAAACAGGAATGTGCTGCAAGAGATCAATAATGTCATGAAAGATCGTCAACAGACAGTTCGGCAGGAAAAGAATATATCAACCCAAATGGCAGACACGTTGCTGAAGACCGTTTTACCCGCCAAGCCCCTAAGTGAAAAACCATTTAATATTGAAGTCGATAAGAAACGTCTGGAAAGACCATGGTTATCAGGGCGCTCTCTTCTGTCACAAACATCCGTAGAAAGACGCAGATCCGCTTAAATGCTGTAAAATAATGCTATGGAATAAAGTGTAACAGCTAAACTTTCTGGTTTTATTGTAAAACTTGTATTTTGCAGAAGATACCTAAACTGGTCAAGATATCTTTATCGATATAAAGATTGCCAATCATACCTGTTCATATTTACTGTAAAATACATGGGGCCTTAAATGTAAATCACGATTTTTTTCCCACTTAACCACCATACACACACACACACACACACACACACACACACACAGAAAAGTATGCATCTTCCTCTTCGGTCTTCTATTCGTTCTTTCTTCATGGTGGTGCCCGGATTCCTATTGCAAGTTTTCTCCCACGGCTATGAAAATGAAAAAAAAAATGAATTTTAAATGTTCAAAGATTTGATAGGATTGTGATTATATCAATAATCATCCTTTCAGCAACTATCGCGCCGTGCTTGACTGTGACGATGAAGAAAGTACAAATAAAGAAGACAGAGGCTGATGCAGCATCACAAGACAACTTGAAGACCAAAAACATCCTAATCTACATGTGCTCTCACTTCAATACATCATATCCGAGCTATCCGAATTGTTGCTACCAGTACTGCTACCCCTACGTCACTTATGGACCCTACGTTTGCTATAAACCGTCCAGACCGTGTGGACCTTGTGGTTATGGCGCTTATGGCCCAAGTGGGCCATGTGGTCCTTGTACACCTTGCGGTTTTCCCTGCGGCTGGGACTGCCATCGGCACTGCCCTCCACTAAATTCTACCTTGTTTTGTTCAATCCCCTACTGGACAGATTCTACATTTTATAGAACCAGGAGCCCACTTACTCAATGTAGCTTGTGTGGGTATACCTGTTGTCCGTTTTGCAGTCCTGCTATGTTCAACCTTATGCCCGTTCCATATACAAACTACTCGTTTTTAGATACCTCTACTTTTACGTTCTCTAGAAGTCCGGAATCATGTAGATCGCCATTCCGTGGTTTCCATTGTAGCACAAATCTTCCGTTAACTTATTGCAATCCTATTCAGCCAAGTTCACGATCGAACAATTTGTTAAAGAAGCAAACAGGAAAGCCTAAGAGACAATATATAATATGCAGATCAAAATCGCAGAAAGCTAATCAAAATAAGGAAGCGAAACCGGAACGGGAACCTCCAGAGCGATTAAATATATTGCTGGAGCCTCCCGTGTTAGGAGAAAATTTCGCCGAAGACTCGAAGCAAAAAAAAACGAAAGAAACACAGAAAGAACCAACTAAAGAACCTCCGGAAAGACTAAATATAATATTGGAACCACCTGTATTAGGACAGGATGCTCCAAGCGAATCTAAACCCAAATCTAAAAAAACCGAAGAAGTCGTTCGAGAACCACCAGAAAGACTAAATATAATATTGGAACCACCAGTGTTAGGGCAGGATGCTCCAAGCGAATCTAAACCCAAATCTAAAAAAATCGAAGAAGTCGTTCGAGAACCACCAGAAAGACTAAATATAATATTGGAACCACCAGTGTTAGGGCAGCAAAGCCCAAGCGAGTCTAAACCAAAATCTGATAAATCCGAAGCGGTCCCTCGAGAACCACCAGAGAGATTAACAATATTGTTAGAACCACCTGTGTTAGGAGAGGCTGCAAAACCAAAATCAGATAAGAAAAATTGATTAGACTATGCCAAATTTATATTGGCAAGTTGGCTTTTAAATCTAAACATTCTTATTCATTGTAATTTTTAGGTTTCTAAGTTGACATGTATAAATCCCAAGTTAAGAAATACTAGAAGGTACTATACTAGGTCCCTCAACTTTTAAAACCTGTCTGCCAATCAGTCAGTCTTGGTACCAAATACAATTGGGTGTGTTGATAAAGCTTATTCTTATAAAGATTCTAATCAAAATTTTGTTTTCACAAACTATTGTAACTGCTAATTTTTAGATTGCGGACATTGAAACATTTTAAAAGTTCATAATTATTAAAACTTTAAACTTATTCACCACTCGCGACAAACATGAATGTATATTATACAAATCCTTGCAAATACGTATGCTATGAAATTAACTTGTAAATTCTACACCTTCCCTTAAGCCTGCAATCATTGTCTATCAGTCATCTTCTCTGTGGAGATTCCCGGCTTCTTGACGCTAGTTTTTCCCTCAAATTTGACTACTCCAGATTGTCCCAACTTCCTACTATTACTTGATAGGATTGAGATTATATCGATAATCATCCTTTCAGCGACTCTCGAGCCGTGCTTGACTGTGATGGATCAAGTACAAATAACGAAGAAGGATGCGGCGTCACAAGATAACATCACAAGTTCGAAGATCTTAAACTTACTGAGTTCTCTAATCCACATCTATACTTGCCCACGCACTTACAGTCGCCACTTAATGAGTTGTTGCAAGTACAGTTGCTTCCCTTGCAGCATGTGTACTCCTTGTGACTATGTGGACTCTGGGGCTTATGGTGCCTTGACCTCGTGTGGTTTCTATAGAGGCGGATATCCCTACAGCTGGGGACCACCTCACTGTTCTCCAGTTATGTCTACCCTATTTTGTCCTAACCCTAACCCTTCATGGAGCTTCTATGGTGCAGGATGCCCATTCAGTCCCGGATATCCGACCTGCTGTCCCCATTGCGGTTATTGCAGTAGTGTGTACAACCCTATGGCCCAACCTTACAACATGGCTGCAGGCTTCCCTTCATGCGTAGACACCATGTGTGTCAATGTAATGAATGAGTTTAATAGCTTTAATCCCGCAACAATTGTGAAGTTACCATGCCTCGAAAAAATGTTTAACGATTTACAAAAAAATTATAAAATACCAACATCTCCTAATATAAAGCATGTTCAGCCTATAGGTAACATAGATTCTAAAGAGGATTCCACTAATCTAGAAGATACCTCTACTCAAGTCAAATGCTCTTGTACTCCAGTTCCTAAACGTATCAAAGCAGTATACAAACCGATTGATCCAAGCAAGGAGAAGTACAGATTGGTAACTGAAGGGCCACGAGTGTTGAATCCCCGTCTAATGAAAAGCCGATGCCCAACTAAACCACGAGGGTTCCCATCCACAGACGGACGGACTATGCAATCACCTAATACATTAGCTTATTAACAGCTTTGTTATTGACGAATTGTAGTAGAGAAAATACATAACCTGGTAAATTAGAAAGGTAAAAGAACGGAAAGAGTTAATTGTAAAAAAAATGGAATTGAAGCATGTCAGTTGAGCATCAAATGAAAATTACCTCAAACGCAACATCAGGTTTCCACACGACCCATGGTAAATGACTAAATCAATAATATACAAAAAGTCCTGAACCTTCAGGTCTACAACGTTGCTCTAAAAGTTAAAATTCCTCGAATGCCTCAAGCGCAGGATGTTGAACATCTTTAAATAGTGTTCTAAAAATGTTGTTTTATATCTGTTAACCGATGGTCTCTTACAAATTAAGTTAAGAATTTGAGTGAAATTAGTAAAGCTGACTTGCAGACATGAAGGCCCGGAGCGAGAACTCTCATGTCGCACTCTCAATTAACTTGTCACATGGCTTGTTTAGGCTAAGACGTATTGAAGGTTATTGGAGTTCTCAATAAAATCAGTAGGTACTACATACCTTCTTTTATTACTAGTACCGTAATAAGGTTATAGGGGGTAATTACGGGTAAAACAATAATTACCTATCTAGCCCGCATCTGCTGCATCTTGTTAATAGGACATAAGTTCACTGGATTTCAGCCATCTTCCCAAAAAATATTCCCGTAGCATCAGATTTTTCGAATCCAGATATTTCTCCATCTACTTTCCAACCAAACGCACTATCCTATCTATCACTACTTCCTGTAGGTATTCGTATGCACGTACAATGTAAATGCGTATTTGAGATTATATCCGATAAATAAATTTTCAAGATACAAGATTAGTAGTTCTGTTAGGTACCTACCTACACTACACCTAGCGATACACTGGATCATTCCTTACTGCACCCCTACCAGCTCCAAAGGTTCTTAATCTGACAACGTTTCGCATACTTTCGCCATTTCATAACAGGTTGAAAGTTTTAAATTTAAATAAAATTTACCACCTATTAAGATGTTAAATGATAAGAATAGGTACCAACACCTTATTACAATTAAAGCTTTAGGCGTAACGAAATCTGTCAGGCCTACCTTTAGTTATTTGTTATCCCTTCCCCTAAGTGCTACAAAACAGTCTCCTTAAGACACGCAGACAAAACACACCCAACAATCACACCATCGAAAAGGTTTTCTTTAGATATAGGGGCCCAGACGAACAGTGGTCACCTGATGGATACCTACGACTGAGTAGTGTGTTGGTCTCCTGAGGTGTAGAGAAAGAGTTGGGGGACGAGGAGAGAAAAGGAAGATGAGAGATGAGGGGAGGGGTTAGAGGAAGGGAGTAAGGGGAGGGGAAATTGGAAAGGAGAGTTGGACTTCCGTTCCAATGCAAGCATTTTCTGTAAGGCCATAATAAAATAAAGTAAAAATAAATAAGTTGTTTTTATGCCACTATCAATCATTGTTGATTATAGGCGTTGACCACGTTGAGTTGCTTCTCATGTAAAATCCTTTGTTTAGGTACCTTAGACCTTAGCAACCTATATATGTTTATGTAGATCGATAGGTATGAAAAGCTTGTATGTACATCCCACTATCTGCATTATGAATATCCACCATCGGAGATTGTGGGAATTTTTTACATGAATTTTCCATTGAAATAAAATTTACATTCATTTTGAGGTAGGTAGTTATTAACAGTTAGTCACTACGTCAATTTATGAGCCGGGAAAGTTGCTAACTCTTTATATGATAAACTTTGTGTTCAGTGATAAGAAGCTGCTTTTATTATTCTGTGATTCATCAGGAACAAGTTTTGCGGTAAGTCTAATAATTAAAATTTGATGATATTAATTTAAATATTTATAGGTGTACAATGTTAAGATGTGTGAATAGAATAAATACGCGAAAGAACGGTGAATAAGTACTTGAATAGTTACACCGAATGGGGTCAATAGAAACGTAGTATGTCTTATATCTTTAAACGAGTAAATATATATATATGTATATATAATCTGAATCTCGGAAACGGCTACAACGATATTCATGAAATTTTGTATTTTGTATGCAGGGGATTTCGGGGCCGATAAATCGATCTAGCTAGGTTTCATTTTTAGAAATGTCGTTTTATCCTTGTTTTCAGGTAACGAAAAACTGCTAATATATCATTAGAATACGAAGGTAAATTTCGAAATTTACCTTGTGATTGTACATTTACGTGAAACGTAAATTTAGGTTACAATAGCTCAGGTGGGAAATAGGGCCAGAAGACCCCGGTTCGAGTCCAGATGATTATTTTTTTCCGTTTTTTTTTTAAGTTCCTTCTTTTACTCGATTTACAAAAAAAAAACTGTGATCCAGGTACTATTACCACCACATATACATGTACTCATGCCTGCATCCCCTAAGGGGTAGGCAGAGGTGTATAAAACAGGTGTGAAAAACTGCTACAATATCATTAGAATACGAAGGTAAATTTCACCCCCATCTACAAGGTTGTAATAGGTCAGGTGGGAAATAGGGCGGTCCCGTAACCAGATTACCCCAGTTCGAGTCCTGATGATTTTTTTTTCGTTCTTCGACAAGATTTACCAAAAAAAAAAATATACTGAGCAAAACTCGGTAAAAGGTTGATAGAAACTAGTAAGGGTTCTATAGAACTAAAAATTTGTTAGGGTTGACACATGCGTATGTTCTGTTGATAAAGTAGTGTTGAGTTTATGGTGTCTATTACGAGTATATTCGGATTTTGCACTTAAATTTTGAAATTAATTTTATAGACAGTATTTTCAAAATCTATTTTATATTTACGTGATTTTTATTTCATTGTGTGCCTGTAACATAGATTTATTCTCAATTTCTTTAAATAAATATACAAACTTTTTACTTAATTGCAGGATACAGAATATCCAACATAAAATAAAATGCTGATCCAGGACGCAGAAGGTATAATATATAATTGAAATGAATACAGACGAACTTTTCCACGTTTGTAAGTTAAAACTATTAATCAACCTAGCGCAGTCGGTTTGTGGGATTGTATGAAGCCTGCACAACGATCGACATACACTAATTATGCTGATATGCTCAAAGATTTGATGGATGACGATAATATGTAGCTACAACTAAATTTAAAACTGATTAAATACCTAGTAAATAAGAGATAACTAGTGTTCTTCTAAATGTAATTTATAATAAAGCAAATAGATACCCTTCTAAAATAGTTTCATTTCACAAACACAATGATATTTATTTAGATATACGGTTTCATGTACGTGCGTGTCTCGGGGATTTCCGAACAGTTTGTGTGACAGTGTGACGTCTGGTACCGTCGCGGCTGGACGACTTACTCCTTGAAAAAGGTCTCCTGTCGGGACCAAAATTAGTCGGGCGTCCCCGAAATACACACTTGAGTAAAACCGTATATTTAAATAAATATGAATGTTACTCACGAAAGTTTTTAACCATAAACAATCCGGCAAGGCGAAGGTTTTTTTTTATGCGATAGGAGGCAAACGACAGCAGACTGGTCACCTGGTGGTAAGTGACTACCGCCGCCCATGGACCCGCAAGAGTGACAAGTGCGTTGCCGGCCTTAGGTGGTAGTACCTATGATTATTTACTCGTGAGTGTGCGTATTTAATTATTTTTTGTAATTCCTCAATGAGATCAGATTCTGTCTTCATATTATCCGTTATTAAAGAAAGGAAACATATATTTTCACAATAAAGATCAGTATGTCTTTCAACACGTTTTAACCAAAAAAAATACGTGTGTGGATCTTGGGATTGGTGAGATGAACTAAACGACTTGATACTTTTTACTTATACTTTATGTAATACTTTTATCTGTGACCCCTCTATCCCTAAGCCGTGTCCTGAGGCGTATTTCTCAATCTCCGACAAGTATTTTAGAAAGGAAGAAAAATAATTTATTTTGACACTGAGACATCAATTAATGCGAAAACACAAAAGAATAGTAAAACTATATTACCTTACACGCAAATATATTAAATATAAGAAAAAAGCTTAAAGCTTTCTGCCTCGCACAACCAGCTTATGGCACAAATTGTCGCCTGCCGTATTTCCGAACCGATACGACCTTCAAACCTTCAAGAAAAGAGCGTACTCCTACCTAAAAGGCCGGCAACGCACTTGTGACCCTTGAGTTGCGGGTGTCCATGGGCGGCGGTAGTCACTTACCATCAGGTGACCCGTCTGCTCGTTTGCCCCCCTATTGCATGAAAAAAAAAAATAGATCTATATGTCAGACTGATACCTGACGCTGGCTTTTAACTGGTCCCTCTAGTGACTCACGCATGTCAAATCAGTCAACATATCGAGAAAATAACGAACCATACCATGAACCCTTATTACTAATTAAAACACACGAATTTAAAAACTATGAACTAGTAAGTCACGTACGGTAACCTCACTCACTCGGTCACAAAATGCAAGCATTATTCAATAGCCGGTTTTCTGAGAGGCTGTGGTAATACTCCAGTCGTACGTGCCAAAGCATGGCTCTCCCGCATTAAATCCGGGGCGCTAGCGAACTTTTTGAACACCTACCATAATTTAACAAAAGAAGTTTTTTTTTTAAGTTTTTCTATTATTTTAAAGTGTTCTAAATATGAAGTGTTATTCCCATTTGATTTAAACTCCCATTATGTAAACTTGTTGTGTCTAAATTAACCATGTAAGTATATAAATTTTAGTGCTTCTAATAAAAAAATATATTATTATGAACAAGAACAAGAAAAGAGGTAATCATACAACAAGGTTAATTTCGCCCGACTACGTCAAGTGACACGAGGTTGGAACTGAAAATCAGTATCGGGGTGGGTTATGCGGTATGCCTATGAGTGTCCATTCAAGTTTATGAAGCACGACCTATCTTTCACTACCGACATTTATTACCAATAATTTTATAATACATAACGGTCAAAATAGCAAAGTAAAACAAGATCTGTTGCCACATCACACATTTGACACGTGAGTGCCACGTGGGCAGTTTCTTACGTTACGTTACGTTACGTTTTCGTGCGTGACATACTACATTTGAAACGTTGCATTTATAGCGCAGGTTTACTACTTACGATAATAAGATTGGAGTGTCTTCTACAATAACTGTTGTACTTTAATTGTTTATAAATATGTTTTCTTTCTTTCTTTCTTTCTTTCTTTACCAGCAACATACTTATCATACTCCAAAGATAGAAAACACTATGAAGAAATATAATTTTTCAATTACAATATTTACATCAGAAATTTAAAACATGCGTTCAAGCAAAAAACTATTAACGCTAGGCAATTTAATTGGTTATCTATATTTTCTTATCTGTACCCACGACCTTTCGAAAAACGTACCGATCAGTTGTATTGTTTGCAGACGATATCTCGCTTTTAACCTCGTGCAAGAATACTACCAATTAAAAAAAAAACAACTAGTAAAAACAGCAACAACACCATATATTCTAAAACGAAAATAATGTCTCTCCGCCCGTATCAAAAATCCCCATTAGACAATAAAAAAAAAACATAATTAAAAAATTTGTCACGGAATTATCAGACTAAGCCGTCAAATTGATACAGACATAAAGGTGAAATCTGATATTAAGAAATTAAGAGCTCAAATTTCTTAATTCGCATAAGTATGCCTCTCGCGAACTGCCTGCACGAACGCTGAAATTACTGCACAGATGGCGTAGCGGTTTAAGTGGTCACCTCACCACTAAAATGTGTTCGATCCCCGCACGGGACGACACTTTGTGTAATCCTCAAATTGTTGTTCTGAGTCTGGGTGTTCTTTGTGTCGATTGTTTAAATGTATGCGTATATGCAAGACAGGAATTAATCCTAGTGCGGGAGTTGTTTTAAAAAAAAATATAAAAAAAAAGTTAAAAAGATCGCATAATCTTATCTCTGTTATTAGTTACCCTATTATATTCTATGATTGTATAACAGTACAGATGTACATACCAAACCAACAAGAATCAAAGTCAACATAGAACATACTGACAGCTATAAAGAACACGATATACTGACACTATACACTGCCAACAATTTATATTTTGGAATTATGCAAATCGAAAAATCAACATCTCTTCACAAAAAAAGAATATAAACAAAACTTGTCACTACGCCATAACACTAGACTAAATCTACCACCTTCCCGACTTTAGATATATTCAAATAGCACTCAAGTAATGTCTATAAAAGTTAATAATAATAAATTACCCGAATAAATCCGTGGCTGGCGGGAATACATTGATATCTCGACATACATGTTTTTTTTTTATTCGTTTAGACGCTTCCTACGCCTGTGTTTTTATAGGAAAAAAAATGACAACCCGAAATATTCATAATTTTTTGAGATTTTACTTTCGGTAATAACAGAATATCTCAGTCTTGAGGGTTCACTACTTAACAAAACGATATGTCAAACTAATGAATCCCGGTATATTCTGTTCACACATTGATATAACGTTTTATCAAGTTATGCTCCATGGAGGAAATGACGTCTGTCCGAGAACACATTTCCAGTTTCCCGAGCTACGAAAGTCACTACTGCAGGAAATCCACTGGCAAGAAATACCTTGCTACAGATTTATCGATTGCAAAAATGTATAGGGAATATAAAAAATCTACGTTAAATCCTGTTTCTTTCAAACTATATGCTAAATGCTTCCATGACCTAAATCTCTCATTTAAAAAACCCTCAAAAGACACCTGCAATACATGCGATGTCTTCAATGCCAAAATTAAAGTAGCAAACGCCAATCACAAAATAAATTTGATTGCTGAGTTAGCCGAACATCAGTCTCGAGCTGAACAAGCTTATAGTGAAAAAAGGATTGACAAAGATATAGTAAAGAACGACTCTTCGATTAGGGCATTTACTTTTGATCTTCAACAATGCTTGCCAACGCCTTATTTACCTCGGTATCCTTTTATAAACGACAGCTTTGGTCCTTCAATTTAACTATCCATGACCTAGGAAGCAATGAGGCTACAGGCTATATATGGGATGAGACCATAGGAGCTCGAGGAGAAAATCAAATCGGATCATGTTTGTGGCACTTTTGCAATACATTGCCACCAAATGTGAAGGAGATAATTTTCTACTCAGATACTTGTGGCGGCCAAAATAAAAAATAATATTGTTACCATGATGTTTATGTACCTACTAAACAATCACCCTACGCTGCAAACAATTCATCACAAATTTCTAATAAGTGGACATACCCATATGGAGTGCGACTCTGATCACGCAATAATAGAAAAAACAAAGAAAAGGACAAAAATGAAGATTAATCACTTAAATGATTGGGTACAGCTAGTCAGAACATGCAAACTTAAAAATCCCTTTAAAGTAGTAGTAATGACTTTAAAAGACTTCTTGGATTTCTCAGAGTTAAAATCCAAGAAAGGACACGTTTTTCTATAAAGAAGAATGATGCTTCAGGACAAAAGTTTTTATGGCAACCAATTAAATGGTTGCAATACAATAAAATGAGTTTTGGCATAATTCATTTTAAAGATAATCTTGATCGAGAATCCATTTTTAACACTGTAAATTTTAAGAAAAGAGGAAGATTGTGTACTGGTGAAACTTTTAGATTGAACCAAATTTCTAAAGACCCATTACCAATCAGTGCCAATAAGAAGAAAGATTTAATGGATCTTCTGGAGTTAATCGATGAAGTTTTCCATAATTTCTATAAACAGTTAAAAAAAAATGATTGTAACCCTACTGATCCAGATATAGATGAGGACGATCCAGATCTAGAAGATAAAGAAGATTGCTAATTCCTAATTTATTATAATTGTACTAATTTGCATATTAGACGTAGTAGTGGCCCAAAGTGGAGCATTTTTGTAGCGTTTTTGTGTTGCTTTTTTCTGTTTTTTAAAATAAAGGTTCATAATTAAAAGTTTTTTCTTCTTAAAACAATGTTTATTTTAAATTAATGTGATTATAATTTTAAATACCTAAAAAAGTGTTTTCTTTAGTATACAGACAAATGATAAAAAATAACACCTTTTCCGTAAATATGACTACCTATTTTTTTCCTACTAAAGTGGTCAATACATTGATAACTCATTGGTGAACAAATTGATAAGTCTAATATTACAAAAATTTAAATAACTTAAACGTATTTCTTATCATAATTCGATATATAGCATTACACTATCAATAAGTCAAGTGAGATACATAAGTATTTAAGATAACACGATTTAACATAATAAGTCAAACTTTAAAATTGCGACCCTGTAAAAATGACATTTTGAACATATCAATATATTCACGCCAGCCACGGAAATTAGAAATGAAACAAAATTCAATGCATAAACAAACTCAAACAATTACTTCTACACGTATACATGTGTGTGTCTTCTACACAAATGTTATTATTATTACAGCATCACCGAATACTTTACTGACAACCAAAACAACTCTATACTAGTTGAACGAAGTTGCAACAAATAAATTATCAGCAATGATCTGATTTCATATTAGATAGGACTCTGTGCAATATCGATAAGGTTGAAAATCGGTAATCTATTGGAGCAAAGGGGAGTATGCTGGGTGTCGGAGACATTCCAATCGCAGCTCCTTTGTTTAGCGACTGTCTGTCGTGGAGTATGGGATCTATTGTCCTTTTCATTGTCAAATATGGTCTCTAGACGTCCACCGTTTTGTTCTGTAGGTCTAAATTTCCAGAACGAAAATGTTGGAACCAACAACGTACCGTGCTTCCTTTTACAGAGCTTCCCCATACATATAATTAATCCTTCGAACTGTTTCAGCAGCGCTGGTGCACCGGTGGATCACTGGCACTCGTACTCGTAAACACCGCGATATTTTAAGTTTTCAATTTTGTGAACAAAACGGTGTCAAAGACAAATCAAATGGTGTGAAAACAAATTAATAACTAAATACGAAACATAGCCTAAATTTGACATTAATTTAAATTTGAAATTCCTTAAATTTGAAATTCGGATGTTAATTAATGAACAAATTAATTTACCTAAATAAGGCATGAAAGTTCCAAGTAAGTACATACACATTATGTTTACAACAACACAGTTAATATAATTAAAAACACATAAAGTAAAGAAGAAACTTTGTTTTAAGAACTTGTACAGAGTAAAAGCCACTGTAAATTAACCATTTCCGCAGTTTGATTGCGAAATATTTGAAGGAAAGTACCCTTATCTCTCTTAATAGGTACATTATTAAAAAAAAGAAATACATTTCTTATGTGTAGTTTAGTTCGACAGTAGGGACTAATAATACATACTTACCTATTATGTAATATAGTTGTTGTGAGTGCCTTTAACAGGCAACACTATAATACAAATATTTTATTAGATTAAAATCCAGTTAAAAGCGAACACAATTTTGAAACCTTAGAAGAATATAGTAAGTACTTACATAACTAAAAAATATGAAACTGACATACATCCAACTTGAGTTGGGCATTTAGAATGTTATGATCAAAGATTAGACACAATTAAGTAACTCCATAAACCCTAAAAGAACATACAAATATATGTATAGTACTAATTTTAGGTCAGCCTTGAAGGAAAATCGATGTCTCGATGGTATTAAGCGGTTTGAAGATTAATGTACCGTAAGTAATAAATATGAAACATAAAAAAAAATAGTTTAAATAGGCTTTATAAAATCATTAGCTAAAGTTTGAAGAAAAAAGGAAGAGTTGGTTCAAGAAACGATTCTTGTTGTAAATTCTATTGTGTAATGTATCACAATGATATTTTATTTTCAACAGTAACCGATTCTTGGCTGTTATAAGTTAGTCGTGTCTGAATGGTAAAACAACATCGATAAATATAGTATCGATATTTTTTAAACAATATCGATACATATCGAGTAAAAATATATATTTTTGGCAAATGGAGTTATTAAATCCGGCCGCAGGTTGGGTGGTTAAATGACTAAGTTTTTAAAGAAATTTATTTACTTAAAATTATTGCTAAAGTTTGAAAAAGTACCTAATCATTTTAAATATTGACAAAGACGATGATTGAAAGAATTACGTCGTTATTTACAAAATTATATATTAATTCTAGCGGACCCGACAGACGTTGTCCTGAAGTTGCAGTATAGATAAATAACCTAGATACCGACTGCAGCGCCATCTGCGGGGCTGATTTGTGAATCTAAACCATCCAGGGCGCCACCCAAACGCATACAAAAAAAATCGGTCCAGCCGTTTAGGAGGACTTCAGTGACATACACAAATACAGTAGAATTATATATATAAAGAAGATATATAAATGGCTCCTAAGTATACTGAGTCAACTGTACTTCTAATAACTTTACAAGCGTTCAGAAGATCAAAGGGTTATAAATTCAAATGTTAATCAAGTAAAAGTGATTAATTATATATTTATACCTTACCTTACCTTACAATAATGCAGCATAAAATTCATATTTATACTGCTCTTTAATCGTATATAATAATATTATGACATTAATTATTACTGAGCTCAAATATATGTCTCAAAAATTGACTTATGAGGTTAATGCTTAATAATAAATATTGATGAATGAAAAATATAAAAAATAATTATTTTTTATTCTTGAACCACTTTTTACTTGCACCAATATAGGCTTATTCGTGTCCCACAAAGCACACATGACTTACTGTATCATGTGCAATATTAATAAATTATATACTTGATTGAGTATACGCCATTGTTTTTAGTGTTTTATAGGTTTATGAAAGTTTTTTTTTACACAGGTAGATAGGAAATAGTTTAATTCTTGTTAAAATGTATACTTAAAAGTGCAAAAAACAAAATATTGTTGAATAAAATATAAGATGCATTCAAAATAATATTTCATGAATCTTGTACACTGAACTGAAATATGTAATATGTGCATTCTATTAATATCGCTAGAATAAGCTAAAATCGATATTGATTCAACTAGTTGGTGGCGGTAGTGTCAAGCACTACAAAGCAAGCAAGCCGCCCGCCGGTCGCCATCTTAGGTCTTAGGACGACATTTATTTTGTTGATTTCTATATGAAATGAGTAAAAGCGCGACGGTATCATTATTTCAACAATTCTATTAATTGATTATGTGGAAATAAGTTTTTCGTGAAGTTTCAGTGTTAACATTCAAAATGGAGGAGGAATATATGGACACACAGGACTCTTCAATGAATGATATGAACAGAGGTGATGGTTGTGAAAATTTAGTGGACAGTACGAAGGATTTCGGTGATGGTTTAGGATATGGAGACGAAGGTTACGATGATGATGAAGGCGGCAACAGTTTCAGAGGGGGTCGGGGCCGCGGCAATTTCAGGTAAAATCAAAACAATATGCACTCCACATTGTCGATATATATATATATATATTTCGATCTACTGGTGTAATTGTTCAGTCTTTCTTACTTATTATTAGAAATTACCCGGTAATATTAATTAAATAGTTAATATTAATTAATAAAATATACACATCGCTGGCGGTTTGATAATGCAATAGCGTTAATAGTTGAATGTTCCAATCTGCTTATGTCTTCAATTTATGATCAAGAAACTCCAGATATTTCAGTTTTGTCTGTTAGACACATATTTTTATGCAAAATTGATATGAGTTATATAAAATCATGAAACTTGTGTTTGTAGTCTGTCTTGCAGAAGTATGCTAAGCTGTGATTAATTATTGTTAAATCCTGAGTATAACTCTTTATTTTGTTTGATTTTAAATCTGCTACTGCAGCATTTAAATTATTTTTATAATAATTGACACTATAATAACTCCAGACAGCTCACATGGCTTTCTGATCCCAAACTAAGCTTGTAATATAATAACCAGACTGCTAATAAATATAGTTATATATTTTTAAATACATACATATTTTAGGAAAATTACTGTTTTACCATACACTGACCAAAATTAAATGATGATGCTCATCACACAAATATATGCCATGGGTGGGTTTCAGACTTGCAACCTCTGTCTTATCCATCAGAGGCATAACCACTAGATATCTATTTACTGGCCTGATGGTCTAGCAGTAGCCTAAGATCCTGACTGTATGCTTAATTTCCACATGGTACTAAAATTTGTGTCATCTATGTGTTCTCGTCTATTATTTGAGTTTGTTTGTTTGCCAGTTATTAAGAGCTAAATTATATTACACTCAAAAGAATATTACAGTCCACCTAATGAGCATTACCTAAGAAATTATGAATTGTAACAACGGTAGCAATCATTTGTGGCATTTTCTCAGTAAATAAATCCAAATAGGCAGACATTTTGCAATAAATGTATTATGTAAGAATTCGTGAATATAAATAGTTGAGGTACAATATTCTTTTTCTATTTCTCTTTTCTTTAAAAAACTCCCGCATTAGCAATAATTCCTGTGTTGCGGGGGACAGCTAATTGTGTATCACACATATTTTTGTCTAGTTTGGAATAGACTAGACCAACAGGCTGGTCTATATAATGAAATGATATATTATACAGTATATAATTTAGCTTTAGTATACTGTTTTAATTGTTATTTATTTACTATACAACATTGTTTTACTTTTTATTTTAATATTTAAGATTAAACCCACTACACTCCAAAGTTTGTCTATTGTCTTGTCATGGTAACCACTTTTAACATTGTTAATTGTCAAGGTTGCTATCATATCATGCTATTACCATGTATAATTGATAACCTTGAATGAATTTTAGATCAGCTTAGCATAAGCCAACATGTTGGGAGGTATTTGTTAATGATATGCTCTTGTAAGCCACTGTAGGTTGCTTTGTTATATGTGAAATTAATAGATAATATATTAAAGTATTATATAATTAATTCCTGCCTGTGCTGATCTATATCCATCTATTTCCAAAGGGTTGAGTCTTTTGAGAAGAAATCTAACAATTTTCCTTTTACAAGTGTCCATTTCTTATTATGAGTCCCTTTGAAAAAGAGGGTTAAATTCAGACAGGTGGCGAGCTATAAAAACACTAGCCAAAACTATCTTTTGATGTACTTTATACCAACATAGGGGTAAAATGATGGTATACACATACATATAGACACATTACACATAGACACATAGCAATAAAAGTTTTCATCACACAATGCTGTACAGCAGATTTACTAACCAGTGTCCTGTCATTTGACAAAAAACAAATCACAATTTTTTGTGTTAAAAATAATGTTAGGTATAATTACTTTAGGTGTAATTTATACTTCATAAAGCTATCACTACAAAACTATTCTTTCTGGAAATAACTCATTTGACAAACAAAAATTTTTTATAATATTGTTAATTGGTAAAACAATTCAAAGGATAACTAAAGTTTGATTACATGGCTAGGTATAGGTTAAGTGTAACTAAAAAAAGTGTAAACTGCAACTGCCACTGCAGGCAACAGGAGCCAGGAGGAGTCTGGATTTCACACTAAAGCTGTTCCCAGATTCCTTCTATTTAAGGTATGGCACACCGTGTGGTTTTAGGTGGTCCAATTACTACACAACATTCAACTGAAAACCCCGGCTCAAGAATAAAAAGAAAACGAGAAGAGAACCAAAAACCAATTTAAATTTACCGTTGTGACAAAGGAAGTACTTGACCAAATGAATATTTTTGAACTTTTGAAAGGTTTGCACAGTAAAACATTTGTGAAATCTATAAATTGTCAAATTAGTACCTATTTCTTCTTCTTTTTTCATTGTGGCTACTGAGTCAACAAAAGTTAGGTTATTCTGCAGGTTTTGTGTAAGTGTAATTGTAACTTTTATTAAATACTTAAATGTATGTGTCTAAAACTTTGTCTAAGAGACTGTGATGAGCACACCACAGCAGAAGCAACATTGATAATTTGTTAAAACATTAAACTTTCATATCAGAACCTGCAAATATAAATATATGGATAATATAATATGGCAACGCATTTGTGACTCTTGAGTTGCGGGTGTCCATGGGCGGCGGTAGTCATTTACCATCAGGTGACCCGTCTGCTCGTTTGCAGGGGGCAAACAAGCAGATGGGTCGCATAAAAAAAAATATATTCTAAAGTTAAATTTTGCTAATATGTGATATATTAGCAAAGTAGCTTTAGGGAAAAGTGAGTTAAAGAGAGAATATAGGAAGAGGTATATTTAATTTGGATAGTTAAGTATAGAAAGAATTATTTTTGATTATTTTGGCACAACTAATTTATAGGAATGTTCTTAATAAAACATACACAAACACATGTTGTTTGTGTATGTTTTTTATCATTCATTAATAGTAGTAGAGTAGTCACCAGTGATTAGTGAGGGACTATGTCTGACAAAAAACAAATTACAATGGATCATTTTAAAAATCAATTATTAAGAACATTCCTATAAATAAGTTGTGCCAAAATAATCAAAAATTATTATTTCTGGTTTTTCTGTATGTTTTTTCAATGTTTGTGCTTCCTGTAGCATTGAAATAATTTATAAAAGATAGACATCCCCTGCAGTTTATGATCCCTGCTCTGCTTACTAGTCTCATATTTTAACTACATTATTCCTCATTAAATACTCTCTACCCCTATTGGCCACAAGACAAACATCTGTATATATTGGTAACAGGCATGAATAAGTTAATAATTCGAAAAAGTTGTTAGGGCAGCCATTTTTAGGTTTTACGTTTTATCTGTAAATTCTACCTTTTCTATTTTTAAGTTTGATGTGTGTGGTAAAAATTACCCATCCACTTATTTACTTATACACCCTATACATTAATCAATCCTTCCAAAAGCCTTATGTCTATTTCATTATATATTTATATGTGGTAGAGCCATGCAGGCACGAATGTTTTCAAAAGCCGAACTCCTCTTTCCTCTTTCCTCTCCCCTGACCTGCCACCCCTTTTCCCATCTCCGTTTCTTTCCCCTCCCTGCATACCCTCATCCCTCTTCACCCTCAAAGGTGGGCAGCGCACTTACAACTCCAGTTGCAGGTGTCCATGGACGGCGTTGTTACTTACCATCAAGTGACCCGTCTGTTCGTCTGCCCCCCTATAATATAAAAAAATATACAGTCGTGGTCAACTAATTAAGGACATTCAAGATAGTGGACAGCAATAACCGGCTATGTACATATAAATATAAAACCCTGTTGATTTCTCAGTAACTATTATTTGCATAATTTGATCCGATTATTATACTATAAATGGCTGTAAATAAAAGATTAAATAAATATAAAAAAGTGTTTAATATCAAAGGTTAACCATGTATTCAATTTAAGGTACAATTCTGTAGCTGGACATTTAATTAAGAACAGTAAAGTAAAATGAAAAATAGAGTTAAACAGAACTAATAATCTGCAGTATTTTAATTTCTTTAACAACTTCATTTTATTACGGGTAAAATCAGTACCCAGTAGCAAAACCTTTGTTAGTAATTACCGCTTGATAATTCTATCTTCTTGCGGAGTTGTTTTTCTCGATCTTTTTTTTCTGGGCACATTTAAAGTTGTGTTATTGCGCCTGAAATGTTGCACTGCATTGCATACCATAGTTTTTGAACAATTTAAATATCCTGCTATCCTTCGGTATGACCAACCACGCTCGACAAACTTCATGATAATTTTTCGTAGTGTTGCATCGCAACTTTTATTTTTGCCCATTGTTCTTCAAAATAACTCTCAAAACTTGAAATTACAAATCTAGATTGCCGCCAAAACTACCACAAAGAATAGGAGAAGAAAGAAAATAATAATTGAGATTCAGATTTTGAAACTAGAACGCAATATCTCAGTGTCCCTAATTAAATGGCCAGCCAGCATTCTTTGAACAAATAGCACTGTGATCATCTATCAGCTATACTGTAAAGAGGTTTAATGTTTAAGAAGTTGTTATTGTTTGTATAATTAGGCACATAAATGACTAATTATACTTACATGTAAAAGATGTGGAATATTGTTTAGACTCGTTGGAAAATAAAAAATAAATTCACAATTTGGATTAACTAGAGAGTGTCCCTAATTAGTTGACCACGACTGTATATTATGAAATAGGCATAGGATTGTACATATACTATGTATATATATATACATGTCAAAATGAAATACATGCAAGTTGACTTAGCAACCACAACCTTTGACACTTAGTAGGTATATTTGTTTTTTTCATTAATTTCTCAGTCACACTATCCACATGACCAACCTCAGCATACTCTGTCCAAAAATTATAAGTAGTATTAAAAGTAAATTTTTTAACTTTTTTAACTTTACATTACATGAAACATTTTCTATTTTCTTGTAATGCTTGCTTTGTGTGACCAAGTGAGTGAGGTTACCATACGGTACTTATTAGTTCATGGTTTTTAAATTCTTGTGTTTTAATTAGTAATAAGGGTTCATGGTATGATTCCTTATTTTCTCGATATTTTGACTGATTTGACAGGCGTGAGTCATGAGGGGTTTTTTGATCATGCCACGGAGACATCAGAGACAACCTTATATTCAACTTTGTTCTTTTTTTTTTCTCTATGTATATTAGCATGAAAGGTATTAATATTTTATTATTTTTTTATGTTTTTCCCTAATTGATTTCTCAGTGTATGTCAAAATAAATGATCTTTCACTCTTTCTAACATAATCCCTCCTCTTTTGTCGTTGGGTAAAAACTTAGTTTATCCCTTTGACTAGCACAAAGCTAATATATTATTAATATCATATTTATTCCATATAGTATTTCAATTTCTATAAATAAATAGCATTCAAGTTCACATTTTTCTCTCCCATTGTTGTTCTAGTATTAATAAGGCAAGTGTGTACCACCAATTACTTGATATTCTACACCAGAGGTGTCAAACTCAATTTTTAGAGGGCCATATATTATAGGCATATATTATATGCCATATATTAATGTGTAGACAGGCCAAAGTCAAATAAAAAAAAGGTAGGGAATTAATATAACATTTTATTTATTTAATTTTATAGTATAATATATGGTTGTTAACAATCATATCAAAGTTATAAAAAAAGGTAATTATTTTGAACTCAAGGATCCAGATACCTGACTTCTTTTGTTTTTGACAAGCTCATTGATGTTAGGATCCAGATACCTGACTTCTTTTGTTTTTGACAAGCTCATTGATGTTAGGATCCAGATACCTGACTTCTTTTGTTTTTGACAAGCTCATTGATGTTAGGATCCAGATACCTGACTTCTTTTGTTTTTGACAAGCTCATTGATGTTAGGATCCAGATACCTGACTTCTTTTGTTTTTGACAAGCTCATTGATGTTAGGATCCAGATACCTGACTTCTTTTGTTTTTGACAAGCTCATTGATGTTAGGTATCATTCATATTCTTTGTAATTATTTTAAGAATTGATTGGAGATGTTCATTCATTCAAGTCTTGTGCGTTGTTTGTTCTTATTTATTTTCATGACGGAAAACATCTGCTCACATAATTCCGGGTAGTCATCCAAACTCTTGAAATATATAAAAATGAATTTTCCTTTCAAAATACTGTCCAATTGAAGATCTATCGACTCCATTTGCAAATGAACAACTTCTGCAAAATCTGATCACGGAATTCTAAAATCTTTTTGAAGACTTCCACAAAATGAATGAAATTGAATTCCCAATTTTCAATAATCCATTCTATTTTGAAGCTTCACAGGCACGAAGCTTCAAAATCGAAAGGTCTAAAAGCTCAAAAAAAAACATGATTCTTCTTTCTGTGACACATTGCGATCAAAGGCTGTATCTTTGACATGACTGCTCTACACTAAAGTCCATCCAAAGGTTGCCTGTGAAATATTGCAGACTGATAAGGCAGCTCATTGTATCACATGTATTTATTTTATCTTATTTGTATTGTAATTATCCTAAATTGTATCTTACTCATGGTGTGCAATAAAGAGTCCTATGCTACACCTACTTATCTGAAGGTTGGGGGGCATGTTTGTCTAGTGGTTAGTGACCCTGACTGCTGAGCCAGAGGTCTTGGGTTCGATTCCCACAGGGGACAATAATTTGTGTGATCCATAAATGGGTGACTGAGTGTTTGTTGTCAGTTGATTAAATTATGTAAAAAAAGAAAATTATGTAAAAAAAATTATCTAAAAAATAAATAAAAAGAGTGTTCTTGCTGGACTGAACTGGCAGGCTAGTTTTACGACTGACTTCCTATTTTGATAATTCAAAAATACCTGTAATTGGTTGAGTTGAAATAAATTATTTTGATTTGAATGTTTGTAGAGCCCCTGCTACACAGGAATTATTCCTAATGTGGGAGTTTTCGTTCAAAAACAAACAAAAAAGAAAAAAAGAAAGGTCCCTTTTTCTATCTGCAATGAAAACAGAGTAATGTAGACTTCATTGTTACGACTTAAGAATTAACACATTTTTCACTGAAAGTAATTATAGTCTTTATAATCTTAGCTGAAATAACAATGCACATTCAGCCTCTCCGATATTCCTGGAAAGTAAAGACTAAGATTTTCCGGTTATTATAATTGCTCTGTTGCGTTGCACAGCCTTCACCCATGTCTAACACTGCTTTGTTAATTCTCAGTTCTTGATGTAGGCTGATGACATCAAAATATATAGGGCTTGTTCTAGTCTACAAGACTGTTTACTTCTAACTTCTACTTCTAACCTAACCTAAACAGGCTATGCCAATACTGTACATTCAATAAACTCAGCATACCTAAATGTAATGTTATAACATACATAAGAACAAGTAAATTATAAAATATGATAATGCTATTCAAGACATCACACCCTCTCAGTTTAAAAGGAGCTGCAGTTGAAATGTTAAAACAATTGTTTTAATATTTTCACTGCTGTTATTCTTCTATTTATTTTTAATGTTTGCAGTAACAAAATATACTCGTATGTGTGTATATGTATTTTTTATAATGTGCATGACACAGATTTTTATGTTTCTTTAATATCACTCTGCAGACATAGGTGTGGGTTATACATTAACTTATATATGTATATATGGTATAACTTTTTTAATGTAATTTATATTAACTGTTATATATATGTCCCAATAAATAAAAAAGAAAATAAAAAAAACCAAAGTTTCTCTTTGGGCTACCCCGGCCGTTTATGGTCGGGGTAGCCCCCGCGTCGTCAAGAAGATGTCGTCGTCATAACACTTCACAACGACACCTCCCAAGAACACACTGCTAACACCCAAGTCGTAGCCGATATTCCACATGAGAGGGCCCAATACAGCGCCCTGCGGGACACCGCAGATCTCTCCCAAATATGCCCCAAACAATACTAGCTATTGTCTTACATAAATCTTACATTAACAAACATCCGTATTTTCTCCAATAATTGACACGAATTAATTTTGAACAGAAGCAGGGGCCGTGGACCGCCACCAGGCTGGATGAATGGACCTCCAATGAGATTTCGTGGACGGGGATACGGCCCTGGAGGCCCACCTATGCGAGGTAGAGGCTTCTTTCGTGGTCGCGGAGGCCCAAGAGGCTTTGGCCCCAACAACGGACCAAACTTCGACAACAACTGGGGTCCGATGGGACCCCCACCACCGGGCATGATGGGGGGCCCTCCCCCAGGCATGATGGGTGGCCCACCGCCGTTTGGGCCCCCACCAGGTATGATGCCCCCTGGGGGGCCAATGGGACCTCCTCCAAACATGATGGGACAACCCCCACCGTATGGTGGACCTCCAGGAATGCCACCGCCAAATATGGTAAGTAGTTTACTGTGATATTTTTACATACAGCCTTGGTCAAAAGTATTGAGCATCCATAACACATAATTAAATAAAAGCACCGCTTGCATAATATACGAGCCCCGATGCAAAATAGTTCGTCTAGTGTGGAAAGTAAATATTGGTAAAATAATTAAGAACGTTTAATAAAAAGTAAACCACAATTTGAGGAACATTTTAAAGTTTATTTTAACATAACTGAAATTCTTTCATGACTTTACATAACATAAAAAAATAAAAAAAATATTCTAAAAAACATCACGCAAAAGTATTCGTCTACCCTTGTCACTCACGCAAAATAGCTCGTCTACCACTTAATTGTGTCGCCTCTGCTCTCAATGACAGCTTTAATGCGAAGAGGCATAGTTGTAACCAACGCTGCACACTCTTCAGGCGTAATTGACTCCCAGACAGCCAAGAGTTTAGCCTTTAAGTCGCTCTTCGATCTTGATGGATTTTTACGAAGAACTTTTTTCATTTTCCACCATATGTTTTCGATGGGCGACATGTCCGGGCTGTTAGATGGCCATTCGATTGTAGGGATGCTTTTCGCCAGTAGCCACGTCTTTGTTGTCTGCAGTATGGCAGGAAGCACCATCCTGTTGAAAAATGAAGGAATCTTGATGCTTAAGTGACGGAATAGAGGGCAGTAAATTCTCTTCCAAAAGGTTTGCAACCAACATCTTGTGCAGACATGCAGCCCCATATCATAAGAGACACCGGAAACTTCACTTTGCGTTTGAGACAATCAGTATGAAATGCCTCATTTTTGTTACGAATCACTTTTTTCCTTTCATCGCCGACTGTCACTTTTAATTTGGACTCGTCCCTCCAAATTATACTACGCCACTGATCGGAAGTTCAATTTAAATGATCACGAGCAAACTTCAACCTCTTTTTCTTTTGTACAGCATTCAACAGTGGTTTCTCCTTAGCGGTATAAAATCCGTAACCCATTCTTTTTAGGACTCTTTTGCAAGTATCAACTGAGACGTCTTTGTGAATCATGTCCTTCCATTGCACCGTGAGTTCTCCAGCTCGATTTTTGATAATTTTCTTCAGGATTCTGTTTTCTACTGCACTTGATGCGTGGTCGACCAGTTTTCTTCAAACAAGAAGTCGTTCTATTCTTTTTATAGCGCTGAATGATAGATTGGACTGTAGACCTGGGAAGTATCAAGTCTTTAGATATTTGGTAACTTGATTTGCCAGCATCGACCCCACAAACTATTCGCTTTCGAAGCTCTTCACGCCCTGGTTTGCCACGACCCATTGTTATTTGAAAACGAATGAAAAAAAATTCAGAATTTATACCGTCTCACTTGACAAATGACACAGAATTACTTTTACAAATTTAAAGTATGCAACATAATTGTACAAAGAAGGAATAATCTTATGTTCTAATATTTTCAGTGGTAGAGCCATGCTTAGGCACGAATGGGCCGGCTCGACCGGTGCGATACCACGGCCTCACAGAAAACCGCTTGTGAAGTAACGCTTGCGTTGCATTTCCCCGAATTGAGTGAGGTTTCCGGAGGCCCAATTCCCCCGCCCCCCTTTTCTCTCTCCTCATCTCCTTTGTCCTTTTTCCATCTCCTCATCCCTCCTCTCTTCTTTCCGCTCCCTGCATCCCCTATCCCTCATCACCCTCAAAAGCGGGCAGCGCACTTGCGACTCTTGAGTTGCAAGTGTCCATGGACGGCGGTGTCACTTACCATCAGGTGACCCGTCTGTTCGTCTGTCCCCCTATATTATAAAAAAAAAAAAAAATGTAAGTTACCGATATACGAACTCGTTTGCATCGATTAACAATTAGACGAACTATTTTGCTTGTAACTTCTTCGAATTTAAAACAAGATATGTATAAATTTAAAAAGCTAAAATAGTTTATTGGTTTGTAATTAAAAAATGGCATAAGTAACGCGACATGTGATAGTAGAACACTTTAATATTTTATATAGATATACAAAAATAATGAAGTTAGAAAAAATCTCACAGAGAAAATTTCACACTAGACGAACTATTTTGCATCAGGGCTCGTGTAGCTATGAGTAAATTCTTCTTTTCAAAGTTACACCAGGTGAACCAAAAATCTAATACCTTTAAACGAGCAATTCTAGTATATATAGTATGTATATAATCTGAATCTCGGAAACGGCTTAAACGATTTTCAAGAAATTTAAGAATAATTACGATAAACTCTGGCACCCAGAATAAGATTCAACTTGTGTTTAGGGTACCAGCGTTCTCGCGCAACAAATAACGTCATCAGTACTCGTAAGACAAACAAAGCGTCAAATTAAGAAATATACTATAGAAAAATAAAACATAGAATTAAAAACAAACATTTAGTATGCAGGGGATTTCGGGGGCGATAAATCGATCTAGCTAGGATTCATTTTTAGAAAACGTCGCTTAGCCGTGTTTTCAGGTAATGAAAAACTGCTACAATATCATTCGAATACGAAGTTAAATTTCGCCACCATCTACAAGGTTATAATAGCTCCGGTGGGAAATCAGGCGGTCTCGAAACCAGAAGATCCCGGTTCGAGTCCAGATGTGATTATGATTATTATTATTTTTTGTTTTTTTTTTTTTTATTTTATTTAATTCTCTACAACTTTGGTCCAGTAACTTTTTGTCGTAGAATTATAAATAAAAAGTTATAAGCGAAAATGTTCAGAAATTCGAGAAAAAAAAATATTTTTCGATATAACTTTTTTTTTATCATTTTACGAAAAAATGATATCACACCATTTTTGTAGATCGTTTTTTAAGGGACAACTTTTATAAGCAACACATCAAAAAAATAAAATTGCGTCCTCTAAAAAACGCAACCGCAAATGTAACTTTTCAATGGACTATAGAGGTATTAAATCGAAATTATGGATTTAATTTACCAATAAAAATACCATCACTTTTAATTATATACCTACAGGTTTGTACGGAACCCCTGGTGCGCGAGTCCGACTCGCACATGGCCGGTTTTTTAAACCTTTTTAGATTTAAAAACTGCCCACAAAATAATCTTTAAACAAAAGATACGTTTGTGTCATATTTTTAAGTGCAAGTGCGAAATGTATAGCATGCTTTATACTTTTGACCAAGGCGTACTTCATTTTATGTCACATTTTGTTAATATATGTTGCTGAAATACATTGCTGGGTTGTTATACCTTTTGAATGGAACTTAAAATAGCTTCTCATACGTGTATACAGGGTTAAGGCTGCAGCGTACCTACAACTAAAACATGTAATTTTAAATTAAAAAATTAAATTAAAATTGACTGGGAGAGAATGCCTGAGGCATTAAGTCCGCCTTTGTACAAAATGTGCTATGTGCTATAAGTAATTGATTCAGATCATCATTCTGAGTTGGATTTAGTTACAATTTTGTGCCTTGACTGACTTGTTTGACTGCACGGATGGCGTAGCGGTTTAAGTGGTCACCTCGCCACTACGCTGCTGCTCTAAGTGTTCTGGGTTCGATCCCCGCACGGGAGAACACTTTCTGTAATCCTCAAATTGTTGTTTTGAGTCTGCGTGTTCTTTGTGTCCGTTGCTTGTATGTTTGTAAAGTCCCCCGCGACACAGGAATTAATCCTAGTGGGAAGTTGTCTTTTTAAAAGAAATAAAATAAGAAAGAAAGAAGAAAAAAACTAAAGGTTCATGATAACTAAAATAGGAAATTAACAATTTTGATCCGAAGTAATACCGCATCAATTGTATTTTTATATCTCGTTGCGCTAATATTGCGTTGATTGGACATATGCGTCTCGTAACGGTGTCGCGACACCGTTACGAGACGCATATGTCCATAGATCCGTGATCCATAGATTTAATCTCATCTAAAAATATGCGTACCGCTCTAAAAGAAGTTTTCACTTGAAAATCATGACTTGTTTATATTGAGTACATAGGACGTTTTACTTTAAAAATATCAATAAGGCAAATACTGCATGTAATATGCAATTTAATGCAATCAGCTATCTTGATGCCGTAAACGCCCCCCGCACTGTGGCGACAGTTTTATGAAATAGCTGCACATTGCAAAGTAAAAAAAAAACAAATATCTTTAAGTATTAGTCATGTATTTTTCTTCCTTTAAACATGCAAACAACAGACACAGAGGACACCCAGACTTGAGACAGTTATTTGTGGATCACAAAAATGTTTGTCACGTGTGGGAATCAACCCACGACCTCCGGCTGCTCAGCAGCTAGACAAGCATTCGGCACGCTATCGCTTACATGCCGTATAATATAATAATTATCTGGATGACACTTGCACGATTTGTTTTATTTAATAATTATTTTGTTTGTTAATACCATAACTTCATATTAATAAAATGTGTCTCCTGCAACAGCCCGCTCCAGAATTATGGGTTGAAACAAAATCAGATGATGGAAAGTATTACTACTACCACTCCCGGACGAGGGAGACTACCTGGACTCGCCCACAGGAGAACCCCACGTGTAAAGTCATCACCCAAGCGGAAGTGGAAGTTATGGCTGCAACAGGTACAGAAATATCACTTCTTTGTTAGTTAAAAGTCTACAGGGTTTCATGAAAACATTTTTCATAGGGTACCCAGGCCCTGGTAATAGACCCAATTGCCCACGGAACTCCTTGTGGTTTTAGTCTTTTTTTTTTTAAACTATAGGGGGACAGACAAACAGATGGGTCACTTGATGGTATGTGACAACCGCCGTCCATTGACACTTGCAACTCAAGAGTCGTAAGTGTGCGGATAAGGGGAGAGGAAAGAGGAGAGGAGTTGGTTCTCTGGAAACCTTACTCATTTCTGGGAAATGCACAAGCGTTGCATCAGACACCAGTTTTTTGCGAGGCCTTGGTGTCGCACCAATCGTCATTTCGATTCCATCATATCACCTTTCTGTTAGCTCCGGTGAGGTGATGACCCATTTGGATCTCCATACATACAAACACTCCCATATCCCTGGGAAAGGCAATGGCATTTTAAACATCCACTTTTGTCAACCGTAATTTAGACCCACTCACTCACAAACCAGCAGACGGTCACCTGATGGTAAGCGACATCTCCCGCCCATGAACACTTGCAACTCAATAGCCACTAGTAGATTAGGGTAGAGGAAAGGGAGGGGAAGAGCTGATGGACAAATGGGAGGAGAAAATGGAAAGGGAAAGGGCAATGCAAGCATTGTTTAACAACCGGTTTTCTGTGAGGCTGTGGTAATACTCTGGTCGAGCCGGCCCATGCGTACCGACGCATGGCTCTCCCACGTTACAATAAGAGCAAGCCTATCACCGTCATCCGGGCACTGTATGACTATAAATACAGGTGTTTAGTCACCTATTTGTTGATGTCTGTGTTTTACCCTAGAATTCTAGGACTTGTTGTGTGTTCGAGACTGTTTCAATAAAAATTCGGAGTGCCTACACCTTTATCGCCTTTTACTGCACTCAGGAACAGAGATGAGTCGGCCTTATTCTACTCAGAGATCCACACGACTAAATCGAATTAACTAAACTTATTACTAAACCTTTAAAGAATATAAATAACGTTAATATCTTTCTAATTACAGCTAATGTCCAAAACCAAGGTCCTGGGCCCCAAAACGTACCCATGAACGGACCAATGGGAGGTCCTATGTCTGGCCCTGGTCCTATGGGCATGATGCCTAATGGTATGATGCCCAGTGGCGTCATGCCTCCAGGAGTGCACGGAGCCCCACCAGGGAATGGTGTGCCACCATTCATGAACCAGCCCCCTCCATGGGTTAAGGAAAGTAAGTATTGTAGTACCTATTGTGGTAATCCTGGCATTTTCCATCTAATTCCCAAAATACCTGAAAATTGAGACATACAGTCTACAGCTTTTATTTATAAGTATACATATTTAATATGTTTTGTATTTCAGCCGGTAAAGACAAACAAACAGATGACATAAGTCTTGTAGAAGGAATCAATGATGACATGCCTCCAGGAGAGTCAGCTCCAATCACTCAAACAGCTAACGGTAAGAAATACAATCTCTTTTTATATTCCTTCTGTTTTTTTTTATGGTATAGGGAGACAAATGAGCAGACGGGTCACCTGATGGTAAGTGACTTCCGCTGACCATGAACACTTTTAAGGTAGGGGTAAGAGGGGAAGGGGAAGGGAAAGTCTAAAGGGGTTGAGCCCCCGGTAACCTCACTCACTCGGTCACACAATGCAAGCATTGTTTAACTGCTAGTTTTCTGTGAGGCCGTAGTAATACTCTGGTCGAGCCGGCCCATATGTGCTGAAGGATGGCTCTCCCACATTAACCTCTATCCCTGAAGGAGTTGGCAGTGGTATATTAAGCAACCATAGGAACACATTAAACCCATATAATTTGGTTATGGTCACTGTTTTGGCAAGCTTATTACCTTCAACCGGGAACTTTGGGAATTAAAGATTGGAGAGTTGGGAATAAATAAAAAATCCAAATCATTTATTTAAATTATATCAGTCACAGGTATTTTTGAATTGTCAGGAGTAGGAGTAAGTTGTGAAGTTAGTTCCCTGTTCCAATACGTAGATCCTACTGTAAAGAACAGGCCAAAAACACCATGGATACTCTTTTTCAACATTTTTTTTTTTAATTTTTCGTCACATTATTTATAAACACAAATGAACTGTTATAACAATGAATCATTTATTCTTAAATATGACAAACAGATGAGAACTTTAATACAAAATGAAAGTAATAGCAGTTGGGAAATGACTGAAGATTCCCACTTCCCACACTTAGGACAAACATTTGTGTAATCCACGAGTATTTGTCCCGAGTGTGGGTGTTCTTTGTGGCTGTTGATTGAGTGTTTGTAACACCCCCCAGACACAGGAATTTGTTCCTAATGCGGAAATTGATAATATAAGGCTAGAGAATGAATTGAAAGCAATGTAAGGAGAATTATATAAGGCGGGCAACGCACTTGTGACGCTTGAATTGAGGGTGTCCATGGGCGACGGTAGTCACTTTCCATCAGATGACCCGTCTGCTCGTTTGCCCCCTATCGTAAAAAAAAAATATATATTGCTTATATTATGTATTGTGTACCTCGAAGTCAGGATTGCATACATGTGATTTACGCTAAAGGTGGAACTAAAAAAACGTATAAAGTTTGTGTAATCGGTACCTGAGTCTGAAGAAAACAATCATTTAGAAAAGACATGTTTAATAAAATGTTTGATAGTAGAAAAACAATTTATATTAATAAAATAATGTTATTTTGATGTCGAAGGCTTAATACATATAATCTAACAATGTCACCTGACGACTTCTCTTAACATGCCAGTAACTTTTTAATTGGTGTTTCGTAGTAGAACGCGCTCTTGATTGAAATTTATTTTTTATAAAATTTTAAACCCTTTTTCAATTGAAAAGAGGCCCTCTGTTAAGTTTGAAAAAGGTCTGGTAGGCCCAAATCCACTACAAGTCAAGAGGATAACTTCATCAGAGTTCTTTCTAAACGGAATCGTCGCTTAACTGCACCACAAATTACCGCATCTCTGAATGAAACGCGAGGAACACCCGTGTCAATAACAACAGTTAAAAGACGACTACTGTCTGCGGGGCTAAGAGGTTGTGTTGCAGTTAAAAAACCAAAACTAACAATTCGGCATAAGAAAAACAGACTAGAATGGGCAAAGGAACATAAAAACTGGACAATAAACCAATGGAAAAAAGTTCTTTGGAGTGACGAATCGAAGTTTCAGATTTTCGGGTCCAATAGACGTGTTTTTGTGCGCCGATCTAAAGGAGAGAGAGCTTCAGAAGCTTGTACAGTGCCTACTATCAAACATGGTGGTGGTAATGTCATGGTTTGGGGGTGTTTCGGCAACAATAAACTCGGAAGTCTTGTGAGGATAACCGAAAAACTAAACAAGGAACGCTATTTGAAAATTCTTAAGGATTTCGCCATACCCAGTGGACTGAATCTTATTGGTCCTGGGTTCGTTTTTCAGCAAGATAACGACCCGAAACATTCGTCCAAACTGTGCCAGAACTTTTTAAGGAAGAAAAAAGATGTGAAAATCATGCAGTGGCCGTCTCAATCACCTGACCTTTCTCCCATTGAACTTGTTTGGGATGAACTAGATAGAAGGGTGAAAAATCAATCTCCTACGAGCTCAGAACATTTGTGGCAACTATTACAGAGCGAATGGAAGAAGTTAGATGAACAGTATTTTATGAAATTAATTAGTAGGATGCCTAGAATATGCGAGAAGGTAATTAAAGAGAGGGGTGGACACTTCGATGAAGCTAAAATTTAATTTAATTTTTATATTACTTATTTAATTTCATTGTTGTAGAAGTGTGTTTTGTCTATTTTTTTAATTCTGTATCAATAAAAAAAAATTAAGATGGCTTACTTTTATTTTATTTGATTTTATCTTGTTGCTTCCAAACTTTTGGATGGTAGTGTAGGTCTACCATGGGGATAAAACAATTCCACAAGGAACACGTTCGAACTTGTCGTAAACCGAACACGCCGATGATCGCGGTGATGAAAAAGAAAAACCGTGAAGCTCCGAATTCACGTAAAATGGGGTAGCGAAGTCAGGGTATTACTGTACACCACTATTGCAAAAGAAGTTTTATACAAATACATTTTTAAATTTGATAATGTACAAAGGGGGGCCTCACCGAGTTCCTCGAGCCTCTGCAGTAGCGAAAAGATGTCGCCTTTAAGGCAGTCATCTATCGCCTACATCACGGAGAGTGTTTTGACGAGCTGTTCTAATTGGTCCCACCTTCTCCCTTTCTCTACGCGACTACACGTGCTGGCCTAAGAAGTCACCGTTTGAGAGTCGAAAATATACGATTCCGAACAAAACAGTTCGGCTTTCTGTCTGTGCCGATCGGTTAAAGCCTGGAATTCGCAACCAGCGCATGTGTTTCCCTCCCTTTTTGATCCTGGGTCTTTTAAAAGGGGGCGTGAAAAAGCATCTCACCAGGCCGCCATAGTGTGGGTCACCATGCTGCAAACTAGACTTATAGTGAGGATGGTGATCACCACTCTTAGACTCCACTTGTTGCTTTCCATCAGGCAGAGTGGCGTCATTTTGGTAGGCTTATTTATATATAAAAAATCTTCCAGGTAAATAGGATGGATTGGGATGGATCAACGGAGGTGTATATTAAATATAACCCATAATTAAGTATTAAATAAAAATATACCATACATTTACAAGTATGTATATATATTTTCCTTTTCAGGTAATATGGTATCCGGCTACCCACCAGGCCAAGGCTACCCGGGCGGTGCGTTCCCAGGTCCGGGAATGGCAGGCGCTGGCCCCGGGGGGGCGCCGGGAGCTTGGGGTGGCGGTGGCGGGGGTGGCCCCGCTGCCTGGGGTCACTGGCCCCCTCCGCTAGTGGCGCAGCCCCCACCCACTATCACTAGCAATATACCCGATTCTAGTAAGTTACATTGCTCTTTTCAAATATAATAATAATCAATTATTCTCTCACACAGAATTTGTTACAAAAATCAATCCATGACAGTCCATGTGTCTGTACATCTGTGTGAGAGACTGAGTCCAGTAAATGTTACTACAAATTATTATGTGATTCGAAGGTTTGACCGCACGGATGGCGCAGTAGTTTAAGTTGTCAACTCGCCACTACGTTGCTGTGCCGAGTGTTTTGGGTTCGATTCCCACACGGGACAAAATCTACAAATAGGTGTCCCAAGTCTGGGTGTTCTGTGTCCATTTATTGAATGTTTGTAGGGCCCTCGCTACACACGAATTGTGCTCAATTCTAACCAACAAACTATTTAGGTTTACTCATATTAGGTGTAGATATAATAAATTGTATCTTGTACCCCATGTCAGAGGTCGTATCCGTCAACGTCACCCGACCTGGCAGTCTGTCTTATAAAGTGAAAATAGATATGTTCCATACAATAATATAACAATATCCCCCTCACAGCGACTCAGATCCCAGGTATGAGTTCGGCGCTGGACCCCATGGTCCGGGAGAGCTCCCAGGAGCCCACAGTCATCCCGGACTCGCCCATCTCCAGCTATCAACCGCCTGAGAAAAAAGAAACAGTAAGTATATGTCATTACTCCACAGTTTTGTTAGATCACAGATAAGATTTTTTTAAGAGAGATATTTTTGCTAATTACATATTTACAACATACTGTTTTTTTTTTAATGCTCTTAAATTGATCGCATTGATTAAATATCAACTGTTGTATTTATTTCCTCATAATAATAGTGCTTTATACAAAAAAAAATAGGCCAAAAAAGTCACAATAATGGCGGCCCATTATAGTGACGTCATAATAGCAGAAAGAAAGAATCTTCAATGTGCAGTGCATAGTAACTGACCTTTAGTAATTTTTCTATAACTAAAAATGACAAATCGACCGGTGCGATACCACGGCCTCACAGAAAACCGGTTGTGAAGTAACGCTTGCGTTGCATTTCCCCGAATTGAGTGAGGTTTCCGGAGGCCCAATTCCTCCTTTTTTCCATCTCCTCATCCCTCTTCTCTTCTTTCCGCTCCCTGCATCCCCCATCCCTCATCACCCTCAAAGGCGGGCAGCGCACTTGCGACTCTTGAGTTGCAAGTGTCCATGGACGGCGGTGTCACTTACCATCAGGTGACCCGTCTGTTCGTCTGTCCCCCTATAGTATAAAAAAAAAAAAAAAAAAATGAAATTACAAATATTTTTATTTAATCTGTTCATTGTGGTTTTCAAACAAAAATTGTTTCTGCCATAGTGACGTCACTCACGAGTAGAAAATGGAGGTCTGCGTTGTCGGTCTCGTTGAGATATAGATATAAATAAGTCTTGTGTTTTATTACAATACTATTGAATTCGCGTTTCTACTGATAAAAACTATAAATAACACATGTTCTTAATTTAATTTCGTAACATGCAACTCCCCTATTGCAAAACAAGAAAAAAACGTAAAATTTAAATCTTCAACTTGTCAAATTCCATCTGCATTTATGACAAACTGAGATAACACCTGGAAATTATAACGGTTATACCTTTTACTCGAGCTTGTTGTTTTTTTTTCGAAATTTTTGTTTGTAAATGCATGCTAGAAATTTATTATTATTTTTTCAGTCGTTAAAATAGTGCTACATTTTAGGAACACGCTGTATAATAACCAAATGATAGATATACTCTGTGGCTTGACACCTTGGCATTGCGTAGAGATGTAGCTTCACCCTGCATCCTCTATCGCTTGTATCATGGGGAGTGTTCAGAGGAATTTTTCGGACTTATACCGGCTGCTGGTTTCCGCCATCGTCCTACTCGAAAAATATCCATCCCCATCACCTGGACGATTGGCACTCCACCACTGTGCGCTTCTTCAGAAGCTTTTTGCCTCGCACAACCAGCTTATGGAACAAATTGTCGCCTGCCGTATTTCCGAACCGATACGACCTTCAAACCTTCAAGAAGAGAGCGTACTCCTACCTAAAAGGCCGGCAACGCACTTGTGACTCTTGAGTTGCGGGTGTCCATGGGCGGCGGTAGTCACTTACCATCAGGTGACCCGTCTGCTCGTTTGACCCCTATCGCATAAAAAACGAGGAGATAAAGATTTTTATCACTATAAATATAAGGTGGGACGGTTGGGTTAAGCTTGACATCATTTTCTACATTTGACTGGTTTTTCATTGTAATGGTTAATAAAGACAACGTAACGCCGACTGCTCGAGCGAGAATACCTTGCGCCGTCCGTAGTAGGGTCATCTCACCCCTGTTGAGGGAGTTGCGGAGACTATTTGGAGCTCTGGGCTCCTGATAGTAGTTTTCTTCGCAGCTCACCACTGTGAGCCGGTCATTGGGGTTGGTTCACCGCCCTCGACGTATTGGCTCGCCGATCTCTCCTCCGAAAAGGGGTCCAGAGAGCCTGCGAGAGGTCGGTGGGTGGCTGTCTGTATCCGATGGTGAAGTCAATGCCCCGCTCGAGGGAACTGATATGAGCTCCCGAGCGGGGCTTTAGGTCGCCTCCGGATGAGTGTCGTTGCGTCTGGATGTGGGAGCGGAGCAATGCCTACCAGGTGGAGATTAGAGCGGTCACCCCGCTCAATCATCCCCGAGGCGAGTCTGCTCACAAACTCCATTAGAGGTTTTCCACTTGAGGTCTCGGTGGATTGTTGTATTCCTGAGGTAGCTGGGGGCGTCGACCACCATACGAAGGCAGCTGTTTTCTACAGCCTGCAAACGTTGCCCCTGCTATCAAGTTGTACCAGGCCGGCTCAACGTAGGTGAGGCGTGACCTGATTTATGTTTTGTAAATGTCTTGTTTTTGCACTTACTGGTAGTCTGGAGGATAGCAGGGGATGCAGCTCTGGCCTTCGCTGTGATGGTCTCGACGTGGTGATTCATGGACAGTGATGCCTTGCGCTCGAACTGTCGCTCGTATTTATACAAAGTAATGACGCGCACGTATTGTTTTAGGTTCAGTATTGAACTATGATAACAAGTAATAAACCCGTTGTAAATAATTTATGTAAAACATCACACAGTCAGGCTTTTTGGTTGCGTATGAGGCCAAAGAATTCGGTCCGGTTTCTCCGGCTGTTTTCCGGTTATTTTAGGAAGCGACATAAGTTTTTATAAATTTACATGACACATAGTAGTTCACATTTTATGGAAATTCGACCATAGATTATAAAATGTAAGCAAATAGGTAAATCAGTAGATATATCTGTGATAAAGTAAACTAAAGAAAATTATACTATATACACTCGGGTCAAATGAAATCGCACATGTAATATTTTTTTGCAAAATATTGATTTTTTTATATAAAAAAAAAATATGTTATATTTTTTTAATATGGAATTAAAGCTTGTTTCAATACCTATTTAATGATACAATATAAGCCGTTATAAGTTTACACCACTGCCAAATAGTAATAACAACAAAAGAACCCTAAAATTACTCCCTTAGGTCACCGCAGTTTGCCAGACTAATTGCAGGTATAAAAGGCATGTTTTGAGTAAAAAGTCATCAGTTGCATATCAACGCTCTAACTGAAAAGACGTCTACTACTCTGGAAAAAGTCGCTGAAGTCGTTGCTGTAATAAAAGCGGGCCAGAACCAGAGTGCTGTAGCTCGATAGCTGAATATCAGCCGATATTCAGTTCGTTGTGTCTTCCAACGCTATTGGGAGACTGGTGGCTATGAACGACGACGTAGATTTTGCGAGCCAGAGCTGCAACTGAGCGCGACAACCAGTATCTCGTTAAGACGGCTTTGCGAAATCGTCACCTGACTTCCGTTGATCTTGCGAATCGTCTTTAAGAGATGCGTGAAGTGGAAGTCAGCCGGTGGACGGACTGCGTATAGGCCAGCAAACGGCCCTAAATTGACGCGGGGTCACCGCCTGACCAGTCGGCCAGCGCTTACAGTCGACCAATGAAGAGCAGTCCAGAAGTTTCTGTCATCTACAGAAATATTTGCCTGTGGTCTTCTACTTTTTAAATTTTTACTTGTATTTTATTTATATGTAGGTATATTTAAAAATGTAATTTTATGTATGTATAAATTTAAACAAAAGGAATAGTAATAACATCGGACATCTCACACTCAGTGACACTCTGATTCCAAACTAATGAGAGCTTGCACCGTGTTAACCAGACTGCTGGTAAACATACTTGTATGTTTCTAAATACATACATATTATAGATAAATTAAACCCAGATATAGAACAGGTACTCGTGCTCTTCTCATAAATATTTGTCCTGCGTGGGAATTTAACCTACGACCTCTGGTTTAGCAGTCAGCTTCACTAACCACTAGCCTGGACTAACTTATGAAGTGTTGTTATCTTCAGACGATCCCACCGGAGCTTGCGGCTCTGGCGTCGGAGTGGACCACGCACCGCGCGCCGGACGGCCGCGCCTATTACTACAACGCCAGCAAGCAGGAGAGCGTGTGGGAGAAACCTAGACCCATGAAGGAATTGGAAGGTACTGTTTCTTTTACAACTATTGTTGGCTAACGCAATTTTTTGGTCCCGTGTGGGAATCGAATCCACAACCTTAGATTCATCCTCATCAGTTAGGCCCGTCAATTTTTCACATATCTGATTATATACAAACATACATTACTGAAGAATTTGTCTCATCGGGGTAGGCAGAGACAACAGCGTGCCACTTGTTTCTATCCTTCAACATAAAAAAGGAGGAAGGTATATGTGCGATTTAGTTATTTTTTTCATGTAATTTGAGGGATGAAGAATGTTACCAATTTTAAATTTTTACTTAAAAGTACACTTTTTAATATCTAATACAGTTTGGGAGATATAATATTTGTGCGGCGTGCGATGTCCGCTGCTGTGACGTCACTCCCAACGTGCTCTAAGACCGTGCACACTCCTGGAGCACGCGTCAATAACGTTTTATTTAAAAATGGCTTAAAATATTGATGCCACAAACTGGAAACTATTGTGATTATACATAGGGTGTTTTTTATATAGAGTGTCAAACTAACAGATGGGTCACCTGATGGTAAGTGACTTCCACCGCCCATGGACACTTGCAACTAAAGAGTCTTAGTGTTGTCTGCGTTTTAGGCAAAAAAAAAGCTTCAGAATGTCTCAGTTTAATAGTAACATAGGGACAGACATATAATACACACAGGTCAATCTCCTTTTGGCTTCACCGCTGTCGCATTTATAGTATAGAATAATAAACATCTAGTCCATCTGACATTGGTTATCTTTCTTCCAGAGCTTCAAGCTATTATTATGAAGGAGAAAGGAGAGAGATTTAGAAAGGAGTATGATGGAAAAGTTGTGGATCTGGAATCCGATGCTGGTGAGTACATTGTTTAAATTATTTATATACCTATTTATTTATTAACACTACATGCACATAATGTACAAAGGCAGACTTAATGCCCGAGGCATTCTCCCCCAGTCAACCCTGAGATGTGAGATTAGATTCACTGTCCTGTTGGTCTAGTGGTTAGTAATCCTGACTACTAAGCCAGAGGTTGTGGGTTTGATTCCTACCCAGAACAAATATTTGTGTGATGAGTATGATCATTGATTCTGTCTCTATATAGTATAAAAATATGTTTATCAGCAGTCTGGTAACTATTTTTTTTTTTAACGTGTGGAAATCCCCTTGGACCGTCACCCCGCCGGGGTTTGCGGCGGGGCGGTGTGTCGGAATCGAACCGACTAGAACCACACGGTGTGCCACTCTGCGCCTGAGACGGAAGGGATCCGGGAACTGCTGATATTAAGACATCCGGACCCCTCCCAGCGCTTGCCCGCACTGAAGCGGGCACCGTCTGCTGTTAAACTCTCTAATTAGGCGACGTACGGCACACGCGTACGTCACCCCCTCGCGGGTGGCCACTAGAGCGGATGGAGGGGAAAACCCGTCCCGACCATCCGCGGCCACACTCAGGGCGGCATGAGGTGCTGATAGGCGCGCCTACGCCGCCCAGTTCGCCGGCGGCGGATTGGGTCCGAGTGGATATCGTCCTCCCGGGCCTTCTCCGCCGCCTCCTTCTGCGAGATGACATCTTCACAGAAGGTTGCGACCGCGGTAAAACTGCTATCGCTACCGGCCATGGAGCGTATGACGGCCGGTAGCGAGAGATCTCCTCCGATGACTGCAGTGAGGGCCCGGCGCTGCGACTCCCAAGCGGGGCAGATCGCCAGCGTGTGCTGGGCCGAGTCTTCACTGCAGTTGCAGTGGTGGCAGGCGGGACTCAGTTCCCTCCTGGCGACCGAGTGCAGGTACTTCCCGAAGCAACCATGCCTTAAAGCACCTGCGTCAGTCGGAAGGAAAGGGTCCCGTGCTGCCGCCCTGCCCACTCGAGGATGACCGGCTGGAGAGCCTCCACGGCGGCAAAGCCAGCGCGCGGAGTCTCCAGCCGGAACGACCAACTAGCCATCGTGGCTCGACGGGCGGCTTCACGCCACTCGCGTACCTCTTCGGGCGGAGGGCGAAAGCCATACTCCGCCCGATATTCAGCCACCCGTCGATAAACTTCGGCGAGTACTTCCGCCTCCAAACCCCACGGGGGTGTTCCAGCCAAGGCGCACGCCGCCTCGGTGGACACCGTGCGGTATCCGCGTATAGCTCTGACCGCCAATACCCTTTGAGGCCGCCAGAGGCGCGCCTTATTCTGGGCGGTCAGAGCCGCAACCCACACCGGTGCCCCATACAGCGCCATCGACCGGACCACCCCCGTGTAGAGGTGTCGCGTTGCGACGCTGGCTCCACCCAAGTTGGGCAAAAGTCGCCCAAGAGCAGTCTGGTTACGATAGTACAAGCTCTGCTTAGTTTGGGATCAGACGGCCGTGTGAGAGATGTGTGGAGTTATTATTTATTAATAAGAATTATTATTAACATTATTTGGATACAACATACACTAATTGTTTTGGCACAATATTGGAATTTCTTTAGTAAATAACTAATAATAATAACTTAACTTGACACATCTATTGCACAGCTCTCTGATCCCAAACTAACCAAAGCTGTTATTATGGTAACCAGACTGCAATCAGATGTGTGGTGCTACAGTGGTAAAGCCATGCTTAGGCACGAATGGGCCGGCGCGACCGGTGTGATACCACGGCCTCTCAGAACCGGTTGTGAAGTAACACTTGTGTTGCATATCCCCGGAATAAGTGAGGTTTTCGGAGGCCCCACTCCCCCTCTCCTCTTTCCTCCCCCCTCACCACCCCTCTCCTCTTTCCTCCCCCCTCACCACCCCTCTCCTCTATCCCATCCCTCGTCACCCTCAAAGACGAGCAGCGTACTTACAACTATTGAGTTGCAAGTGTCCATGGACGGCGGTTGTCACTTACTGTCAGATGATCGTTTCTGTTCGTCTCTAAATTTGTAACATAAAAAGAAATAAGTTCGTACTATAGCAACCAAGCAGCTGATATAAATACTTATATACTTCTAAATACATACATATTATAGATAAACTACACCCAGCACTGAACAAATGATCATGCTCATCACACAAATATTTGTCCTCGGTGGGAATCGGACCTACGATCCCGTAGCAGTCAGGGTCACTAACTACTAAGCCAACAGGCAAGTCGAGTAAACCTCGGTGAATTTTATAATGACTGTATATCTTAATCCTTTACAATGTTCGATGCGGCTACAATGAATTAACAATTAACAATGTCAAATGGAAAAAATGTACCGACAAAACACAATAGTTTACATATTATATAAATTTCATAGCAACCAATTATACACTAATATACATATATACATACATATTATATATACATAATTAAATTAACGCACAGACCGTGGGGACCTAACAGAAACATACAATATCTTAGGGCAGTATTATCTTCATGAATTTGAAAAAAATGTTTACACGTAATACTAATCTCCGTTTAAGTGATCACCACCTTAAATTATGCACCGCTACTCAAATAATAACCCATCGGGTTGTAAGAGCATGGAACAAACTTTCAGCAGATATAATCTCTGCTCAAAATACAAACTTATTTTAAAAATAAACTAGACAAATACCTTCAACAGCAAGAGATCAGTTAGTACGTATTAAACAGGATACATGCAAATATCAGGTGCTTCAACTGTCTGTCTGTTTATTAATAATAATAATACATACAGTACATGTATTTCTGCCAACTCATTATGCAGGAGATCACATACCCTCCTCTTAAAAATACAGCGGTTAGTGTACATCGTGATTTCGGGTAAGAATGCATTCCAGAGTAGAACTGATTGGACATAGAAGGAAGAAATCAGAACGTCAGAGCTATGAGAACATAGAGAAATTTGTTGTGAGTGGAGTGTAGATTGCTATCGTAATTAAAAAAAAAATCTCATGCACTATAGGACTGAGTAATTGAGTAGCGTTAGTTGCACACGCTATATGGCGACGGTTGTCACTTACCATGAGATGACGCGTCTGTTCGTCTGTCCCTCTATCATAAAAATATGTTGGTATGTACAGGCTGTCCCGAAACTCAACGTCAAGCGGGTATGAGGCGATAGGCTGGGTTGTACCACTTGTGGCAAAAATTAAAAAAACTGATTTAACTTATTATTTATTAATTTACTTTTGCCATAATATGGCTGTAGGTCATATTACACTTTGATGTTTTTTGTTCGATTTTTAATGCTTTTAATTGTTGTACTATTTTGAAATCTTAATTGAGTGGGTATTTTTTTTTAATAAGGTGTGACAGTTAATTTATAAAACTTTCAACCATTTTTGTACTCACAGTATTAAGTATTGTATTTGTGACTGCAATCAATACTATAGTTATTTAGGATTATATAAAAAAAAAACATTAAAAAATTGTGTTCACAGTACATAAATATGTAATCTACGATGTAGATTTTCAACATATTCTTGAATTTTTTTTTTTTATTTTTGTAAGCACTTCCAGTCAAAAAATAAAAAAAAATCAATTACAACTCAGCCCTGTCACCACTGCACGTTAAGTTTCGGGACACCCTCTATATATGTATGTGTTTTAATCTTTTTGATTTCGACATCTTTCTTAATTGTCGCAGTGACATTTATATTACAGTGTATCACATATTTTTTAATAATTAACTAATATTTATATTTTACATTCCTTGTGCCCGCTTGCCATAATCGGACCTGAACTTCGCAGAAGATCATGGTATTGTTATTTATGTAATGCATTTATGCGAATGTTTTATTATTATTAATTTGTGTTTCGTCAATTGAGTGAGGTACTTTCCATTAGGTGACACGTCTGCTCGTCTCTCACTCCCCCCCCCCCCCCCCCTTAAATGAAATTAGTTTAGGTGACTAAACTAAAATTTCTCTAAAAATCTCTTAGGTTAAGAGATATCGAATAGATATGCTATTTTGTTGTTACACCGAACTTGACCAAGTTTAATCTTGTGTTTTCATAATATTATACTTCAATTGGCAGTATTACATTATTTTTTTAAAGATTTTTAGTCTAGTTTATTGAGTTTTGTAACGACAGAAAAGCTGCAATTGTCGTTCTGTTGTACTGTAACGTTTTAATTTTTTTTTTTTCATTCATTAAAATAAAATTGAAAGGAATGATTTGACAACCTGTGACGTCACAATTGTGTATTTCATACAAAAATGTACCAAAACAACAATTTTTACGTTCACTAAAATATGATGGTATGACTTGGCAGTCATCTAGCCTATTGCAGGTGTCCCAGTACTCAGTTACCATAAGTTGACCCGTCTGCGCGTCCCCTTTAATATACAATTACATATTTTTTAATATTTATTTACACTGTTGTACATGTCTAAAATATTTCCATACAATTTAGACCCTTGGGGATTTCCATAGATATATGAAAAAAATCATTCCAAGGACTACTCGTTTGAGGGCCATGCTTAGGCCCCAGGAAACGGTTTGTGAAGTAATTCTTGCTTGCGTTTTGATTCACCAAGTGGTTGAAGTAACTTCAGGCTCAACCCTTCCCTTACCCTTTACTAACAGTGGACGCATCTCCTCGTTTGCCCCAATACCATATAATTATATACCTATATCATAAAACAAATTCTAAAAGCCTTTTTTGAAATAAAATTAATATTTAATTCACACGTCTCTTTCAAACGCACCCACGGCATCTTCAGGGTTCATAAAACGAATTCCTCTAAGTTTCTTTTATGTTTGGAAATAAATTGGACAAAAGTCAAGTTACCACCAAGTCGGGGACTCCACTCCTTCCATAGACAAATATGCGATAGCCCGTCAGCCGGAGTGAGCTGGAGCGTTATTATGGTAGACGAGGATCTCGTTTCTGGGGCGCTGCTGTCCTATATTATCCAAGACGAGTAAACAATGACTGACACACCCATCTTCAGTAACAGTCCTTTTATCTTCTTAAATTAATGTTGCGAAATGACCCGTCCGTCGAATGTATCTTTTTCCATGACTTCTGCCCTTCTTTTTTTTTCGCCAAATCTTCGAATAGAAACATCCATTGCGCAGGTTGTCTTTTCGTTTCGGGTTCGTAACATTTTTTTTTTTATTAAAAAAAAATACTAGCAACGTGGGTCACACATAACTAGTATTCTTGTTAACCCCCCCAGCTAAGCTAAATGCTTATGTTAGGGGTGGGTTTACGACGGTAGTGTACTGGGCGGGGTTTGAACCCGCAACCACTTGATCGCAAGTCCGACAACTCAGCCATCACACTGTCTGTTTTGCCGCTTTTATCACCTGCTATGGCATATATAGCATTCCAGTCCCCTCCGTCATACTTTTCAAGCATTGAGCGCCACCAATCCATACGAATCATTCCTAATAGCTGTAAAACGAATTGTCTAGTGATGGACGTGGAGGCGAGCGCCGCGGGTGGATCGGGATCTGCGCCGGAGGCGGAGGCCGCCGCCACCGCCACCACCGCCTCCGGAGACGACCAGCTCCGGCAGGACGAGCAGCAAGACAAGGCTGAAAAAGACAAAGAAAAGGACAAGGGCAAACAGGACAGGAGTCGACCTATCTCCAGCACACCCATTATGGGAACTCCTTGGTGAGCATATCTTTGAGGACTCGGCATCAGCCTGTTCGAGTTATAAGTACGCGACCCTGACTTGCTTGAGCTATTGATTGTGCTCCTCAATCCTGTATAAGCAATATTTTTCTTTCTATATCTTTTTCCAGTCTATATAACTCAAATTTTGCGATCCAATTCCCGAAAGTGCCCGGATGACGCTAAATGGGACGCTAAATAGTCAAAATGTGGGCGTAATTACGCGTCTGCCTAAGCAATAACTCGAGCAAGTCAGTACTAGTATAACTCGAAGTGGCTACTGCCGGGGAGTTCCAGCACTCTTTACCATATTCTTATGTCAGTATTTATGTATCAATAAAGCGGGATTTTTTTTTGTTGTTTTTGACCTTAAATACAAGGAAAACTATATATATCGCGATGAACTAAAATTAACTCAACTTACATTTTCCGACTTTAGAACATAAACTGAAATAACTTAATCAGGAGAATACGTTCAGACCAACAGCTGATTATAATGATGAAAGTGACAGAGTAAATCTACCGTCGATACCAATAAAGTGAATTCATAATACAACAGCGTCATATTTTCGAATGCACAGATGGCGTAGCGGTTTAAGTGGTCACCGCGCTACCTTGCTGGCGTGCCGAGTGTTGTGGGTTCGATCCCCGCGCGGGACAACACTTTGTGTAATCCTCAAATTGTTGTTCTGAGTCTGGGTGTTCTTTGTGTCCGTTGTTTGAATGTTTGTAAAGTCCCCCGCGACACATGAATTAATCCTAGTGCGGAAGTTGTCTTTAATATATGTATATATACATTTTAAGACTAAAATTATTTGAACGAAGTAAAATAAATTATTTTATATGCTTTGTTTACTACAAATAAATCTAAATATCACGTACTAACAAAAACCTTTTCATATATAACTGCAGTATTTGATTATATAATTTAGTTAAAAGTGAATTAAATAGGAGTTTTTTTTTTAAATACTTAATACGTAAACTATCAAAATATAATAATTTTCTATCACATTCTAATAGTTTATTTAATAAGCTATAAATTTTAAGTCTTCAATCTGAATATGTCAAACATTAAATGCGATTTTCCACAACATTGTAATTTTATTTCAATTTATGAATAAATGTGCGATAGATCAAATTGTAATGTAATTATTGTTCGGTGTAGGTGTGTGGTGTGGACAGGCGACGGGTCGGTGTTCTTCTACAACTCGGCGGCCCACTCGTCGGTGTGGGAACGGCCTGCCATCCTCATGGGCCGCGCCGACGTCGACAAGGCCGTCACGCAGCCCCCACAGGCTTTACTCGACCTGCAGGTTACTTTACACATACTTTAGTGGCTACTTATTATTTATCTATATTTTTATAATATTCTGCTGGTTATGGTTGGAATTTATCTATTATATGAATATATTTAGTAATATATATGTAAGTATGTATATCAGCAGTCTAATTACTATAGTACTAGCTCTGTTTATTAATTTATGTGAACTGTTTTACTAAAGTGTGTATTTCGGGGATGCTCGACGAGTTTCGGGCCCGACGGGAGACCTTTCTCAAGGAGTAAGTCTTTTAGGTGCGACGTACAGGACTTCACCCTGAGTAGACGAAGGTGGCATCTATTTTATGTCTTTCGGACCTAGCAGACCAAGACTGTTGTTGTGGTTATGTAATGGTTTGGTAATCTTTAATTACCAGACGGTGAAGTAAACAAACAACTTACGAACAAACAGTAGTTTCGTTCGGCACAACTTTTAGTGCCCTTCGCCAGGCGAGAGGCAGTGACCATCCACTGTCTCTGTTTATGTTCGGACGACGGCTTATTTCGATTGCTTTATGTTCTTTCCGCGGTACGAAATACTTTTCCTTTGCAAGTACGGAAATCTTGTCGAAACTTATGTAAAGAGCCGCGTCCGTCTTGCATACTCACTGACACGAGGCTCTCGTAATTAGTTCAAATTTTTTTATATATCGCTCACCATCTGTATGTCATCAACTGTCGCCAGTATAATACTCCATTGAAAAATCATCCTACAGCCATCAGCTTATCGTAAATTACTTTTTCATTCTTTAATATATGTATATTCTATGGTGATTTGTAATGTACCTATATCTTTATGTATGATAGCGCAAAGACAAGGACGCGTCCCTATCGTCCATAACATCGACGACGGGCAACAAGACTTCGAACGGTGAGCTGAAGCGAGCGGCCGACTCCAGCAGCGACGACTCCAGCGCTGACTCTACCAAGAAAGCAAAGGCCGATGAAAATGACGGTAATTGTTTTTAAACTTTCGCAATTTCTATAAATATTACTTCTGTAACTCTCTTTCTTTTCTATATGAATTATTAGAGGGCCTCACAGAAAATCGGTTGTGAAGCAACTCTTGCGTTGAATTTCCCCGAAATTAGTGTTCCTCCCCGCATACCCTCATCGCACTTATGACTCTCGAGCTGCAGGTGTCCATTGGCGGCGTTGTCACTTACCATCAGGTGACCCGTCTGTTCGTTTGTCCACATCAAATATAAAAAAAAATGTATGTATTTTACCCTACTGTGCAAGAGTTATTTTTTACGAGCATTATCGAACTACGTGGTGTCACAACAGAGAAGCAGAAGGTGGTGTCGTCGTCGCTGTGCGGCGGTGCCAACATCGACCTCGGCGCCGAGGCGGCGGTGGAGGCGGAGACGCGGGCGGCGCGCGAGCGCGGCACGCTGCCGCACCACCAGCGCCTGCGCGCCTTCCTCCACATGCTGCACGAGAAGGACGTCTCTGCCTTCTCCACCTGGGAGAAGGAGCTGCACAAGATCGTCTTCGACCCCAGATACCTCATGCTCAACTCTAAGGAGAGGCGGCAGGTGAGTCTGTCGCTCTAGTCTTTAGCGATTCTGTCAGTAAACGATAAGGAAGTCTTCGCCTGGAATGTACGGATGGTTTAAGTGGTCCCTTGCGACACAGGAATTAATCGTGGTGCAGGAGTTGTCCTTTAAGAAAGAAAAAGAGAGGCGACAATATGCTTCTGCTTATCATTCACTGCCCTATCCAGGACAGACGTCCGCTACTTGCATTGTTAACTTTTTCTGTAAGCCATTGTCAATTATATTATCTACTTCCAATTAAAATAATATACATATGTATGTATTTAGAAATGTATAAGTATGTTCATTAGCAGGTCTGTTTATCATAGTAGCTCTGCCTAGTTTGGAATCAGACAACCTTTCTTGAGACATGTCAAGTTAAAAAAAAAAACAGTAGTTTTTAGTCAGAGCCTTGATTGCAAAGGTCCATCCATGGGCGGCAATAATCGCTTACTTAGTTAAACATAATCTTATTTTCTTATATAATCTAAAAAAGTATTTGAAATATTTACACTTTATACATAAGATGCATTAGACACAGGCAAAGATTATTAATTAATAATTTTGAGTGAAAGGTATCATCGGTCATTTGTGAAATCCCTGACTATATGTAATATTTTGAGGAATTTATAAACAATGTAGACGAAGGATTACAAAAAAAAAAATATTAAATTTAAGTTTTGACCAGTTAAATCACAAGTAATAGTACAGAAATATTAATATAATAACACGTACATGCCTTCAATAAAATCATAGATTGCATATACATCGATAAATTCAATAATAATCATAACCCTATTAATGCACTTCATTTCCAACTTTAAATAGTATGATATTTAGGTAGGCTACCTCAGGGATCATTCCTAGGTCTTTTACATTTTACTATTTTCCTAAATGTTAAAAAAAATACTTTTAAAATTTTTTGAGTAAAAAATATCAATCCTTTCCCGAGAAGCTCATGTGTAATATGTTCCTATCCCACGCTAGGTGTTCGACCAGTACGTCCGCGACCGCGCCGAGGAGGAGAGGAAGGAGAAGAAAAATAGATTAGCCCAGAAGAAAACTTCTTTCAAAGCACTTATGGAAGAGGCTAAACTACACTCCAAGTTAGTATACCATTAATCTATACACTATGTATGTATATGTATATGTAATTATAGTCTATTAAATTAGTAGCTAGCCGGTATTACTATTTCTAGTGGTCTTGCCAGTTGTTGCAAGCTGAGGATAATTGGGTTACGCGACTGCCATGTGAATTATTGTAGTTGCGCCAAAATATATTTATTGAGTCTTTTTCTACAGATCATCATTCAGCGAGTTCACATCGAAACATGGACGCGACGAACGCTACAAAGGTATAGAGAAGGCGAGAGATAGAGAGACATACTTCAACGAGCACCTCGCCGAACTGCGTAAAAAGGAGAAGGAAGAGAAAGAGAAGGCAAGAGAACAGGTGAGTGCTGGAAAGAGATACTCGTGTGAGGAGTGCGTGAAGATGACGTGTGTAGAGGAGTTTCGGGAGGCTTTAAAGGTTTTTTTAATATATACATCTATAAAATGCTTCTGATAGTGAAACCTTCACTTTTGGGATATTGACTTGGATTGAGTTTTTAAATAATAAATATATATGCCTAATAGCAGACTAGGAGTTTAATGGCCATTTAAGTTACAGCAAAGCATACTTTCTTTGTTAAACATGATTTCATTCAATCTTGAATAGATGCCCAAGAATAGTATTAATTTTACTTTTTGATCATGATGATTTCCACGGCTGAATGTAGGATACCAAATATTCTATTGTAAGGACATTCCTGCTAGGCTTTCTGTGTCCAAACTATGTGACCTTATATACCTTTTAATACATGAAGACTCCCGATCTCCTCTTATGTTCATCATAATAACATTTTTGTTTCAATATATTTATAACTAATGGGGTATATGTATGTAATATAAATATGTAACTATTTTTGGCATTTAAATAATTTTCATTACTTGACATGGTCCTTCGAGCCTAGACTGGTGCTGTCTCTTTATCAATCTGCTGATATGACCGCAGTTTGAATGTGATAGTCATATCTGTCAATCCTTAAATTATGTATAGTTTAAGGATTGACAGATCTCTCGAATGTGTCTTTAATGCACTTTCTCTCTATTTCTTGTGAAAACTATAATGATAATCAATGTTAAGTATTTTTATCTTTAAAATGTTGATTGCCATGCATCGGCACATATAGGCCGGCTCGACCGGAGTATTACCACGGCCTCACAGAAAACTGGCTGTTAAAGAATGCTTGCATTGTGTGACCAAGTGACTGAGGTTACCGGACCCCCAACCCCCTTTCCTTCCCGTCCTCCCTGTCCCCTACCCTAAAAGGCGGACAGCACTCTTGTGATTGTTCATAGGTGGAAGTCATTTACCATCAGGTGACCCGTTTGCTAGTTTGTATATTATACTATAAAAAGTTTTTAATTTCTGACTAGTTTGAACCCAAATCGCCCAAGTTTTTTTTTCACAATTTATGCTGTTGATTGTTGGCACTTGGTGGAACTTGCTATCTTGAGTAAAATCACGTGTACCTGTTGTTTCACAATGTTTATTTAATAAAACTTATCAGTGTTTTCTTCGGAAATTTATTCCCAATATTATATTTTGTTGGAAAGTGATCTGTTTAAGTTAAAGTTTGTAGTTTTTACTATTAAACTAGTATCTGGTCCGTGGGAAGCCGGGGCGGGCAACGGGACAAAACATGTTAGGTCTCTCCCAATTTGTGATGTCACACTCAATTTTCATAGTAAGATAAAAAAACTTTTAAACAATCAGAATAAAAACAGGAATTATCCAATTTGGTGCAGTCATTTGCAAGTTACATTATGGCCACTTATTTTTATTTATATAGATGTATTTTTAATTAACATATATATACCCTATTTAAATAAAACGTGTAAAGCCTTTGAAAACGCCGATGCTCAGCTTTAAAATTATAACAAATTGATCATAATTGCATGCATAATACAATAATATATATGACAATATTTGTTTCGTGCAAATTAAAACTGAAAATGTGAATTGTATCTGAATTACCTATAAAATAATTCTACAACTAAGTATTATATTGAAAGCCGGGTTCGATTCCCGTACGTAACATTCTAAAGTTTTAAATTGTATGTTTTTATTACAGATTTTAATTACGTTTTTTTTTTCAGTCCAGTTTTTTAGAATGTTAGTCAGGTTCAAATCCTGACGGTGCTGATACGTGGTCGCCGGTTGTGATATATCGGGTTCGATTCCCCATAAATGACATTCTTTCTTTTTACAATTTATGCGAATTTATATTAGTCTGCAATGCGGATTTTAGCAAAATTTGTGTAAAATATTTTTTTTTTATATGAACTTTATTGCAATTTTCTCTTTTTAAAAATGTCTTTGATATTGATTTAAAAATCAAGAAGCTATTATTGGCTATAATTAAATACAACAAATTTACTTTGAGTCTAAGTGTACCAATTTTTACCAGAAATAGTCCTAATTAATATTACGTTCTTGAGATTTTCAATGATACCAAGGACATGAGTATAATATAAATGAATTACATAATTGGCCATAATATATTATAATAATTATTTTCTATAAAAAATACATCTTTCCCTGACGCAATAGTGTTTTCTGAACATTGCCTTTCAAATCATAATGAAACATATATTTTAAAGTCCCATTTTAAAAAAGATGTTTGTGATAAATATATTTAAATATACCACGCCTTGAATCAGTGCAAATAATAATTTAAAAAAAAATGAATATTCTTATTTTAATTTAGTTATTTAAAAATGTCTCTCTTGTCGTGATAAGAAATGGCGATAAAGAGAAAAAGGCACCTCAGAATAGCACAATTGCAATTAGCGGTGGATATAGCGTATATCTTCGTTGTCTGTGGCGTAGCGCGGTGCGAGCGGCGGGCCGGGCGCAAAGGACTGCGGCGGGCCGGAGGGCCGCCGGGGGTGGCCGATTGACGACTTGCTTGTTAAGGGGTCTAATTGTTTTAGGAAGGGAAAATATAAAAATAAATTTACTTTGAATATTGCAATTAACAATTATTTAACTAGTCTTGCCATAAATATTGTAACAAGGAAAAATCTTATTTTTTGCTGACACACGCACTTTCTCCATTAGAGTATTGTTCAGGAGGCAATCTTATAGATTCTTTTAGGGATTCCAAATTATCATGGCGCTTAGAGCATGTCATACACATACGCGTGTCCAGATGACGGCCAGTCTTAAGCTCTGATGCAGTCAGAAACTTAAAGAGATTAATTGACCCGATGCTTTGTGTAATGCTATCACAGCAATTCGGTTCTCTTTATCACCCCGCTCCATTTTAATATCACAAAAATATTTAACACCAATTGGCGTGAAAATGAAAACACAATGAATATTCATATATGAATAACAGATTCTACATTCAAATGTAATATATATTTTTTATTGTAACAGTATGGCCAGACTAAGTATATACTCTGTATCCCCAAGGGGTGTATGAGGCCTCTCAGACGCCCAGTACTTCGTAACGTATCGTACTTGCCTAAATATTTGGCTTTTTAAAGAGGGTTTCGCATATTATGCATATATACCGCAACTAGAGAAAAAAATACCTAATTTTTACAATAACATGACATATATTATACATACACAAACGCTCATCTTTTGTCTAACCATAAGTTTAGTCCCACGTACGGCTAGCCCATTGCCGTCATCCAGGGATGGGACTGTATATATACCGTCTCATAGATAACAGTCCAATCCCCTAGTCGCCTTTTACGACTCCCACGGAAAGAGATGCTTATTTTTCTCCAATGAGAACCACAATGCATCTAGAAAATATTATAAAAAAAGCTGTTTCTATATTTAAAATAATGGGTTTTCAAAAATTACCAAAGAGCGTCAATCGGTCACACCTTGCCACCAGAAAACATTGAAGGTTAGATATATTTTAAGCAGCTCAATCAAAAACTCAATGAAATTAACAAAATATATAGAAATTTAATAAAAAATATTACTACTATAACGCTTCCAAGAATGTTTGTCTGGGGTTATATTATTTACAACCCTTATACTTATGTAGAACATGAAATTTAAAGTTCAACTTAGGGTGGAGGTTCCAATGCTTGAAATTCTACTGAATATTTTGCTTGATATTCTACTAAAGATGATAATTTCTCACTTAAATTCATTAATGGTTAGTATTTCAGCATTAGTGCTCCCACTCTATTAATATGGTATTAAAAAGGTCCCCTTTTATTTTATGCAATTAAATCCATAATAATTTATTCGCCCATTAAACATCGTTGAGATGAAAAATCTAATTTTATAATTGTATAGAGAAATGATATCCCCAATAAGCTTGAAGACGATATAATGCATGCACATGCTATGTAAGGCAGTGTTGCCACCGAGGGGTGGAATTATTACACTGGCAACACCAAAATTTCTTCAGTGTTACCAGCCTTGTAATGGTGATGGGTTGACCATATGCAAAAATGTAAATAATTGGATTTAGCGAAAGTTAGGCACTAATGATTTCTTTTTCAGCATTTTTTCTTTATATTTAATGTTTGTCAATGATTAAATTTAAATTGAATTAAAAACTATTGAACCGATATTTTTATTAATATTTACATATAATATGTTTTTTTTTTAATATTAATTACAAGAAGTAATTATGATTATACAGTAGTGAAATATTTTTAAAGTAATTTGCCTAGTTATTATTGTTAAAGTTTTAAAGTAACGAATGTTTGATAAATATAAAGGAACTGTAACAATATTAAAGTTATATAAAGTAAAGTAAAATTAAATCATTGTCACGGGTAACATTTTAATAGTCTTTTCTTGCTTAATATCATGTTAATTATTACCGTAGGAGAGCTATGCATATTCACGTAATACCACGGCCTCACAGACAAACGGTTGAGAAGTAAAGTTAAGTTGTGTTTTGCAGAGTGAGTGAGGTTAAGTTGCATGTGTCAAGGGGTGGTGATAGTCACTCAAGTGATCCGTCTGCTCGTTTTGATCCCTATACCAGAGAAAATGCAGTGTTAGTAGAATATATGGTGAAAAGCTATTAAGCTAAGTCTTATGAGATCCCTCTAAAAAAATAAATAAATGAATAATATATTAATTGTGAATGTTCGACTAGACCTAGAAGATTAGCAATCAAATAGAGGAGGGTAAGTGGGTTCGAATCTCACTTCTAAAATTCCTCTTTCCTTCGTAGTTTTTGTGGTATTATCCCATGATTAAATTCTGATTGTTTTCTGCGGAGAATTTTCTTTTTAAATATAATGTAAGGGGACAGACGAACAGACGGGTCATCTGGTACTCAAGACTCGTAAGTGCACTGCCCGCCTTTGATGGTGATTGGGGGGGGGGGGGATGAAGAATGCAACACGAGTGTTGCTTTACAACCGGTTTTCTGTGAGGCCGTGGTATTACTCCGGTCTAAACATGGCCCTACCATACGCTTAAGAATCAAATGAAACATAGATACACACAGTCCAACATGGCACCTACTCAATTAGATTGCTTTATTAACTGCCTCTCGTCTACCTGGTTTTGCTGCCCTATCTCGTATTTCTCACTCACACTTTTCTCACACACATTTTATATTATTTTTGAAGAAACCTCACCATCACCAGTACATACCTAGTTAGTGTTCCTGACTAACTGACTGACAGATGTAGTAATTCCCACACGGCATAGTTGCAGAGTTTGGGTGTTGTTTAAATGTTAAAAACCGGTTGTGAAGTAACGCTTGCGTTGCATTTCCCCGAATTGATTGAGGTTTCCGGAGGCCCAATTCCCCCGCCCCCTTTTTCTCTCCCCTCATCTCCTTTCTCCTTTTTTCCATCTCCTCATCCCTCTCTTCTTTCCGCTCCCTGCATCCCCTATCCCCCATCACCCTCAAAGGCGGACAACGCACTTGTGACTCTTGAGTTGTAGGTGTCCATGGACGGCGGTGTCACTTACCATCAGGTGACCCGTCTGTTGGTCTGTCCCCCTATAGTATAAAAAAAAAATGTTTTCCTGGTCAATTATAAATACAAATACAAAGCATTTCCAGCGTTTTTAATCTCCGCTCGCTTTAAATTGTTAATACTACACAATCTATCCAATACAATAAGAATTGCGCACTAACTTGTGCTTGAAAGGTTTGAAACAAACAAAAAACTCTTTATATTCATTACATTACATTAGATTAATATTATGGTACCCCTGACTTTGATTTTATTTTACCAGAAAATATATAAATATATATGAAAATCAGATCCGTTAGAAAAATACACAAGACGTAGAGATTAAAACTAATTGTTTGGTAATCGGAAGTATGTAATTCAAATTAAAATGGTTAACGTGTTGCAAGTACTACGAGTTGTGGGTTCGACTCCCATATTTAATACTCACACCTGTATCCCCTAAAGGATAGGCAGGGGCGATATTAACGCCCAAATTTTGCTTATTATAATTTAGACCCTTGTATGAAATAACAAGCCTGAGAAAATTTAAAGTTGTGCAGAGGGATTGGGGCCTATGAGCAATAGCTCAAGCAAGTCAGGGTCGCATACCTATGGGTACCAGGCTGCTGGTGCCAGAAAGCCCTAGCACTTGGTACTAAAAGAAAATAATTTGTTTAAATTAAATTAATTATAGTAATTTATGAATAGTCAGGAGTAGGAGTCAGTCGTGAGGCTAGTTACATGTTCCAATACGTAAATCCTATGGAGAAGAGCATAAACACTCTTTTGCGAATAGTTTGACTGGCTTGTTGGTGTAGTGGTTAGTGACGCTGACTGCTGAGCCGGAGGTCGTGGGTTCAATTCCCACACAAGACAAAAAAATTGTTTGTATGTTTGTGAAGTCCCCGCGACACAGAAGTACTTTTTTTTTCTTTGTCTTTACTAACCTACATAAAAGGAAAGTTATTTAATATCTAGCACGTATATGTATTCTGTAGTAATATACAGTTGAACATACATAAATGGGCAGTAGGTTGGGTCGTTTGCTTCCTAATTAGCAACATAGATTTGACCAAGGCCCTATGATTTTTTTTTTATTAAAAAAATAGACATGATTGTATAACAATTGGCGGTCTTATCACTCACGGTGTTTTTTTTTTATATACTATAGGGGGACAGACGAACAGACGGGTCACCTGATGGTAAGTGACATCGCCGTCCATGAACAGTTGCAATTCAAGAGTCGCAAGTGCGCTGCCCGCCTTTGAGGGTGATGAGGGATGGGGGATGCAGGGAGCGGAAAGAAGAGAGGAGGGATGAGGAGATGGGAAAGAGGAGAAAGGAGATGAGGGGGGAGGTGGAATCGGGCCTTCGGAAACCTTACTCAATTCGGGGAAATGCTTTTTAATTCATATTATCTTTATTGATACAGGCCAAGTTACAGCACTTATGCAATAATATAATGATTTAATTTTTTCTTTATTTAATTTAGTGATTTGGTCAACCCTATTTCTACAAAAGTGTCAAACAAGGTTCTAGAAAGTGTTGTCAACACAGTTTTAAGGTTATTAGTGGTGGTAAAGCAGACAGTGTTCTAGTTTATAGTTTTTTTTTGTTATGCGATAGGGGGCAAACGAGCAGGTCACCTGATGGTAAGTGACTACCGCCGCTAATGGACACCCGCAACTCTAAGAGTCACAAGTGCGTTGCCGGCCTTTTAGGTAGGAGTACGTTCTTTTCTTTCCTTACGTAAAAGCCTGATAGCCAATTGCAATATATTAAAAAAAAAAAAGATAACTCGTGCACTAGGATTTCTTCCTGTGTTGCGGTGGACTTAACAAACTAGCAAAAGATGAAGAAAACCCGGAGTCGGAATAACAATTTGTGGATCATATAAATGTTTGATACCGTGTAGGAATCGAACCCATGACCTCTGGCTCAGCAGTCAGGATCACTAACCACTAGACCAGTCAATTGTATTTCTGTTTTTTTTTTACCAAATTGATTATATAATGAAAATATTTCCGATTATCAAACATCAAACTAATAAAATATTTATTTTCAGGATCTAATGTACGTTTCTATCCACAGGTTAATAATATAATTCTGTCTCTTTTCAGCTTTAATTTTTTTTTTATTGCAGCATTTAATTTATTGCTAGTGAGCGAATAGAAGTGTTTTTGTGTCTCGTGGGGATATGCTTAGCGAAGTTAGTGGTCTGTGTGTCTTGAAGAGTTTTATGAAATTGACTTCCATCCCACGTTTTAGAAGTATGACATCCTTCCTACGTTTTAGAAGTATCCCCGGGTAGGCAGAGACGTTATTAACACCCCACATTTAGCTGATTACAATTTAGTACAATTTACGTAATAGGGTACGAGCCCTGCGCCGTCATCTGGGCACTTTTGGGAATTGTTCTAAGTATCGCAAATTTCGTATACGTCACTTTCGCGTTTATAATATATAGTGTCAGGTCAGTTAGTAATACATATATGTATTTATTACTAGCTGTTGCCCGCGACTTCGTCCGCGTGGTATTTAACAAAAAAGTTATTGTTCAGATCACAGTTTTCAAATTTGTTTCAATTGGTTGGTTGGTAAAAACAAAAATAAAAGTAGGTAGTTACTCCTTGTTACATTAGCTATCTGCCAGTGAAAGTCCCGTCAAAATCGGTCCAGCCATTTCAGAGATTAACTTAACGGAACAGACAGACAGACAGACAGACAAAAATTAAAAAAAAAATCGTTTTGGTATATGTACCGTGTATACGTCCATACGCACTTAGTAAAAAGCGGTTATTTTAATATTACAAACAGACACTCCAATTTTATTTACTTGTATAGATTAACTGACCCTTCGTGCACTGTTATTTTATGAGCTACTAAAACTTTAGCAGCCTCGTGATAAAATGATTTACCTCATTTTTTTCTCATAATGACCATATTTGATAAAGAAATTAGATTAATTAGTGTATACCCGTGTTTTGTTGTTGGCGACACACTTGGCCGTGCATTTTCATTTGTGTAGATTTAATTACAAAGTTGATAAGACAAATGAAAGGAAAAACACGTCTTTACATAAATATGTATTAGGTATTAAACGCTCAAATTTTGATAAGGGAATTTAAGTCTAACTTTTTTTTTTATGCAATATTGGGCAAACGAGCAGACGGGTCACCTGATGGTAAGTGACTACCGCCGCCCATGGACACCCGCAACTCAAAGAGTCACAAATGCGTTGCCGTTACTTATGTAATGGGGCAAGCCTATTCAGTCACTATATGACAAATAAAATACTTTATTTTCTTTAGACGGCACACATAACAGCTACATATTAGCTATTATGTGATGGATGGCAAAAAATTTTTTTTTCTCTTAAAGAAATTTTTTTTTAATAAATAGGGACAAACGAACAGACGTCACCCGATGGTATTAGAATGAGCACAAATTAACAACTACTCTTTAAATTACTCTGCTCAGAATAGGAGAGAAATTCTTTACATTAGTTGACTGCATAAATGGCGTTGTGGTTTAAGTGGTCACCACGCCACCACGCTGCCGCGTCGAGTGTTGTGGGTTCGATCCCCGCGCGGGACAACACTTTGTGTAATCCTCAAATTGTTGTTCTGAGTCTGGGTGTTCTTCGTGTCCGTTGTTTGAATGTTTGTAAAGTCCCCCGCGACACAGGAATTAATCCTAGTGCGGGAGTTGTCTTTAAAATAAAAAAAAAGTTCTATGAGTTAAGAAATAAGTCATTGTACAATTTTATTCATTGGCAGTAATTGATTGAATAACTTGACACATCTCACTCACGGCCGTCTGATCCCAAACTAAGCAGAGCTTGTACTATGGTAAACAGACTGATAAACATACTTCTATAAATATATATATTTTTTTATGCAATACGACAGACAAACGAGCAGCCGGGTCACCTGACTGGACACCCGCAACTGCAATCCAAGTGCGTTGCCCGCCTTTTTATAAAATATAAGTACTTCTAAATACATATATTTTATAGACACAGAACAAATGATCATGCTCATTACACAAATATTTGTCTTGAGTGGCAATCGAACCCACTGCCTCTGGCTTAGCAGTCAGGGTCACTTATCACTAGACCAACATTCCAGTCAAAGTTATAAATTTTTACACTCACGGTATAGCGCTCCTATGTATGTTCCGAAAACCAGTTTATCCGGGTTTCTCATATTCTCCCTCCGGGTAAGGTCTTTAGCCTATTTAAATAAATGTGAATGCTACCACATATTTAACAAATACTCCTTTTTTGTGCAATAAAGCCTTCATTATAGATTAAATGTCCCTAAATTTAAAGACCATTTCGTGCGCTGATTCCACACATTTTAAGGCCGGCAACGCACTTGTGAGTTGAGTTGCGGGTGTCCATGGGCGGCGGTAGTCACTTACCATGAGGTGAGGTGACAGCTCGTTTGCATATTATCGCATAATAAAAAACACTGGCAAAGTAAAGTTAACAAGCTGTATCTGTATTTGAAACTTGAACCAGTTTATGCAAGGCAAATAAGAAGCCGCTAATTTTGTCACAGGCGTTTTCTGTGTTCTGTTTAATTAAAATGATTAGTATCAATAATTAATAAAATCATTTTTTTACACTTAATTGAGTATTCTTAAAGTTAATGTAATTTGTCTTTGATAGATTAATCTGCAAATTATGATTATTTAACCAATTTATTAACAAATGTATAGGCGTCAGTCATGGTTTCCTTGCAGGCCACCTAATCGTTCCGTTTTTACCTATCCAGACTTTGAAATTTTCATTGAGGTAAGCCTTGGAAATCGTAGTCTTGTTGAATAAAAAGGGCCAAGTGCGAGTCAGGCTCGCGCACGGTGGGTTCCGTACCATTATTTATAAAAACGGCAAAAAGATCATGTCTGTTGTAAGGATGTCGCCCTTCAATATTAATTTTATTTTAATTTAAATATTTATTTTTATATGAATATGAATAATATTTCAAGCGTCTACCTGTTGCCGTTATTAATATCTAGCGAAACGTGCAATTAAGTCACGTTTATTTTATGGGAGCCTCCTTAAATATTTATTTTTTTCGGTTTTTTAGTATTTGTTGTTATAGCGGCAACAGAAATACATCATCTGTGAAAATGTCAACTGTCTAACTATCACGGTTCATGAGATACAGCCTGGTGACAGACGGACGGATAAACGAACACCGAAGTCTTCACAATAGGGTCCCGTTTTACCTGTTTGGGTACGGAACCCTAAAAAGGTTTAATTCATTTTGTTAAAGATCTAATATTTCTAATGTATTTTGCCGTATTCAGATGTTCTATGTAAAAGTGCACCAACGCACCAAATATTAAATTAAAATCTACCCTGATTGTTTGTTTCTTATACACGGAATGGATTTGAACGGGATCAATAACGCAGCTGGAGTTTTAAATTTAAGTTTCTCCTCCTCCTGGTGCTTCTCAAATCGGTTAACCATGTTATAGCATGAACCACAAACAAAAGGTATCCAATTTTTTTAACTGAGAGAAACTTCCATATTGAAACACTTTTAATACAAAGTCACAACCCTATCTGTGAGTTTCTTTGTATTTTTCATCCCAATGTATTTTGCATAAACGTTGCAAAAGAAATTAGGATTCTTAAAACAATCATGATCGCCATGAGTGCTAGAAGATCCAGCTAAATTTTGAGTAGAAGACTCATTACAATCCATTAAAATAAACAAACCCCGCACGCTTTCCTGGTTTCTTTGATTTTTCTCCATTTTTTGCAGTTTGACCCCCTTAATTTTGACTTCAGATTCGTGTTCAGCAGTGAAATATATGTCGCACACCCAGCACAAATCACTTTTTTTTTTTATTTGTGGACCTTAATTATTGTTTCACGTGTTATTTTATTATCACTAAAATTTGTTTCATCCGACCATACAATGCAGTCCAAGAAATTTGATTTGGCTATTTCAATTTGGATAATCTGACTCGAGTTCTTTGACGATCTCAAGGATATTGTTTCTGCACCAATCCACCGTCACGAAAACATTTTTATTATTTTTAACACGGAGTACACTATAATAATTTGAGCCATGCTTAGGCACGAATGGGCCGGCTCGACCGGTGCGATACCACGGCCCCACAGAAAACCGGTTGTGAATCACCTCACAGAAAAACATTTGCGTTGCATTTCCCCTAAATTTGTTAGGTTTCTGGAGGCCCAACTCCCCCCTTTCTTTTTTTGTTCCCCTGACCCCCTTATATGCAGCTCATTGGTCGAATGCTTAAACGCGACTCAATTACTAGATCTTAAATTGTAGGGTGATTTAGACCACCTATTGCTTTCCATCAGGCAAAGTGGAGTCACTATGGTAGGCTAATATAAAAATAAAAAAAAAACTTATATTGAACATATATATATATATATATATATATATATCATCATCACGATATCTCTGGAACCATAAGGCGTAGAGACTTGAAATTTGTTAGGAATATTCCTTTCGCCGAGTAGAGGTCAACTAAGAACGGATTTTACGAAATTCCACCCACAAGGGGTGTTGCGGGAGTGCCAACAGGTGTGCTAGTTTCTTATAAAATAGTGCAGTTATAATCTTCTTAAACTTATACACAACTATAAGATGTTAATTGAACTAAACATTAGTCTCCCATATCTCTTCGACACCAGATACATTTACAACCAATTTTTATAAATATCCCCACGATTCACCCACTCCACACTTCTCCTTTACAGAAGCGCCAATCACAATCTCTTTCTAACTCTATCTCTATCTCATTATAGGTGAAAAACGACTTCATAGCGCTGCTCAAAGACAAGAGTATTGACAGACACTTACGTTGGGTGGACGCCAAGAAGAAAGTGGACTCTGATCCAAGGTACAAAGCCGTTGAGAGCAGTACGCTAAGAGAAGATTATTTCAAAGAGTACTGTAAGATTCTTAAAGAAGAGAGGAAGAAGGATGCTAAAGAGAAGAGTAAGTGTTTTATGCTTTTTGGTAGTTTTTTTAATCGTCTTAAAAAAGCAGGAGTTGCTATGCTTCCAGCATGTATCGAGTTCGAGGCACTAAAAATCTTTCTTTATATACTGAAGCTGTTCAGGTGTTTGCGTCTTATGTAACGAGCTGGTGGTGGAAGGTCTTAAGGTTTAGGAGTAAGAGAATAATTTTCAACAGACTTCAAAAAACGAAGAGGTTATGAATTCGACTGTATTTTTTTTATTATATTTATTTTATGTTTGTTACCTCAGAGCTTTCGGCCGGATGAACCGATTTTGATGTGTAGTGGGTTTACTCTTAAACCACTTACAGAGAATTGACGTGGTGGCTGCGGACGGCTTAATCTGACGTGAAGGCGTTGTAAAGGAAATTACAAATGTACATCGTAATTTTATTGTTGCTAATGTATGTGACCGATGACAGAAGTGAACTCAACTGAACCGACTTAAAATAGATTGACACCGTTCTTTTATACAAGAGTCTAGTGTTGTTATCGCTCGCTGCATTCCTGATGTTATCACTCGCCGCATTCCTGTTGTTATCGCTCGCTGCATTCCTGATGTTATCACTCGCCGCATTCCTGATGTTTTCGCTCGCCGCATTCCTGTTGTTATCGCTCGCCGCATTCCTGTTGTTATCGCTCGCCGCATTCCTGATGTTATCGCTTGCCGCATTCCTGTTGTCACTTGACCAAGGTTCGGCTTACAAGAGGATGATAGGATTGGAGTGTTGCTTTACAACACTACATTATGTTCGCCACAGATGTTTTTTTTTTATTGGAAAGCTGGTACTTCCCGTGTGGTCCCATTTCATTTTGGTCCAGTTCTGACAATGGCATCCATGAGAAGTCTTAAATTTTACGTCGGTTTTCTACTTTTTTAAGGTGAATTATTCTAATTACGTTACTTAATTAATGTTTAACTTGCACGTTTTATTATTTATCATAGTAGCATTGGAGTCGGTTATATACTTGTTTTTAAGTCAATTAATAATATTACTACGAATATGGGTCCTATATTGCTTTAACACAGATACGTACTCGGGTACAACACCTGCGTTTTGTCAATTACATTTTTTGTCAATAACAATTTTTGTCAATTACATTTTTTGTAAAATTGGCAAGCCAAGTCTATAGACGTCAACCGGTATACTATAACTAGATTATTTTCTCAGAAAGTAGCAAAATAAAATAATAATAATAACTGCAGACATCTCACACTGGTCTGATCTCTACCAGACCGTAACCAGACTACCAATACATACTTATGTATTGCTAAATACGTACTTACTGCTTTCTGTGTGTGTGTAATGGTGTTTATAATATGTATGTATTAATATATAAGAATGTTTATCAGGGTATAATTGTTATTGACAGAATGTGGGTGTTTTATACACCTCTGTCTACCCCTTAGGGGATGCAGCCATGAGTATATGTATATGTGGTGGTAATAGTACTTGGATCACCGTTTTTTTTTTGTAAATCGAGTAAAAGAAGGAACTTGAAAAAAAACGGAAAAAAAATAATCATCTGGACTCGAACCGGGGTCTTTTGGCCCTATTTCCCACCTGAGCTATTGTAATCTAAATTTACATTTCACGTAAATGTGCAATCACAAGGTAAATTTCGAAATTTACCTTCGTATTCTAATGATATATTAGCAGTATATTTTTCGTTACCTGAAGACAAGGATCAAACGACGTTTTCTAAAAATGAAACCTAGCTAGATCGTTTTATCGCCCCCGAAATCCCCTGCATACAAAATTTCATGAAAATCGTGTGAGCTGTTTTCGAGATTCAGATTAAATATATATATACAAGAATTGTTCGGTTAACAAGAATACTAGTAATGTGTGAACCACGTTGCTAGTATTCTTTATTATAAAAAAAAGAGATAGATATAGGTATGTATATCATAGAGTGGCTATTAGTTTGTTTGGTCGATTTCTTCACATAAGCCTCATACACATACAATACCGGTTGTCAATCTGTCAAAAAGTTTCTTCTTTTTGTGAACCATATAGAATAAACCATTCTTAGACGATTTGCAAGACACATTATGTTTCTGTTTACATGAATATTTAGAGTCAAAGTCAAAAAAACCTTTACGAAATTTATCTATCGCTTGTATCATGGGGAGTGTTCAGAGGAATTGTTCGGACTTATACCGGCTGCAGGTTTCCGCCATCGTCCTACTCGACAAAATATCCATCCCCATCACCTGGACGATTGGCACTCCACCACTGTGCGCTTCTCCAGAAGTTTTTTGCCTCGCACAACCAGCTTATGGAACAAATTGTCGCCTGCCGTATTTCCGAACCGATACGACCTTCAAACCTTCAAGAAAAGAGCGTACCCCTACCTAAAAGGCCGGCAACGCACTTGTGACTCTTGAGTTGCGGATGTCCATGGGCGGCGGTAGTCACTTACCATCAGGTGACCCGTCTGCTCGTTTGACCCCATCGCATAAAAAAAAACCAACTGTCATCACGGTTATTATAAGCGATACATATGTATAATAATAATAATAATACATGTAAAAGTTGATACAGAATTGTTGAGTTACTAAATTTTCTGTTGTTACCAGCGTACAAAAATTTTAATTACCGTAATTAGGAATATATAATATTACAATACAAAATACCAACAAACCATTAAGTACAAATGTCTAATCGGAATAATATTAAATTTAAACACAACGAGCAAAAAATCAAAGGAATACAAAGAAATTATAATGTCAGTTATAAGTTAAAGCGAAGTTTACCTTTAAGTGAAGTCGTTCATTTAGAAACTATTCTGTCTGTTATCTAACACTTTTAACATTAACTTCACGCTACCTATATTTGCGGTGCGCTGTCTGTATTGATTGATATGATTAAAACAGGACGATTTCGAATAATCATTGCGAAAACTTATTTTGATTACTAACTAGCAGACCCGGCCACGCGTTGCTGTGGCTAAGCTTTTTGTTATATTACGTAGAAGTAAACTATTCAAGAGAAACGGTAGGAGAACACCATTCATGTGGACCACAATGCTTTTTTACACAGATGCCATTTGTATAAAAAAGGGATATTTTCAGTTTTAGAGCCATGCTTAGGCACGAATGGGCCGGCTCGACCGGTGCGATACCAGGGCCTCACAGAAAACCGGTTGTGAAGTAACGCTTGCGTTGCATTTCCCGAATTGAGTGAGGTTTCCGGAGGCCAAATTCCCCCTCCCCACTTTTCTCTCCCCTCACCTCCTTTCTCCTTTTTTCCATCTCCTCATCCATCCTCTCTTCTTTCCGCTCCCTGCATCCCCCATCCCCCATCACCCTCAAAGGCGGGCAGCGCACTTGCGACTCTTGAGTTGCAAGTGTCCATGGACGGCGGTGTCACTTACCATCAGGTGACCCGTCTGTTCGTCTGTCACCCTATAGTATAAAAAAAAGGGATACCGCCATGAGCTGACATGTACATAATTGTGGCTCTCAAATGATAAAAAAAGAATTTGCAATAAAATAATATTGCGACTATAAATTGAGATGTTGCGACTATAAACTGCACACGGTGTGCAAATTTGATTAAAATCGGTTAAGTATTTTAGGAGTCCATCACGGACAAACAACGGGACGCGTAATTTATATATATAAAGATTAAAAAAGGAAACTAAAACAACTCGTCTGTCGAATTACAGAAAAGGAACGCGGCAGCGCCAAGAAAGAGAAGCGAGATAAAGAACGAGGCGACAAGGAAAAGGAGCCCAAAGAGAAGGACGAGAGTAAGAAGAGCAAAAAGAAGGAGAAGGGAGACGTGAGTATTTTATATTGAACACTTATGCAGTGCACACTTAGGTATTTCTAGTTTGGGAGAGCCACGCATGGTCCGGCTCGACCGGAATAATACTGCCTCACAGAAACACACAGCAGACAGCTCACTTGCGATCCTTGGGTTGTGGCTGTCCAGGGGTGGAGGGGGTCATTTGCCATCAGATGACCCGTTTGCCCCTCTATAATATATATATATATTAATAGAACTCCCGCACTAGGATTAATTCCTGTGTCGCGGGGGACTTTACAAACATTCAAACAACGGACACAAAGAACACACAGACTCAGAACAACAATTTGAGGATTACACAAATTGTTGTCCCGTGCGGGGATCGAACCCAAAACACTCGGTGCGGTAGTGGCGAGGGGTCTACTCACTAAAGCAAACCAAACTTCCCCATCCCATCTCATAAGAGTAACTCCACGATGCCAAATCATTCAACTATCATCCAATACTATACACTCACTTCTGTATACACTAAAGTATGGCCAACAGTACATCGATCGTCCACATTTTTCACATAATATTTAGCCTCACTTACCTAATACGCCTGTCACTAAACTAAATAATATACAAACTTTGAGTTCGATATTACAACCAAAAGTATGTTAAAATTAACTTCCCAGGTTTGTTCACAGTGTTGGTAAGAAGTAAAGCTAAAGCTTATTAAACAGCTACTTCTCTTCTCAAAAGCTCGTTAATTTTCTTAATATAGTGCACTGTTTTAAGTGGGATATATTTTTATAGTTCTATTTTGCCTTTGAATTAAAGAATTCATTTTTGCATATCATAAATATCTGACTCATAAAGCATATCTCTGTTAGAGAGACATATACACTCAAGCTTATGGCCCGACAAGGTTGGAAGGGGCATCTCAGGCCTTGAGCTGATTAAAACATGTATATTTATATATATGTTTTAATATATATTGTCCGATCTGTTAGTGCCTTTCACGTCTTCCACGAGAAGAGTGACTAGTTCACGGTGGAGTGGTTATTATGTAAACGTCAGATATTTAAGCTATTGCCAGCTTCACTTGTTCATTCATATTATCATAGTTTTAAGATGTACTGCGTCGGACACGGTATTCGTTTTCAATATATTTTTGTGATTTTTCTCTTGACAAAACGTTTTACCTTTTAATATATGGCACGTGGCTGTAACAAGTAAGTATAGGTGTTATAAACATTATATTGTTTTATTCGTCTTGAGACACGTCATATTTTATAATCATGCTATAATAATACTGTATCTCTACTTTAGCTTATACAGTACATTAATCTAGTCACAATTTTTTTTTTAAAAAGACAACTCCCGCATTAGGATTAATTCCTGTGTCGCGGGGGACTTTACAAACACTCAAACAACGGACACAAAGAACACCCAGACTCAGAACAACAATTTGAGGATTACACAAAGTATTGTCCCGTGCGGGGATCGAACCCACAACACTCGGCGCGGCAGCGTAGTGGCGAGGTGACCACTTAAACCGCTACGCCATTTGTGCAGTCGTCGTAAAAAGAAATCATCTTTTTACGACGTTTCGTTAGAATTATTAACGCTCCATCATGTTAGTACAGCTAAATTAATTGAAAAAAAAAATAGATTACTGTATTTAAAAAGAAACCCAGCAGTGAAATGCAAAATTTAATAAAGAATAGTATAGTATCTTTGCGAGCTCGTCCCTTAACCCTAGCGTCAGCTGTTTCATTTCACTGCTGGCTTATTTTTATTAATACAGTGATGTATTTTTTAATTATTTATCCTTTTTTTTAAATGTAATAACATGATGGAGCGTTAATAATTTAAAAAAAACATTGAAGTTTTTCTGAAGATTTATTTCTGTAGTCTAAAAATTTGTACCAACAACCCAGAAATAGAGAAAATTCTTAAACCATCATTTAAAGATTCTACGATTGTTTACAGACTTGTGACATGTAAAAATTAGGGTAACCATTAATAAAATGGGATATGAGATCTGTTGTTCGTCCGAATTGCACCGTCTTTGTCACAATTGAACGTTCCTCACTGCATTTCGACATCTATCAAGATTTACGCAAATGGGGCCTTTCAAGTATTAAGTAAGCACTAAAGGGGCAGTGATGCCCTTTCTTTGCTCTCATTTTTGATGAAATGAGAGACAGACAAATCAGTGCAATTCGGAACGTCAAAAAGTATCCAGTTTTAGTCTGGATGTTGATTATTATTAATTTATTTATTTTGCCTACAACCATTTTGTCTTTGAATAATAAAATCTTTATTACCAGACTTGATTACTGAAGCTTATGAGAAAGAATATATTCAAAATATATTAACCAATGTTTACGTTAGCATGGGAGGGAGGTTGGCAGAATCAGAGCTATGCTTACGTTTGCTGATGAGGGTTTAGTAGTTAATAACATAAACGTGGCATACAAGTCTCAAAAGCTTAAAGTCAATGATTGCTTACAAACACCAGTATTAGGGAAAACCTCCCTAAAACGAAGACAGAGGATAGTACTAATGACACCTTTCAACCTTCACCTTTCAAAAAATCTATTAAATGGAAAAAAAAAAACATTTTTACAACGTTTTATTAGCAGAATTCACACTTCATGGTAGTGGTACAGCTTTAGCATTTATAAAACGATAATTGCATTAAAAAATAAGTCAGGCTGTATTTTTCTCGCTTTTATGATGAACCTTGTTAGCCACTTGAAGAAACAGAGATGTATATTTAGTCTGCTGTTAGTAGTTACACGAGTTTAAATTATTTATCTGCTGTGCTCTTCTTTATTATTTATAGTCAAATAACAAAACCAATAGAAACCGCTTCCCGGCAAAATAGTGTCATATCATACACAAGCTTTCAGCCATTTTCAGCATTGAAGTTGCATTTGCCTGGTTGCAAAATAGTACCATCAGTGACCACTAGATGGCATCTCACCAGGCCGCCATAGTGAGGGTCACCATACTACATTGACTAGACATGCAATGAGGATGGTGACCACCACTCTTGGACTCCATTTATTGCTTACCATCAGGCAGTGTGGGGTCATTATGGTAGGATTACAAATAAAATAAAAAAACAAAGATCCTGTGTGGCGGGGAAATTCAAAATGAACACAGAATTTTTGTTGGTCTCCTTGCGGTCCAGCAGTCAGGGTCACCAACTACTAGACACTTCTGCCACTGGGAAGCGATAAAATGGCTGATTTATGCCATTATACATTTAATGTATCCTCACTTGAATTTAAATTAAATTACATTAAAATTTCGGATATTTAAAACCCAGAAAGGGCCGGTTGTCATGATCTGCGGGTGGCAATATGCTACTCCTGGTATTTATTACAAAAAAAAGCTTTTTTTTTCTAAAGTGCAGCGTTTAATGAGTCAAGAGTGTGTTGCAGACAGGTAACTAACGGAGCGGCATGGAGTGTTTGCGGCGACTACATCGGACAGGCTAGGGATGGCTGTAGTGTCTTGAAATTAGATTATAAAATAATATAAAATTCGCTTTCAACTACCTCAATTCCTAAAAAATAGCCTAATAATTTCAATAAAATAAATATAAATATTATTTGTTCATAATCATCATAAATCTTTGAAAATAGTCTTGCTAAAATAACGCAAATAATTATAACGGTTATTTTTGTAGTTATTATCGCGTTATTTAATGGTAAGATTTTATTCAGACAATTTCTAATCACTACAGTACATTCGTAGGCGTATAAAACATTATTTTTTATTTTCAAGGTCACATTTTTAATTATTTATACATATCTATACCATTACAATTTGTTTTTTTTTAATAATATCTCATATTAAATTTGTAAATATGATGTCGGCTTGCTAATTATTAATGAAGCTTTAAAATGTAATTGAAACCAATCCAGTTCTATATTTAATTATGTGACCTATTTATAACGCTCTTTTTGGTAGCAAAGCCAGCCCGCAGACTATGACACACGGCCTTAGGGGACTCTGCAAAACGTATTCCGTCTAGCGAATACTCTGCAAATCCGAATACAGACGGAGTTAACGACGACATTGCAGACATAACTCTGCAATTTATAATCAATTTCCTGCATTGTGACTGCCGATTGCATGTTGTTGTTATTTGTATTAATAATTACAATTACGATCAAAGTTGCAAAGCTATGCGTGATTATTTTTTTGTTTATATTTAAAATTAAGTACTTTATTTTTTTTTATTCTAAGGCCGTGTCAGTCTACTCTACCTTGTCCGATGCAGTGTCGCTTAATATATATATTTATAAAGGTAATTTTAATCCACAGTGCGATCGATTTATTTCTTAATTTTATTTTTCTGAGCGTGATTTGGAATTTTCGACAATTTGCAACTAAACAATCGTAAGAATTCTGTCACTTCTCTTTTTAATATGATTGACCTTAGCAAACGAATTAAAATAAAGAAAACAGAGAAACTTTTTCGAAGGATTCAACCGGTGTACCCACGACCGACTCTCTCTCTCTCTCTCTTCTCTCTCTCTCTCTCTCTCTCTCTCTCTTCCTCTTCTCTCTCTCCCTCTTCTCTCTCTCCTCTCTCTCTCTTCCTCTTCTCTCTTTCTCTCACTTTTCTCTCTCTTCTCTCTCTCTCTCTTTTCTCTCTCTCTCTTTTCTCTCTCTCTCTCTCTCTCTTTTCTCTCTCTCTCTCTCTCTCTCGCTCTCTCGCTCTCTCTCTATGCCTTATTGACATTATGATTTATTTCAATTTACTTCGGCATCTATTTAGGCAGACATCTCACGCGGCCGTCTGGTCTTAAACTAAATAGCTTGTACTATATATATAACCAGACTGCTGATAAACAGACTTATATATTACTAAATACATACTAATTGTAGATAATATACAGCCAGACATAGTAGTAATAGAATATTTGCGAACGAACCCACGACCTCTGGCTTAGCAAGCAGTGTCGCTAACCGCTAGACTAACAGGCCCGTCGGGCATTCTACAATTAAGCGATTCCAGCCACTTTATTAAATCTTAATGTTAATTGGAATATTTTGATATCGGATTAGACTATTTAGCTCTTATAATGTTTTAAAGGTGAACCATAACATTGAAGTCTTTAGTTGTCAGGTAAATCCATATATTACATATTTGTATCACTTAGAATACCAACGGTCAGAAAGATATTTTTTAACATACATACACTCGCCCCTAAACGCTCACATTTTGCTAACAAGGAGCAAGTCTATTGCTGTCACCCGGTCAAAGACTGTATATATGTCTGTCTGTCTGATAGATAACAGTCCAATCCCTTAGTAGCGGAAAACCACGTCTATATATATTTTTAAACCTATCGATAAAGAGAGAACTGCCAGAATTAGGATAAATTGTTGAGTTGATAGTGTCGAATAAACGCGTTGTGGATTAAAACAATAAATATTAAAAGCAAACACTCCTAAACCGTCCGTTTGTTGACAGAAATCTGATCAATCAACCGCAGAAGAAGAACGAAAGCAACCCACTCCACCGCCTGAACAGTGGGCCGACATCCTCGGCATTCCTGGCAAAAAAGCCGATAAGGGAAACTCAAAGAGAGCCAAAAAAGCCGCCCGAAAAGCCTCCGACGCCACATTCAAAGCCGAAAAGTCTAAATCAATCTCCACGGAAGACGAAGCACTTTCCCCTAAACAGTTAAGATCATCAAAAAAAGAATTACAAACACCAGAAAAGGCCGAAAAGTCTGAGAAAACATCTCCTATCAAACCTCCACCAAAGAAACGAAAACACGAAGAACGAAACGAATCGCCTGAACAAGACGACTTACCTCTATCATTAGTCCCTAAGCAGATTGAGAAGAAGAGTGTTGAGAAGGTAAGACGGCGGAAGAAGTCTGTGAAGGATTAGTGTTTGATGCTTGTGTACTTTAGTCATTTATATTACCGTAACGCATCCGGGGACACTTATTATGAGTACTAAAATGTGGGTAGACCAACAAACAAATAAGTGTTATGTTTTGAACATTAACAGTGTACATTTATTATGGAATGTTGTGTGGTGTTTTTGATCTTTACATACGCCATTTAATGTAGTCATTTGCCAATTACATGCCTACCAACTCTAAACGAGAGTTAAAAAATTGGTAATATGATAGATTCAGTGCCCTTTACGAATATCTACCGTGCCACATTGTAGCTTTTAGCCATATTGAAGAAATAGCAACTGAAAATATTTTTTTTGATCTTATCTCCTTTCGTATGAATATTGTCTATTGCTAATTGCGATAAGGCCGCCAATTGCACATATTGTTAAGTATCTATAAGCTAATATTGTATCTGACTGTACAATAAAGAGTCATTCAATAAATTGTCGCTGGAAGTAGGAGAAATTAAACTACAGTAAATTTAAGACGACAAAGTAGAAATTCAGAAAGAGCACATTAAATTCTACGATGTTAACAATTTCCCGAATCTATATAATATACGAAATACTCGTAAATTGCAAACCATCGTATTTTGTCTGACTTTAATACGATTATAATCCCTTTTGTATAATATACTATACATTCTCTCACGTATCACCGGAGGGGTACACATTGTCCACAATAATTTAGTCTTATCCGTGTAATAGGGGGCAAGCCTTAGGTAAGGAATATTGCTTATAAGAATTAACTGGAGAATAAAATCAGTACCTAACATATACCGACCTAGATACCGTTAGCACGCTGCTCGCCGGCCGGGAGGGAGGGGGGGGGGGGTGAAGAGGATAAAGTGGTTTGAGCCTCTGCGAAACATAATTCAAGTATTTTCGCACAAGCGGCTTTCTGCGGAGCCGTGGTAATTCTCCGGTTCAGCCGGCCCACCCGAGTGTGCTTTTATAAAGAACCATATTTTTTTACCATAATACCAAATGACCTATCGGATTTGTCCCCCTGTCATAATAGAAACGTCTGTACTTTTGCTGTTTTTAAAAAAACTATATTAATCTTATAATATCTTCTATCAAAAACATTAAGTGACATATTACTTTAAATCCAATCCTACCCTATTTGCATGATAGAGACTCGCCTGCATACAATTTTGATACTTTCACTATATCTTAATCGTGTGTAATGATCAAGAATACATAGACGTTTAAATTTAAGGCTACCCACAGGTACAGTCAGGCTCAAACAAGTGAATACAATAGTTTTTATCATTATATGTAACATAGGACATACAGACTGACTGACAGACTTCAATATAATGAATTACTGATCTTTTGAAACAGCGGCAATGAAGATATGAAATATAAAGAATTGAATATTTCATAAATATACGTTTGTAGTCTTTCAACCGTTGGTTGGGATGATATGCAAAGTAGTGTGAAAGTATCTCTATTTCTTGTTTATAAAATTTTAAAGTAAATTTTACCTAACCATTACTTTATTTACAAAAGTAGTGACTAAAACATTTCCTTTGATTTCAATTATGTTTACTTTTTTAACCTGCCAACATTGATAGCTGAACTAGTAAGATGCGATCACACTACATTGTTAGTTTAATTGACTTGGATAAAGGTGAATGTGACGCCATCTTTTGATCAATTTGATGTATAACGATTTAGTTAATTTGGTTAAAGTAACCTGTTTACACTTGAAAAAACATAATCAAAGTAACACAGTAGAATTTCTTAAATAATAAACGGCAATGAAAGTCCCCCAGCTGGTTTAAAAATAGTTATTTAAGACATTTATACTGAAATATTTATATGCAGAGTAAGTGGCCTATAATTTATACTTAATCACATCATACTGATGTTATGAGTTAACCGAATATTATATTGTGGATATGGAACCTTCGATTTCATTTTCTCCTTATTTGCCAAAGATCTTAACAAATATACACCTTGTATATATAGAAGCATATTACACTACACAAGGCAAACTTAATGCCACATGGCATTATCTACCCGTCAACCTTTGGGTCATTCAGTGAGGGACATAGCTGGTGTATAAAAATCAAAACATATATTGAATAAAAATACACATATAAATATATATTTGTATCAATATAATTTCTTGGAAGTTGTTAAAGAAATACCATTTTAGGCGACTCCTATTCCGTAGTTGACGTCCTATGGACGAAATGGTTATGTTAATTTTTAAAAGTGGTGTCACAGCGTCCTTAGCTTCGTATGACCTCTGCCAACCGCAGATTTTATAACAAGGTGCGTTTGACGGATGGTATGTCAACAAAGCACAGGAATTCACTTTCATCCAATAATACTCTTTAAATAACAGAACGTCAAAAAGTCTGCAAGTTCTTATTTTAAATAGCGTTAAACCTGAAATGCACATGCTATTTGGCTTATAAATAGCGTGCTATCCGATAACCGTTAAATAGCATGCTATTTTTAACATTAAACTTATGAGGTTGCACATTTGAAGGTACTCAAATAACGTGTTCATGTTTGTTACTTGAAAGATTACTATTAAAGGTTGTGGTGTAGAATGAATAGACCTGAAGGTGTTTTTTTATCTAGCATTCATTGTAATGCTTTTTAATAGCACGTGTATAACAGGCCTTTTAATAATATATAAACTAAAACATTGATGACAAATTTGGACATGTAAATACTGCAAAATTTTATAAATTTTAATTAAAAATATTTTTTAATTTAATATTAATTGTATTATAGTAATGCAAGTGGCGTTAAGCGTACATGTCACTATTATTTATGTAGTACAATAGTCATTATAATGACATTTTGTATTGAAAACATCTGAGATTTTGGGAAACTGGACTGTTAGACAGCTCTACGCATTGTTGTGCTAGACAAACTTAGCTCTAATAACATGTTTGTATGCTATATGTTATTTAACAATGCTTTAATAGCGACATACCATAAAACGGGGCTATATAACGTTGATAAATAACGAACGAAAGTCCTTTACGTTAAATTCTTGGGAGTGCAATAGAGTAGTTAACTGTAAAACCCTCGTAGAATATAAAACAGAAAGTTTGTTGAGACTTTATTTAGGGCATATTATAGGGCACAAAATAAACGTTATTTTTTTTCACAATGAAGAGGAATTGACCATTAAGTCAAAGGAATGTTTTAGATATCTCAAATATGTTGAAGTAAATATCTTTTATCTGCTAAGTGTGCACTATAGCAGGATCTTAAACACAATAAATAGACGTCTTTTAGCTTCTACACAATAATCTCTGGTTATACATGTATAAAAAGAGAATCGTCATGCCTTGTAGTGACTTAAAACACGTTGCAACTTAAGAGTCGCAAGTACCTGCCGGCCTTCAAAATTAAGTGCTAGTGTTGGGCCTCCGGTAACCTCACTCACTCGACAAAACAATGCAAAAGTTGTTTCACAAACACTTTTCTGTGAGGTGTTATTACAGATCTGCCACTTTTATAAGTTACGCTGATGATGTAATGTACCTGCCCAATACTCATAATTTTACAGGCGCGAAATGTGTCCGTTCACTATTTGTCGTAGTTGTCGCGTACGAACCATAGCAGAGTCAACATAAAAGAGCGAGATAGCGAGAGTCTCAATTGTTCTTGTGTTTAAAATTTTAATACAAAGCAATAAAGTCTGTATTTACTTCGTGTTTACGTTCGGTTTTAGTTTCCGGTTGGCAGCGCTTTTCTAATCTACCGAATACAGCCAATGCTACTCATATCACTGGTAGACCTCTTCTCCGGTCGAGCTTGCCCATACATGCATAAGCATGGCCCGCCACATCAAAATACAGCATAGTGTATGCTCTGTAGCCCATTTATATCAGTAAACTCCTCTGTCTCAACTTCATCCATTAAATGTTTATCCCATCACTCTTAGAGTACGCTCAAACTATTGAATGTTGTGTCCCCTTAAAACGTACGTAACAAGATGTCCAAACATATATTAATTATTAAATAAGCTCTGAACAGGCTAGGCGACCCACGAATCAAATCAGCATTTTTTTTGATAAATATCAAAACTGTAGGTACTTTTTTGTATGAATTTTAAGAATGTTGGCCAATAGTAATTCCTGTTAACCCCTCATGATAAGCCAAATACTTCTGCTAGGAGTGGGTTCACGACGGTAGTGCACTAGGTAGGGTTCGGGCCACCAATCACATGATCGCAATCCGCTTCTTATCGCCCCACTTAGTCAAGTCATTTATTATGAGCATAGTGTCTTCCCAATTCATCGCTAAAGCATTGACAAATATTTTCTATTAACGGAAAACAGTGTTCTATGTGTCCTAGAAATTTAATAATTAATGTTTTATTTTCAATAAGAAATTACTAGAATTGTAGAAATATCATGTGGAGGAATCTTTATTTTTCTGCTGTAACATTACTTGAACTACATATGTATGTAAATATTTATGTTCTATGAAATAAAAATATCAATCAATTTCTAAATACCCGCAGTTTATAAAAGGGATATAATAATTAATTATAATTTTGTAGTATGCAAATCGCATTAAAGACGCATTTACGCATTTAAATATACTTTAACTAGCCTTTTGATAAAGAAGCCCTACGTTGATTTTTTTGTACTGTTTCTACAGGCATAATAGCCAGTACAAAACAAGCAATGTAGCACTTGCACTATTCAAAGCATAAATGAGGCATAAACATGAAAGAATTATAAAAGGCGTTGATTTTTTTATTATTAAATAGGCAATTATATTCGAAAGAACATTAAATATTCATTATTTTATCAGCGAAAAAGTAAAAAATATGTAAGAAATTAGAAATTTTTGAAACCTTTAAATTTATTGTTTATTAAATGAGAATCGAAATGCGTCTTTAATTTTGCATTTTCTGCTTCAATGTTGTATAATGAATGTATTGATCTAATAATTTGTATTTGTATTCGACACAAATTGTATGCAACTCAACAATAATTTGTTATATTGTGGCAATACGATTGGTGTTAATAGGAAATGTATTTGATATATTTGTATTAGTTTTAACGTTACAAGATGTGTACATACTTTTAGATTATAAGTTACATTTACATAATAGTAATGACACTGAAAGTGTCCCCGATTATATGTTTAGTATAGTTCAACTGGAATTGTCGCTTCGGAAATCTTCGGGTGTACTCGGCAATGTCGTCTATCAGACAGTATATATATAGACATACTATTATGTATATGGGACTGAATTATGATTGGCAAAAAGTGACGCAACTGTCTACCCCTTCGGGGATATAGGCGACAGTGTACTTGTACGTACGTACGTACGTACGTATATGTATGTATGTACTCGGCAATGTTTGACATATCGTTCAAACGAAATAGCGGGTACTTTGAAAATTCCCCAGTTGATCAAAAGAAAAGTTTATAACAGAAATACATACATACTCTCCCTCTGCCCTTAAAGGGTAAGCAGATATTAAAGACCCACATTTTGATCACTAGAATTTGGTCCCACTGATGTTATATCGCAAACCTGTTGTCGCAAATCTTGCATTTGGGATTAAAGATGGAAAAGTTAGGAGGGAATTGAAAGAGAAAACTAGGGTGTTGCGCAGTGCAGTAGCAGCCTAATATGTCAGGGTCGCATACCGGTGACTCGAACTTGTAACAGCCAGAAAGATGGAGCACTATTTAGTTAACTCATCAGTAACAGGCAAAGCCGAGTATATCCGAAGATTCCTGAAGCTGCATTACATGTATATGTCTTTCTACTACTCGATTAGCTTCTATACTCACTGGTATGTAACGCAAAATGTATTTAAATTGTGTTCAGTGCAGTGTGTATATGGTCTAATATATTTAGATTTAGATAAATAAATAAATGTTTTTATGACAATTAATAGTATAGTTTAATACGGACTATATTAAGGACTTCTGACTCCCAATTTTCCCCTCTTTTCCCATTCGCAGCTTTTATTTGTAAACAATTTTTGAAAACCTAGACTGTCTGACTGACCTAAATTTTGAATATGTACTTTGATAAGTGACCAATTCTCTAAAGTGACTCGAATCTAAACACAAATAATCTGAAACTGGTCTAACACACTTTAACCATATACCTCTCCCCCGTTCTTCGCGAAAACTTAAAAAATGCAATAAAATTCTGATATATATCTGATGGAGTGTATATTTTTTATCACGGGCTTCTTTGATCTGACTATAAAGTGGTTTTTCATTTCTAATTCTTTTTATCTATAAATTCTTTCGAAGTTAGGTATTCTAATACTTGTTTAAACATAACCTAATATATTTAAATAATAATAATAAAAGTAACTTTTTAGTTTTGTAACCAAATACATTTTGTTAAGGTTCGTCAAAAAGGACCAAAAACCATACACGAACGAAAACTACGTTTAAGTTTAAAACTCGAAGGACCAAAAATATATACTATTATGTTGTTTTACTCAAGATAAACTAAAACTATGTTATATATGTATGTATAAAATACCTCTATTTATTTGATCAAATGTGATTTCCTCGAAATATGCAAAAGTATTGCATAATTTTAAGAACGACAGTTATGCTTCAGAGATAGTGCAACTGAATCTCGCTAACCTGGAATTAGAAATACTGCAGAGCAAATAATATTGAATACTAAAACATGTGCTTCTTTTCTTTACAAATAGATATGGGAATGCACGTATACCTCTCATAATTATTAGGCCAAGCTCACGTAAAGTTTGGCTTCGATTAAACACTCCAAAATTAACATTATTTATGCTTGAAACATTGTAGACAATTTGTTACCAAAACAGCAGTTGCATGCAAATTTTAAATACAATATGATAACATGTATTTGTTAATATACTATATGTCGAAATATTATCGTAAAGTATATCATTATTGTGATCATTAATAACATATTAATTATAAATTAAATACATATATAATTACACTCTTAAGAATTCCGTTATGGAATAAAAACAGTTTTCTTCGAGCCCTTTCTGTCGTCTACATCTTTGTAAAGACCTAGGTTCTCTTTGTTTTCGATATTTTATTATTAACTCTTGTCACTATAGCACCGAAGGCCGATTTATTCATATTATATCTTTAAACAACTAAACTTGTATATATATACATATATATATATATACACTACCGTCCAAAAGTTTGGACGCTTTTGGACGGTAGTGTATATATATATATATATATATATATAATCTGAATCTTGGAAACGGCTCCAACGATATTCATGAAAATTTCTATGCAGGGGTTTTGAGGGCCGATAAATCGATCTAGCTAGGTTTCAATTTTAGAAAACGTTGTTTTATCCGTGTTTTCAGGCAATGAAAAACTGTTACAATATCATTATTAGTATCGCCACCATCTACAAGGTTGTAATAGGTCAGGTGGGAAATAGGGCGGTCCCGTAACCAGATTACTCCGGTTCGAGTCCTGATGATTATTTTACTTCTATTTTCGTTCTTTTACACGATTTACCCAATCATCCAGATACTATTATTTTTAATAGCTATAAGTGACACTTGTTGTGATTGAATATTTTGATACATTTCAATCACAACAAGTGTCCTGAGTCCATTCCAGCAGGAACCCTACCTAAAGCATACTTAGCAACAGTAGTGAATCATCGTGTCTCTGACATTTGTCAGTTACCCTATTAGTTGATGTTGTCATGCATACTATAGCACATGCAATGTCTGAATTGTGCAAGTACACTGTACTCTCTTCTACACCTAGTTCTCTCGCCATATCCTGAATGGAGTCTCAAGAGAAGATTGCACCACATAATGGTGTTAGCAGTTTTGATTGCGCTTTATTGTAACAGAAGTTTATGGCATTGGAGAATGTCACCATTGCTAGTAGCTCTGCTTGCCTTAAATCAATCAATCAATATCAATTTACCATCAACAATTGCCCCCCTGCATCTCAAGTCTCTGAAAGTAGTTACAAATAACTACTTTGATGGTTAACCCAGTTGATTACTGATTTGTTTTTTTTTTTGTATACGGAACCCTAAACCTTATGGCCTTATCGCCCATAGATTTATTCTCAGCCCGTATAAAGGGACTATATTCGAACAATATTTTTGCATCAAACTCCCAACGCTTTGCTAAGATTTTTGTCTTGAAAATCCTTGTCAAAATCTTGGCAGTATTCCAAAAATTTAGTTTTAAGATCATCAAAATCAAACTCAACTGATGACTATTGCTCAATGAAATCATCAGGGGTGATCCCAAGTACATAGTAACAGTTTTTTTTAACGTCTGTTCCAGCTATAGACATAGGAATCATCCCAGCAGTAGTAAACTCATTTGATGTTGGGTAACTACTGTTGATTCCTAATAACTTTATTAACAGTGTGGTCTATTATATCAGTATCTCCGTTATGTCTTGCTACTAGTATTTCTGTAAGCTTTCTTAATCCTGGATCAGAAAGACCTGACGATATTATTGGAACGAATTTCCTTATGGGACGTTGCGGAGGGGGTCGGCAAAAAAAAACGTCCGTAACGTTAAAAAAAACGTAAGATTTATTTATTTATTAATAGTACTGCCATCTAGTGTTTCTATTATGAACTGCAAAGAAGTTTAGGGATTTTTATTTTAAACCCTTCATTATAATAAGGAACTTCGTGCCTGTCTGGTGTCCCACGACACCACACGGATTTTTCTCAGAATTTTCAGTTATGATGTTACCATGTTCAAAATAGTTAAAGAGATATCACTGGATATATAAAACCACACAAACAATTGCTGTAAATATACTTTGAATTCATATACAACCTTTTTCACTGATCACTACAATATTTTACTAGCCCGCCATTACTAGTAATTGTAATATTGTATTGATTGAACATGTGATAGTTTCCCTGCTTTCTGTGAGTACGTGGTATCGCACCGGTCGAGCCGGCCCATTTGTGCCTAAGCATGGCTCTCCTACTGTAAAAACATGACTTACGTATAGGGAGCAAACCAGCAGGCAGGTTACCTGATGGTAAGTGATCGCCGCCCGTGAACATGCCAAGCCTATTGCCGTCATACGGATACTGTATGACTGTATATATATATATTATATTGTGTAACATATAACAGTCAAACCCCTTAATCATGTTGAAGACATCTAGATCTCTATATTTTTGAATTGCCAAGAGAAGTCAGTCTTGCTAGTTGCCTGTTACGTTACGTACGTTACGGATACCTGGATCCAATAAAAAATATTTAAATTATCAAAAAATTTAAATAAAAAAGAATCTTGTTACATAAGTTATGATTAAATGTGTGGGACGATGCACTACACTGTTCTGAAATGTGAACATACGCGTCAAAGTCACAGCATTTAATTCAATCCCAAAAGGCACTTTTGAACGTCAACATTTACATTTAAATAGAATTGATTCTAGTCGCCCATTCCAAAATGTAGAATCGTATGGAGAAGAATGGACAAGAAACTCAACCGTTACTCTTTTAAAATGTTTTGTTTAAATACAATCATTATATATAATTATGTGTGAAAACGATGCACCCTGAACAATATCACTATAAAGAAATAGGTAAAAAGACAAAGAATTAAAGCGAAGCAACGACAGATAAAATAATTTTATGATAGATACATGGCGCTCACACATTAACAAACATAGTAAAAGTAGTATACGATTTACATAGATATAGAGAATATTAACAAGTAATAAGTCAGTGTGTGTGTTAAAGTAATCGTGTAAAACAAGGTTACAAAAATATAAATCCTTATACAATACAATTAGCAACCAGTTTGATTTTGTCTACTCAAAATTGTCCTATGGAGCAATACCAGCATATTTCCAAGCGTTCCTATCTTGGATAAGCGAAAATTACGTAATAATGTACTCTCCGCACACGCTCGGCAATACAGTGCAAGCATTGTTTCTTAGACAAACAAAAAGTTATGTGTAAGGCCGTGGTATTACTCCGGTCGAGCCTATTCGTGTCTAATCCTTTTAGAATTAAAAAAAAAATTAAAACTGCATGCTGAGAAGTGTTCATTTTCAAGTTCACACTCAAGGTATCTTCTTCTAATCTTTTTCTTGGTTAGAGATGAGATTCAGTAGTCGGTCTGTACTTCAGAAATTTGGTTATTAACTAAAATGACTTTCTATTTTTCGCTATGACATGTTACTTTCTTTGACTTTCCTTGACTATTTTGACTACGTATCGGTGAATAGAATAATTATTTCTATAATAAGTACATTTAGTGTCAGTTTATTTGATATGTAACTTTGTACATAGTTTTTATATAACTGTTTTAATTAGTAATGATAATTGTGAATAAACTAATGATTGTCTATAATGATAGTTTTTTTGCGTCCTTCTTAATGGTACGAGTGTCTAAATCAAAATCGGCTTGATGGTCTAGCGATTGGTGAGTCTGCTGACCCGGAAGTCCTGGGTTCGTTGCCCACACGTTTATATATTGTGTGATCCATACATAATTGCCCCGAGTCTGGGTGTTCGTCTTTTCTTTGCATGTTTGTCAAGCCCCCCGCGACACTAGAATGATTCCTAGTGCTGAGTTTGTATTTACAAAATAATACGTTTTATATATGAAACATCAACAGTCCACCGAGTTAGCCTTTTATATTGCTCGCAGATTTTATCTCAACATTTATTCCATGTCTTTGTGTACATTTGATAGGTGAACGAGCTCAACTCAACTTAGAAATTAAATAAACGGGTCACGTACTATGGGTTCGTTCCCTTAGGGGCGTTGAATTGACATTTTTAATACACGCGTGTGCTTGCTCGCGACTGAATATCCCCGAAGAAATGTGGTTAATTTTAATACGCCATTAAACCCCCACATCTTTTCTTTATACAGAAGACAACTGCACTAGGAATAAATCCTGTGTCGCGGAGGACTTTACAAACAACAACGAAATACCAGACTCGTGACAACTTGTTGATGACAAGTTTTTGCCTCTATTAGAATCGAACCCACGACCTGCGGCCCGGCAGTCAATTTAGCTTATTAGAACAAGCTAATTGCCGTTCCAACTCCTCTCTCGATATGTCTATTATACTTACCATCTCTTATAAACATGTTTCTAAGATAAACCAAATCATGCACTCGTTGCAGTCGGTCACTCCCAACATTAACCTTACAAACAGTCAGCTCTTTATTTCGTTCAAAAGCCATCACCTTCATTTTACTTGCATATACTGTCATACCTTTCATTTCAAGTTCATAATTCATGATTGTTATGCCCTGGAACTCATTCGCCGAAGAGGCAACTAAGATTTGATCGTCGGCGTACAAGAGGCACTAGACATGTAACACGCCTATACATAATTAATCTAAATCGTGTTCTTTGAATTTAGATAGACAATTATAGATTAATACGTTAAACAATCATGTATTCGCAACACAACCTTGCCTGACACCCCTAGAGATACCAAACCAGTCTGTGTATGCACTATTTATTCTGACACAGGCTTTATAATCCAAGTAGAGTGACTTCAAAACCCCACCCGACATCCAACCCATACAAAGCTGGCTTCGACCACAGTTCATTCCTCCTTAGTCTGTCATAAGCTTTCTCCTGATCTAAAGAGGCTCAAAACCGCCTTAACAGTGGTAGAGCCATGCTTAGGCACGAATGGGCCGGCTCGACCGGTGCGATACCACGGCCTCACAGAAAACCTGTTGTGAAGTAACGCTTGCGTTGCATTTCCCCAAATCGAGTGAGGTTTCCGGAGGCCCAATTCCCCCTCCCCCCTTTTCTCTCTCCCTCATCTCCTTTCTCCTTTTTTCCATCTCCTCTGCGACTTGAGTTGCAAGTGTCCATGGACGGCGGTGTCACTTACCATCAGGTGACCCGTCTGTTCGTCTGTCCCCCTATAGTATAAAAAAAAAAACAGAATATTCCTAAAAACTTCAATTATGCACCTTGGGAAGACATAGCATCCGTACATTCCATTCCTCTTCTGAATCCCGCTTGAGCACCCAAAATATTTCGATCTTTTACATTTTACATAAATAAAATGTACCTTCAGCTACCACTGACACTCCGGTCCATTGTAAGATTTCCTGGTACAGATCGCTTTTAGTAATAAGGCGGTCGTAAGTACATTATCTTTCTGAAAGAAAAATCTATCTAACTAAAAGTTTAATTACCCACCACCAGGAGCCTCCACCGCAGCCAGTGGAACCTGAGCCCGAAGAACCGGAGCAACCGAGCGACGGTGAGACAGCAGCGCGAGCCAAGGAGGCGAGGGCCCAGGCCTCCATCAAAGAGAGGGAGAGGGAGGTACAGAGGGCACTGGCCACCAGTTTACGGGACCGTGACAAAGAGCGGGAGTATCATAAACGAGATGAGGCTGTACAGGTTCGTTTTCTTATCTTTCACGCTATGATATTGGTGGCGTGTGTTGAATCGGTCAGCCCCTGGATCTGGACAATCTGACCGCCATGCTCTTGATAGAGTGACGTTAGTCGGGGCTGGTCCTCTTTGGACTGCTATTACTTAAATTTTATGTTACACCAGCGGTTCGCAGCGTGATATTTTGTCATGAGTATATTATTCCTTAATAAATACTCTATCTAGTCCAAAAATAATCATTCATTAGTTTCAGAGGTGAGTTTAAACACACAAAAAATAAATCTTCGGTTTTATTAATATAGAGTGACCATAAAATTGTAATACATACAGATACTCACGCCTATATCCCCGAAGGGGTAGGTAAAAACGTATAAAACGCCAACATTTTGCTCGTTCTTTTTTCTTGACTTGTTAAGTGTCAAGTTATAGCTCGAAGACGGTGAAGTCGTCTACGAACTGGCTGTAGCCGGGAAAGCTAATTGATTCTAATTTTTTTTTTAATTTTTATATTAGCCTACTATAGTGACTCCACTTGGCCTGATTGAAAGCAATAAGTGGAGTCCAAGAGTGGTGTTCACCATCCTCATTGTATGTCTAGCCATTGCAGCATGGTGACCCACAATATGGCGGCCTGGTGAGATGTTTTTTCACGCCCCCAAATCTAATAGACGCGAAAGTTCGTTGTACGATTTGGTCATTATCTGATTGATCATACCGTCTACTTACAGTAGTCTTAAATAATAATATGTTCATACATCTCACCGTCTGGTCTCAAACTAAGCAGAGCTTGTACTGTCGTAACCAGATTGCTGATGTATGAATGTATATTTATTTATTACACAGAACAAATGCTTTTTGTCAACCTTTTGTCAACCTTGACAAAAGGTATTTATATGGCAGAGGTAAATGGAGTTGTCGGAAGAGGAAGACCTAGGCGAATGTTCTTGGACCAAGTCCAAGAAAATCTAAGCAAAGGCCAGGTCAAAAGTACCTTTAACCGACGAGCCTGTATGCGGAACGGAATGAAAGATGAAGAAGCGAGAAAGGTCAGTGTCAGAATCGTAGCAAATGGAAAGAAGTGGTCTCTGCCTACCCCTATGGGAAAGAGGCGTGATATTATGTATGTATGTACAAATACTCGTACTCATCTCTCAAATATTTTTCCTGGGTGGGAATTGAACCTAAGAACCACTAAACGAACGGACCAATTTTATTTAAAAGAATTATGTTTTTTCGGTAGCATTTCAACGCGCTACTAGCAGACCTGGTGCGTAATCCTGACCTTCCGTGGAGAGATGCCAAAAAGCAGCTCAAGAAGGACCATAGGTACAGCTTAGCAGAACTACTCACCAAAGATGATAAGGTTGGTTAAAGTTGAGTTTTTGTGTGTCAAAATAATTATGATTATTTCCTCAAGAAGGTGGTTAAGCATCTCAACAACACCCTGTTCCAAAACTGGTCTTTTTAGCAAGACTCAGCACCGGGTCATAAAGTTCTATCCACCCAAGCGTGATTGGAAAGCGTTTCTGACTTCTTACTGCATCAGAGCTGACGACTGGCCGTCATCTAGTCTCGATCTTAATACGCTGGATTATGATTTATGGTCAGTTTTAAAGTTGACATGCTCTACACGCCATGATACAAACCGTAAGATTATCAGTGAAGATTTTTTCCATGAAGAGAGTGCATGTTTCTATTGATAACTGGCCTCAACTTTTAAAGAACTAGTAATTTGTGGAAGTGGCCGCTTTAGGGTAGACCTGTCCCGTCTGCATCTAATGCTCTCTGTTCATGGCCTGTCTCCTTCAGTCTGGAGGATGTCATTCTACAGTATTTTAAAGTACCTACCTGTGTGTCCAGGAGCGTCTATTCATGCAGCACACTAGCGCGCTGGCGACCAAGCGGCGTGACAAGCTCAGGACGCTACTCCAGGAGCGTAACGTGACGTGCACAGCTCACTGGCGTGACGTCCGCGCCATGCTCGCAGACGAGCCCACCGCGCCCGTCTACTCCAGCGCGTCACAGGTACTGTACCTCACGTAACAACTACCCCCTTTTTTTTTACCCTCCGTAAGAAATATATATTTTTTTAATATAAAGCACAGACATTCTCAAATAAGGAAGAACATAGGATATGTTCTTCCTTATTTGAGAATGTGTACAAAGTTTCATGATAACCAATTAAGTAGTTTCGGCGTGAAAGCGTAGCAAACAAACCTACATTCACATTTATAATATTAGTAGGGATAAATTTGTTCTTAATTAATAACTCATCAAACCTGACCTAGAAAATAACGTGTCATTCTCGACGTGGCACATGCGGTAGTTATTTGTTAGACATTTTTATTTCAATCACTTATTTAGCACAGAGAACCATTAATCAAAAGTTGAAGTTGATGTCTTGCAGTGTTGGATGGACACTCAGTATACACTGGGTTAAAAGAAGTCATGCCAGAACATATTTTCAGTGCACCCACCTAGCCCCCAATCTCATACGAAACATTCTACGTGGCTCTCTGTGTAGTCAGCACTCAGGTCTAGTTAGTGACCCTGACTGCTGAGCCCGAGGTCATGGGTTCAATAACTAATGTTGAGGTGTTTTTTGGTGTCCGTTGTTTATATTTGCAACTCTTTAAGTATCAGGTGTCGATGGGCAGCGGTAATCACTTACCATCAGGTGACTAGTCTGCTCGTTATATAACACAAAAAATAATTACATAATGTTGTAATCATACACACCAACAAAATTGATTCTATTTGCAGATGGAACGTGAATTTCGTGATTATCAGCGTGATAAGCAATCAGCCGCTAAGACTGCCATGAGACAACTCCTCTTAGAAACGAGGTCCATCACTCACAAAAGCCTGAGCGCTGTAAAAGAGAACCCCAATGCGCTGCAGCATGTACTCGACGCACTCAAACATGATGCCAGGTATGCTAACTACGGTAAAACTAGTTTTGACTAAGCTTTTCCTAGTTTCGGGATCAGCTGTTGGGGTAGCTGACCCGATAAGTTTTGAAAATAGTACTTTTCCTACATCGTCTGTGCCAGCTGGCTGACTGAGGTGAGGGTATCTACTTAGCCGACCAGGCTGTATAAGCCGTCGAACCGTAGCTAAGCAGATAATACTAGGAGCAAGGAAAGGTGTCTATGTTAGCCGGCCAGACTGGTTAGTCCTTGAACCGTAGCTGAAGTGAAACACCAGAGAATGGTTGGAATCGACTTGTATTTGATTAAAAGTGTGCTAGTTATATTTACATTTTTGACCATTAAGTAATGGAGTTAGTTTACCGCACATTATATGGATTAACCAATCACATTTCTTATTCTATATTTACAATATTTACTGTGCACGCAACCAATCAGCTTACGTTGCTGTTGTCGTTGTCTGTGTGCGTGAGTATAAATTTCATGCATCGTATAAAAACGCGGTGTCGCGCGGATCGCGTTCATTCGCCGCTTGGTGTGCTGTGCGAGTGGATGCGTGCTGTGTTGATGCATTTTCAGAGCTATAGAGTACGTGGCATATGTACGCCACGTACGTAGTTTTAACTAGGATAAACTGGTTTATATTTATTTTTTTACCGTTTTACTTACGTGTGTATTTCGGGGATGCCACCAGTCTGTCTGAATGTGTGGGTGTTAATCTTGTGTGGCTTGCGGCGTTTGAGAAAGGTAAATTTTCTATTGATTTCAGAGCCATCCATTTCACCTACATACGATGGAGAATGTCAGCATGCTCGTTTATTCTATTGTAACTCCGTAACCGTGTAGTCTCATTGTCTAGAAATATGTTTGTTTTTGTTACATTCAAATGGAGCAAGTAGTTTGGATATTATGATAATCTCAATTTTCACTTTCGCAAACCCACGTGTGAAGTCACTTTACAACACTCGCCGCTCTTACTGTAATGGTTCACACATTAATTGTTTACTAATATTCCCAATGTTTAATCACAACACTGTTTCGAGTTTGTTGTATCAATATTTTAACCCATTTTTGACCAAAAGCTCAAACAACAGAGTTATCTGCTTAAGTTAAAGCATATGCGTACATAAAGAGCAGACACTTGAATAACGAAAAACGCTCACAATTTTAGAAAAAATCGTCATTTTGAATACAGAAATCCTCTTTTGAAATTGATAATTCAAGCTAATATTGACCTATATTTTGTACGAGAGGTCTGTCATGAATGAAAGTGCAGGTATTATATATATATAGTACCTTTAAACGAGGAATTCTTGTATATATATATATATACATATGTATTTATATATATATATAATCTGAATCTCGGAAACGGCTCCAACGATATTCATGAAATTTTGTATGCAGGGGATTTCGGGGCCGATAAAACGATCTAGCTAGGTAAAACGTCGTTTTATCCGTGTTTTCAAACAATGAAAAACTGCTACAATATCATTAGAATACGAAGGTAAATTTCACCCCCATCTACAAGGTTGTAATAGGTCAGGTGGGAAATAGGGCGGTCCCGTAACCAGATAACCCCGGTTCGAGTCCTAATGATTATTTTATTTTACTTTTTCGTTGTTTTAGACGATTTACCAAAAAAATTAAATACCGGTCATCCAGGTATACGAGTTAGATAGAATGTCTTGCAAGTTACTCGGTAATGATAACCGAGTCACAGAAAGTCCCAATGTCTTCATAGTCCCGGCACTATTACAGTTTTAGGTTAAACTCTGAGCCAGCTGTGCTGCTATTCGTTTCTGGACAAAATTGCATCGCCAACTTTGACAGCAGCAGTTTTTGTCAACAGTTCCAACGTTTAGTGTTTATTGTGAGAGAATGAATTCTGCTGTTTCGATATAAAACATGTAACTTATTTGCTGATAATAAATGGGGTTGTGTTATATGTAAACGTCTGTTCCCGGATTCCTCCTATTTTAAGCGCAGTAAGGCACACCGTGTGGTTTTAGTCGGTTCGATTCCGACACACCGTTCCACCGAAAACCCGGGTGGAATGACGGCCCGAGGGGGTTTCCACACGACAAAAAAAAAAAAAAAAAAATTATGTAAACGTGTCTTAATATATTTGCATCAAAATCAATTCCAACGTATTTTTCGTAATCAGTACCATTTATCGTAATCTTTAACATTAAGAGTTTTAAGAGCAAAACTGTATTTCTATTTCTCCATTCAACTTGTTTCAGTCAGTGTGTACATATGAAGTAGTGAGTATTTATGTACGCATATATTGTTTTAACGCCATTAGGAATTATAAAACCTAAATATCAATCATTAATCTTACCATATCATCTTATAGGTATACAGCTCTAGACCACATAGTAGAAGAGCGACAGCAGATAATCACGAGCTACCTCGAGGAGTTGGAGAAGAAAGGTCCTCCCCCACCCCCTACAGCAACAGAACCTTCTAGAAGGACCAAACAGTGACACCACAGAATTAGCGTTGTAAGGTAGGGTCGTTTTTGATTATTAATGGTCTGTTGGTGGTTCTTAATAATCAGACTGCTGAGCGAGGGGTCGTGGGTTTGATTCCCACACAGGATAATATGTTACGCATATATTTAACATATAACACGTCGCTATAAGGACACAAATAAACATGACTTGGGGGACTTAGGCACGCATAGGCCTACTCGTGTGGAGTAACACCAAGGACTTAACGAAAATGTTTGCATTGCTTGCGTTATGTTTCACCGAGTGAGTGAGTTTATTGGGGGCCCAACCCCCATCTTCAAAAGCTGGCAACGCTGTTGCGACTATTGGGTTGCAGGTGTCCATGGGTGGCGGTGGTTCCCTAAACCAGGTGACCAGTCTGCTCAAATGCCGCCTATACATATTTCATGCTATATCGAAGATGTTATATTTAGCTCTTTTTCCTCTATTTACAGAAATATATCTTCAAGGTGAGATGGGACTCGGGGCTTGGATGTGAGCTGCAGTGACACCAAACTGTACATTCAGGATAGTTCACGTTGATTATTCCTTTAGATGTAATTTTTAAATGAAATAAATGAAAAAATAAATGTTATTAATTTGTTTAACTTAAAGGAAGTTGGGCCTCCGGTAACCTCACTCACTCGGTCACACAATGTAAACATAGTTTAAACACTGGTTTTCTGTGAAGCCGTGGTAATTCTCGGGTCGAGCCGGCTATATGTGCCGAAGGACGGCTCTCCCACGTTAATAATGGTTTGTTGAACCAATAATCAGACGTTAGTCGTTAAAACTTAACAAATGTACAAAGCTTCTACATCGTCGTTCTCATTAAACCATATTTCGTTCACGAAATTGGATCCAAAAGTTATACTATAGGGGGACAGACGAACAGACGGGTCACCTGATGGTAAGTAACACCACCGTCCATGGACACTTGCAACTCAAGAGTCGCAAGTGCGCTGCCCGCCTTTGAGGGTGACGAGGGATGGGGGATGCAGGGAGCGCAAAGAAGAGAGGACTCCAATAGTCTAAAAGCACAATGAACATTATTCCTACTAAAATGCTCCGTCAAATATTGAGGAAAAACAAGCAATAAGCGTTGATTCCAATATTTCTCGAATACAAATAAAAGACTACTAGAATTATCTCCTATATATCTTATATCTAGAAATTGTATCCTCCTTTTCCTTTTAATCATTGTGTTTAGGATCCCTAGGACTCAGACCTGGACTGTATAGACTAGGTAACAACCCCGAAAATAACAATTTACGTCACCAAATACAATTATAACGATCCGAGCAAACATATAAAATAGGACGTCGGCTTTTCCCGGTGAGGAGTAAAACTCAATACCTGTGGTGCTGTCGTGCGGCGAGTCACGTACGCCACCGATGACGTAGGCCAACGATGACGTAGGTACCTAGAACTAGAGCGCGCGCGACGATTCCTCACAAATTTTAGATTACACATGTAAATAAACTACTTATCTAATGCTATTTAACAACGCAAAAACACTTCAATGTCATACAATTACATTTAATCAAATACAAACAGTAATATAACATTATAATTAAAAAAAAAAAATTAACGACCACAAATCAATTATTTACTAGTTCCTCATAGTCATTGACCACGCTCACGTTCTACAACCTTCTAAAAAAAATATATTGTATATTTAACTAACAGGTTCAGGAGTGTTGTTGGTGAAGCCTCCCCGTCCCCGTCATAGGTATACTGATATACACTGCCCAGATGATACCCATAGGTTTACTTGCCCCTGATATATAAGTACATAGCTCTAAATTATAATCGGCTAATAATAAAATGTGAGCATAAGTATGTATATATATATCATTTTGTATATATGTAGTATTAAGTTTATATGTATACACCTAGTGGGACATAACAATATACCTACTTATGTAACATTTTTTTTTCTATTTAAATTGTAAAGATCACCTGCCACACATCTCTGCCTCACTCGTAGGTTTGCTGACAGAAACGCCTTGAGCTATATCGGAATTGCCGTAAGTAAAAAAAAAAATATTCTACTAAACTTTGAAGCTATTTCTAGCATGTTCTATAACTTAATAATCAAGGTCATCAGCCGAGAACTTGATGCGACGTGATGGAATCTCCCAAATGCAGACATTACTGTCCGTGTCACCGGCTGCTATGCGACACACTCTGTAACAAGGATAATTTTACTTCACTTCCTTACTTTCATTGCTGAAGTAATCTTGAAATTCTCACTATTAAGGGGCCGTTCATTAATCACGGACGCTGGAGAGCGGGGGATGGGGTGTGGCAAAAATCATAGAATATCACAAGGGGCCCTGTGATATTCTTTGATTTTTGTGTGTGATGGGGATGTAGTAAGATAAAGCGTGTATTTATTTTTTCGTCAAACGTGCGATTTCTAAACCTTTAAGCGGCGTGTAGTGTGATCTTGACTCGCCGTTGCCAGGCATTATTTGTAGGTATTAAAAAATACACGTGATTTTGGACTTTAGTCTTAAACCTCACCACGTATCACCAAGGGGCAGGGGGGGTTAAAAATGTTAATAAAATATCACGTGATTAATGGACGGCCCCCTACGACGTTTCCAATATGTAAGTGGGACTAGCTGACAGTTGGAAAAATATGGAAATAACTTCCCTTTCAAACTTTTTTTATTACTTAAATATTTTATTTTTATACTATAGTGACAACCGTCGTCCATGGACACCCGCGACTCAAGAATCGTAAGTGCGCTGCCCGCCATTGAGGGTGATGAGGGATGGGGATGTGGGGAGGGGAAGAAGTGAGGAGGGCTAAGTAGTGGGGGATGAGTGGAGAGGAAAGAGGAGAGGAGGAGTCGGGCCTCCAGAAACGTCACTCATTCCGGGGAAACCGATTTTTTGTGAGGCCGTGATATCGCACATCCGTGCCTAATCGTGGCTCTACCACTTAATTCAACCCCTCAACTTTTTTACTATTGGGATACTCTCCCCAGTTCCGTCACTATCCTTAAACCAAACGTGGTAAATTAGCTTAGGCGTGGACACAAACATAAATACTTTCATATTTACAAAATTAACATGTTGCATACTGTGACAGACTGCATATTGGCAGTGTAGTAGGCCTCCGACCAGACCAGATAATTTAATTCAAGGCAAGAAGTTGTTAGGCTATATTTTTTTAAATATATAAGCCTGCTATAATGACGCCACTCTGCCTAAAGGAAAGCAAGAAGTGGAGTCTTAGGGTAGCCATGCTAATTACAAGTGTAGTCGATGCAGCATGGTGACCCACACTATGGCGGCCGTGAGATTCTTTTTCACACCCCGCTTAAAAGACCCGGGATCAAAGTCGGAGGGAAACACTAACATTATTTAAAATCAGGGTACTTAGAAACGAAGCGGTAGGCATCTAAAAATAACCAAGAACTCACCCACTCTGGTTGACAGTGATGGAGGTCACACTTCCACCAGGTCCATTCAATCCATCCACAGGTATTGGCCGGCCACTGTTTACGTTGTACAACTTGATGAGCTGCCCTGACGGTCTCGCTAAGCCCAGGACTACGACATATGGATTGTTCGGCAGCCATGCCATGCAGGAAATTGAGACGTCCAGACAAATTACCTTTTAAAGAAGATATTAATAACATCTGGAATGCGTTATGTGTAAAATATACTTTAACTAAAAAGCTAATAGATTCTAATGTAACTTATATGAATATATAAAGAATTACTAAATATCGTTCACAGTCCAAGCTATTATATTAGTTTGTGCCACTCGTTGCCTGTTTCTATCAGACGTGCGTAATCAGTCATTGCCCGTGTTTAAAAGGTTAGTGACAGCATCCTAGCATATCTATATCTGGAATCCTAGCCACATGTCAGCTACAGTCTAAACCCCATGTCAAACATTAGTAATTATTCTTTATTATATGTTTATTACATTCATATCATATGCTGTATATATGTAACTTTTATGTATCCTTGACTTGTATGTATATTTTTTTATTCCTATTTTATCTTAATGCACCAGACACAGCCACCACTACTCTTCTCTTTGACCTTTGCAATATTCTCTCCAACCTATGGTTGTCTGTAAGAAATCGCCTCGTACGATAAGGCCGCCAATTGTACATTTCGTCTGTACTTTTTAAGTTTTTTTATTGTATTTAATAACTGGTGCCCAAGAAAGAATATTATTACTATTATTAAATATGTACTAAACATACCATAGACAAATTACAACCAGTTACAGAGCATCTATATGATCTTGATCATCATACATTTATTTCTTCCTGGTGGGAATCGAACCCAAGACTTTTTGCCAACGGGCAGGTAATTGCAATGTTATCCGAAGTTTAAAATGTATTTACCTTTAAAGGACTTGTCTGATTGATATCATAGACTCTGACTTCAGAGTCTATGGACGCTGAAATAAATACGCCAGGCTTATGGATGCTAAAGGCGACATCTACAACGCAAGTGCGGTGCCCATCCAAAACTTCATAAACGGGATCCACCATCTTGCTGGCAACAATTCGTTGGTACGTCTTTGTCTTACATAAATACAGACTCCCAGTACTCGAACCCACTACAAATATATCATCAGGCACCTTTTGATCACTCGGCCGCAATGGATAAGTCTTAATAAAATCAAAACAGCTGATGTCAATAGCCGCCATCTTGCGAGACCCATTGATCAGGTAAGATATTACGTTTTCAAAGACTCTTATTTTCAAGTTAGCGTTCACTTGCCACACGTTGATGCTACCATCGCTACCTGATGAAATTAATACATTGTCTGTGGCATTGCGTCTTTTACCTGTATTAATAATTTGCATTGTCAAAAAAGTATTTGATAAAGGTGCATCAGCCCATTGCAGGCCTGTCACCCTCTTTGATCCATGAGAACCACCAGGCCAGATCAGATCTGCGTCTACATGACTCAAATTGCAAATTACTACGTCACCAGACGTGGTTCCGTAAGCAAGTAATGCTGAAACCGCTGGATGATATTTAACAACAGAAATGCAACTCTTCTCAGTGACATCGAAGCTTCTTACAAAAGTATCACCTGCTGTTCGTTTAATAGTAAAAATACGTATTAAGCCGTCATCGTTACACCAATTTTCGTGTTGGTTTCGGCCTACAGATACTGCTAGAGAATTGCCAGCATTACTCCAGCATAAGTCTAGTACAGATCTGGATTCATCCCCCCCTCTTATACCTGGAAGGTCAGTTAACTTTAGCTCTTGGAAAAGTTTAGCGTTCAAAACTTCCTCGTCTTCGGAATCTGACGAATTATACAGCAACTCCTTGTCATTTTGGTCTAGTTGTTCAAGCATTGTCGGAACAACTTTTCTGAGGAACTCATTCAAACCTGGAGGAGGGTATTCTTTGAGGATATCGTCTTGAGCGTTTAGATCTTCGGGTGTGGCTAGAGAGCCAGTATTTTGGGACAAAGTCGTTTGGGAACTCACACCACTATCAGAGAATTCAGTAGTTTGAGTTGTGGAATCCGTTTCATCAGCTTTGTTCAAAGATACGGAGTCGAAACCTGTCGCTTCACTGTCATAACCGCTCAAACCGGACATTTTCTCGAAACGCTTACAACAATATACAATGAAATGAAATTATTTTCTATACTTTGACAATAAACTTTCGTGCGTTTGTTTCTAGTTTGTTTGTAAATATTATTTTTGTTTGGTTGTCATGGTGATGCAAATGTTTTGTATGTTGCCAGTATTTGTAGTTTTTCTATCTGTAGAATGTCGAATGAATAAAATAAAAATTTATTGTTTTTTTTTTTAATAAAAATAGTTTAAGAACCATAAACTAATATCTATACCATAATATTGTAATATGGAAGCAACGCCATCGATCTATTTTTTTGTGTTAAGTTTAACGGCTAACCGTTTTTTTTATTTTATTTAGCAACCCCGGGCGGAACGTAGTATCCATATGTAAAATTAGTGAGGTTTCCGGAAGGCCAACTGCTCCTATTCTCTACCTCTCCCTTCATCCCCCTCTCTTCTTCCCACCGCACGTCACCCTCAAAGGCGGGCAGGACGTTTACGACTTATGAGTTGCAGGTGTCAATGGACGGCGATTGTCACTAACCATCAGGTGACCCATCTGTTCGTCTGTTTTTGCATTATAAAAAATATAATCTTTGAAAGTGACAAGTAAAATCATAGTATGTGGTTTTATGTGTACTCACACCAGAAAAAGTAATATCAAGCCACACTTCATCCAAATATCTACATTCCTTTTTCTGTCAGAAAGTCTTACCCCACACATATACCCTACTTCAGGTGATCTCATCTTAACTAGATACTGTCGTCATTATGAACTGCCAGGAGTGACTTCTTCGTTACTGATTGACTACTTATACAGGCGTGCAGAGCTCCATTTGTTTGATTACCCGCATTACCTCTTCTTTCAATATCTTCAATAGTAGAAATGAGAGCATGGCGGAGTATAGCTGATGTGAAATTGAGTTGAGTAAGGAATAGTGTGATAAGGTATCAGTGTGGTGTGAAAGAGGATGTAGTGACTAAAATAGAAAAAAATATGCTGAACTGGTTCGGTCATATTGAAAGGATGAATGAAAGAAGATTGACAAAAGATATTTATATGGCAGAGGTAAATGGAGTTGTCGAAAGGGAGGTCCTCGGCGAATGTTCTTGGACCAAGTTCAAGACAATCTAAGCAAGGGCCAGGTCAAAAGTACCTTTAACTTTTCTGGCCTAAATTTTTTTTTTTTTTTTTTTATGCGATAGGGGGCAAACGAGCAGACGGGTCACCTGATGGTAAGTGACTACCGCCGCCCATGGACACCCGCAACTCAAGAGTCACAAGTGCGTTGCCGGCCTTTTAGGTAGAGGTACGCTCTCTTCTTGAAGGTTTGAAGGTCGTATCGGTTCGGAAATACGGCAGGCGACAATTTGTTCCATAAGCTGGTTGTGCGAGGCAAAAAGCTTCTGGAGAAGCGCACAGTGGTGGAGTGCCAATCGTCCAGGTGATGGGGATGGATATTTTGTCGCGTAGGACGATGGCGGAAACCAGCAGCCGGTATAAGTCCGAACAATTCCTCTGAACACTCCCCATGATACAAGCGATAGAGGATGCAGAGTGAAGCTACATCTCTACGCAACGCCAAGGTGTCGAGTCGATCAGAAATATCTTGGCAGTCGATGATGCGAGTCGCTCTCCGTTGAATGCGGTCAAGAGGCAGAAGTTGGTACTGGGGTGCACCTGCATAGAGATGAGAACAGTATTCCATGTGCGGCCGAACCTGCGCCTTATAAAGTTGCAGGCGGTGGGCCGGAGTAAAATACTGTCTCGATCTGTTTAGCACACCAAGCTTCTTCGAGGCTAATATGGCCTTACTCTCTAAGTGACCGCGAAACTGGACTTCGCTTGATATATCGACGCCAAGGATTCCGATACTGGCTGATGCAGTTAGGGAAGTGCTCTCAAATTGAGGTGATACGACCAATGGCATCTTTTTAGCGGTGAACGCGCAAACCTGTGTCTTCGTTGGGTTAAATTGGACTAGGTTAAGTCGACCCCAATCTGAAACTTTTGATAAAGAAGTTTCGATTTCAGACACAAGTTTGGATCGGCTTTCGATGACGTTTACCCGAGAAATGTTAGCGCGGCCGGTGTAAAGGGCATCACTCGTGCTATCGTCTGCATAGCAATGGATGCTGCTAATCTGCAGCATGTCGTTGATATGCAGAAGAAACAGCGTGGGTGATAGCACACAGCCTTGTGGGACACCAGAATTAACAGACTTCGAGTCGGAGCATGCACCGTCAACAACGACCTTGATGCTTCTGTCTGTAAGAAAACTGGTGAGCCAATTGCACAGTTTCTCGGGAAGCCCATAGGAAGGAATCTTCACAAGGAGCGCTTTGTGCCAGACCCGATCGAAGGCCTTCGCTACGTCCAAACTAACGGCCAACGCTTCCCCCTTGGTCTCGATCGCCTGTGCCCACCGGTGAGTCAAGTATACGAGAAGATCACCAGCTGAACGACCCTGACGGAAGCCGTATTGTCGATCATTAAGGAACTGGTGGTCTTCTAAGTACCGGAGGAGCTGGCAGTTAACAATGGATTCCATTATCTTGGAGAACAAGGAGGTGATGGCTATGGGTCTGTAGTTGGACGGATCCGAGCGATCTCCTTTTTTAGGGATTGGGTGCACTAGAGCTGTCTTCCATGAGTTCGGGACTACGCCAAGAGAGTAGGAAAGCCGATAAAGGCGCGTTAAAACCGGTGCTAACTCTGGAGCACACATCTTCAGCACGATAGGAGAGATTCTATCGGGCCCACTCGACTTATGAACGTCGAGGGAAAGAAGCGCTTTACGCACTGCCCTTTGTGTAAACCGGACTTCCGGCATGTGGGTCTCGCACTGCGGTATGGTCGGCGGTGCGTTTCCCCCGTCGTCCAGGGTCGAGTTGGACGTAAAGAGTTTGCCCAGAAGATCGGCTTTTTCTTTAGCGTCGTGGGCCAACGAATTATCTCCTATGCGCAGAGGTGGAAGGGATGGCTTACAAAAGTTCCCCTGGACAGCTTTGGCAAGAGACCAGAATGCACGAGTTCCGGAGGGGAGACTAACTAGTCTCTCGCCAATTCTGCCGATGTGAGCCGACTTCGCCCCAGCAATTACTCTTTTGAGGGACCTGGAGGCAAAGTTAAATTGCTTCTTTAATGTGCTGGTCTTTACATCCCGTGCTGTCGCTGCATTAGCCCATGCTTGGTAACATTCCTGCTTTCGGCGGGACGCCGCTTTGCAGGTTCGACCAAACCAAGGCTGGGACTTGCCACCTGTGGGAATCAGGGAGAATGGAAAGAAAAGTTCCATACCCTGAAGCACAACATCCGCGACAGAGTCAGCAACGACATTGGGATCATCCGGCGAGAAGCAAACCTGCCTCCATGGGTAGGATGCAAAGAATGTTCTCATTCCATCCCAGTCTGCTGACCTATAGTGCCATACGCGGCGACTGCCTGTAACACGCGGCCGCAGCGAGTGAAAGAGTGGCACCATACTCCTAATCAGGCAATGGTCCGAAGAGCCAAGAGGGGCCTCAACGGATACTTTGTAGCCGTCAGGATGTGAGGTCAGCAGAAGATCCAACAGTGAAGGCACGTGGCTTTCTGCATCTGGGATTCGCGTGGGCGTTGCTACCAGCTGCGTCAAGCCATATGCCAAGGCGAAATCGTGAACAGATCTTCCCGCATGATCGGTTTTGCGCGAACCAAGCCATTCGGCGTGATGGGCGTTAAAGTCGCCAAGAATCACGATCTCTGCGGATGGGACCTGCTGGAGCACTGAGTCTGTAGCCATTTGGACGTGGTCGATGAGTCGGTCCGTTTCGGCATCACCGCTATGGGATCTGTAGAGGCATAGGTAGATGCGGGGATGGTCGTCGCAGTCTACACGTAGCCATAAGATGGAGAGGTCCCTACCTTCAAGATTGCCGAGGCGGCGAGAAGTGATATCATCTCTAACGTACACGCATACACCAGCCTTAGGAACAAAGGAGTGTTCCAGTCCGTACCCAGGGTAGCAGGTAGGATGTGTCCGCTGGAGATGATATCTGCGTCTCGGTTAAAAAGAGCAAGGCCGGCTTTGCTGTCTCAAGGTGGTGGTGGACAGTGTCGAGGTTCGAATGTAAGCCCCTAATGTTGCAAAAATCCACGGTAAACGTGACAGGGGGTGCCATGGTATGCCTTCTCTTGCCCCGAGCAGATTTTGAGAGCGCAGTTGAGCCCCCCCCAGAGTACGAGGGGCAGCCTGGGCGTCCACGCTCAGGCATAATCCGTACTGAGGGTGGACGTCCAGGGGGGGATTCTCCAACGCTAGCGCTGGTACCCCCCTGGGGTATCCTTTTCGTTAACAGCGCTATCATTAGGGGGGTGGGGGATTTTGGGCCTCCGGAGACCTCACTCATTTCGGGGAAATGCAACGCAAGCGTTACTTCACAACCGGTTTTCTGTGAGGCCGTGGTATCGCACCGGTCGAGCCGGCCCATTCATGCTTAAGCAAGCATGGCTCTACCACTACACTTCATGTCTTACTTTGATACTTTATATAAATAGGTTAAGAAATAAACAGACCGATGTATTTTTATTATATTTAATATAAATTTACATTGCGGATCATTATTAGAACTATCAATAACTTCTCTATCTCTTTCTAATACGTGACGTCACGACACGTTAAAAAACATTAGGTTTCCATGACGTAACCATTTGTGTGACCCACAAAGTGTTGTCCCGAGTCTGGATGGTCTTTGTGTCCCTTGATTGAATGTTTATAATGACATAGGAATTATTCTGTATCCTATACCACTAAGGGGTAGGCAGAGATGTATAATATTAAACAACCACATTTCACTTGGAATATATAATAAACGCCCGGTTGACCGCACACTGTATGTATATAGACTGTCTGATAGATAACAGTCCGATCCTTTAGTTGCAATTTACGCACCTCCGGGAAGAGTTGGAGTCCACGGTGGACTTGAATAGGGCTGTAATCTACTCCACCGTGAACCATACGGCTGAACTCCAAATCCTTTATTTCGAGTCAACCAATTATAGGTATTGTCAGAATTAAGAGTTAGTCACACTAAGTCAGTCGTAAAACTGTCTTGCTTGCTGTCTATTGCTGGCTTGCTTCAATAAATAGGTCGTATGGAGAAGAGCAGCAACAGCATCAAAATCCATAGACACTCTTTTCATTTTCTTTTACACATTCCTGGTAACATTGTTTAGAAACATGCGAGGGCAATATATTCTTAAATATTACAATATTAATGTAATAGCAGTTAGGACAAACCAGCCCCGACCCACTCGTTCACGAGCATGACTTATCGTTCATCGTCCTATTTATAGAGAGGCGAATGACTTGACACATACGTCACCATCGGCGGGTATGTCATACTCAGAAAATCGACTAATTAGTCGATTCGACTACGTGTTTCCAATCTTTTCGACCACATCATTGTTGTCCACTACGGTCAATGGGGGCGGAGTACCCGTATACCTATGAACATGACGTATATGCTTAACAGCGTAATGTCGACATTTGAACGAACGATTACAAATATCGCATTTGTATGTCATATTGCTGTGACAAGTTAATTTGTGCATGTGTAAACTGTTGTTCGCCTTGAAGGTCGAAGGGCAGAGGTCGCACTGCGAAAAAAATAATTTGAGATATCAATCAATCCCAATAGGGATCCTTAGTCAAGGTGTGAAGCGACTTATCAAGTCGGCCACTGCACTTTTTCTTTTTTTTTTATACTATAGAGGGACAGACGAACAGACGGTTCACTTGATGGTAAGTGACACCGCCGTCCATGGACACTTGCAACTTAAGAGTCGCAAGTGCGCTGCCCGCCTTTGAGGGTGATGAGGGATGGGGGATGCAGGGAGCGGAAAGAAGAGAGGAGGGATAAGGAGATGGGAAAGAGGAGAAAGGAGATGAGGGGAGAGAAAAGGGGGAAACCTCACTCATTTCGGGGAAATGCAACGCAAGCGTTACTTCACAACCGGTTTTCTGTGAAGGCGTGGTATCGCACCGGTCGAGAAGCCCAATTCGTGCCTAAGCATGGCTCTACCAATGAAGAATTAGATAAAGGGCACTTTTTGGGCCCAAAAATATTCATACTTCCTTGTTTCAAACAAGTAAAATAATATTATTTATAGCACTTTAAAACTGTACGTATCCATAGAAATATATATATACTCTGTAACCGTCAGTTTCACTCCTAAGAGTCACAGCTAGTGTTGTCTAGCCTTCCTCAATAAACAGGCTATCTGAAGCAGAAATATTTTTTCAAATCGAATCAATAGTTCCTGAAATTAGCTCTTTTAAGCAAACAGACAAAGTCTTAAGCTCTATTATTAGTTTATTAATTATCTAGTCTTAGGGAATGTTTTGGGGGTAGATATTCCTCACCTTGATCAATTTCTCTTTTCTGTGTGATTGCTTGTGCTGGGCCAGAAGGTACGCTGCGTGGAACTTGGCACCGCACTCTTCACAGACAAAAGGTTTTTCATCACGATGTCGACGTTCATGGTTCTTGAATAATGGAAAAAAAAGGTTAATATGAGGCGTCCTCAGCCTCCTCCAAACATATATCAGCACCATCTAGCGAAGACAAGTTAAACGACGTGGCAACTACTCTAATGGTGTAGTACGATCCTGCATCACGATAATAAAGTTCTCGCGCCGATTAGTATACATATATAAATATATGTCTTCCCAACCGAGGGTCACCATATCACAATCTGATCGAATTAATGACGTTCTGATGAAATGACAAGTCAGAAGTACCCGAAGCTTGTATAAAAGATTTAATAATGACAGCAGTGGAAGCTCGATAGTTGTGTGAGGATACCAGCAAGTCTCTACCTACTCCAAGGCCATAAAGACCAGAACTTATGTATGTATTGCATACCTTCATAGCCATTACGCTGGCACTTCGGAATTCACAGGAATTGCACCGGATCTTCTCATAACCATGCTTCGCTCTGTAATGCTCGTTCAAACGGAACTTATTGCCAAAGCTTTTGCCGCAGTGCTGAGGAAATAAGATTATTTTTTTAACCAACTCAAAAAATGGAGGAAGTTCTGATTCGATTGTATTTTTTTAATTCTCGTTTTTACTATTGACAGTATTGCGGAAAATAATTCAAAGGGCTGATTGAAGCCTGCTATCAAAAAAAAGGCATCCCGCATTAGGCAGGATTCCTGTGACGCTTAGGACTTGATAGACATACAAACACAAACAACACCCAGAGTCTGGACAACTCTTGTCCAATTTGGGACTCGAACCGATAACCCGATTCAGCAGTCAGGGTTGCTAACCACCAGCCCAACAGGTCGGTCATTCTATTCTAAATTGTTCTACGCCGTCTCACAGCCAATTTTCAAAGGGTTCCTACTGCTTAGATATGAAACCTAGTAACCTAGTACCCGGGGAAGTTAACCCGTTCCATATTCAAACGTCCAGATCATGTGATGATTCTTGAGGGTTTTAGCTTCGAAAATAATGTAATATTACTCTTTGATAAAATTAACTAAATAAGTGTTTAATTCAACCCTATTGGTTCATTAAAAAAAATAGACTATTGTACACCATGTAAAGCAGACATTGAATTTAAAAAAATACTAAAACTAACGCATCATGCCAAAACAACTGCATAGAAATGAATACAGTTTTCACAGATCTATTGCTAGAGGTCTTAATATAAAATATAAAGCTACTAATATATACAACTAAACATATATATGTATATATACAGTCGTGGTCAACTAATTAAGGACATTCAAGATAGTGGATAGCAATAACCGGCTATGTACATATAAATATAAAACCCTGTTGATTTCTCAGTAACTATTATTTGCATAATTTGATCCGATTATTATACTATAAATGGCTGTAAATAAAAGATTAAATAAATATAAAAAAGTGTTTAATATCAAAGGTTAACCATGTATTCAATTTAAGGTACAATTCTGCAGCTGGATATTTAATTAAGAACAGTAAAGTAAAATGAAAAATAGAGTTAAACAGAACTAATAATCTGCAGTATTTTAATTTCTTTAACAACTTCATTTTATTACGGGTAAAATCAGTACCCAGTAGCAAAACCTTTGTTAGTAATTACCGCTTGACACCGATGTGGCATAGACATTATCAGTTTCTGACATATTTCAACAGGAATGTTTGCCCATGCCTCACAAAAAGCTTCATTAAGTTCATCTAAAGTTGTGGTACGATAAATGGCAACTTTTTTCTTAATTTCGTACCAAAGGTGCTCGATTGGGTTGAGGTCGGGGCTATTTGCTGGCCAATCTAGCACTGATACCGACTGTCTGTTAAGAAACGACTTGACTGAACGGGCTGTATGTTTTGGGTCGTTATCATGCTGAAAAGTCCATATAATAGGAAGATGTTCCTCAGCATAGGGAAGCATAGTTTCTTCTAATATTGCCTTGTATTGATGTTGGTCTAAGTTACCCTGAACTTTCCTCACAGGTCCCACTCCACGTCCAGAAAATGATCCCCACATTTTAATGTTTCCTCCGCCATGTTTCACCTGCTTTTTTGTGAATCTTGGATTCATTTCCGCTTTTACAGGACGCCGTACGTATTGCCTTCCATCTGAAGAAATCAAATTAACCTTGGTCTCGTCAGAGAATAATACATGTTGCCATTGGTCGTAGGTCCAATGTCCATATTTACGTGCAAACGCCAAACGTGCATTTCTATGCTCTTTCTTTAACAACGGTACTTTGCGAGCCACTCTTCCGAACAACCCTGCTTCTACCAGACGTCGTCGAACTGTCCTCGCTGATACACTGACTCTTTCGTCTGCCCCAAACACTTCATGTTTAATTAAAATAGAGCCTAGAAACGGATCTTTCTTAACTAACCTGGTTATCATTCTATCTTCTTGCGGAGTTGTTTTTCTCGATCTTTTTTTTCTGGGCACATTTAAAGTTGTGTTATTGCGCCTGAAATGTTGCACTGCATTGCATACCATAGTTTTTGAACAATTTAAATATCCTGCTATCCTTCGGTATGACCAACCACGCTTGACAAACTTCATGATAATTTTTCGTAGTGTTGCATCGCAACTTTTATTTTTGCCCATTGTTCTTCAAAATAACTCTCAAAACTTGAAATTAGAAATCTAGATTGCCGCCAAAACTACCACAAAGAATAGGAGAAGAAAGAAAATAATAATTGAGATTCAGATTTTGAAACTAGAACGCAATATCTCAGTGTCCCTAATTAAATGGCCAGCCAGCATTCTTTGAACAAATAGCACTGTGATCATCTATCAGCTGTACTGTAAAGAGGTTTAATGTTTAAGAAGTTGTTATTGTTTGTATAATTAGGCACATAAATGACGAATTATACTTACATGTAAAAGATGTGGAATATTGTTTAGACTCGTTGGAAAATAAAAAATAAATTCACAATTTGGATTAACTAGAGAGTGTCCCTAATTAGTTGACCACGACTGTATGTACATACATACAACATCAAAATGTAAAAGAAATATCACTATTCAGCAAGTTACCTCGCAAACAGGTTTCAAACCAGCATGTTTTACAGCCTTGTGCATTCGCAAGCTCGCCTTCTGCATCACCTTGTGGCATTCATCACATTCGAGGAGCTCACGACCCTGGATAAAAAGGAATACCCTAGATGCGAGAATAAAGATATACAGAAGACCAGAAATTGTCTGACTAGGTCCATATACACTCACACCTCCCCGAAGGCGTAATTAACGTGAGCATCCGCATTTTGCTGACTATAATTTTGTCCCATTAACGTAATAGAGGGTAGAGATGAGGCTTATTTACGCTACCAGGTTTTAAAACCAGGTTTTCACTTCAAAGTACGGCCCCTGGTATGAGCAAAAAATACTTGCAAGTATGAAAGTATTTGTGCTGAGTCGGATGCTCAAAAAACTTGAACACTCACATGAAAATAGTGCATAGGAAAATGATTCATATCATAATAGGAATAAAAAACACTATCGGATTTGTGAATAAAAAATATTTTGAACTTCAAAGTATTTTTTTATTTATACGATTTTGCTCCTTATCTGTCATGGAATACGGGTTGAATTCTTATGTAAGTATTTTTAAATTTAAACACCGCGGCGTCTCAAGCAGTACGTACGCGTACGGGGCTCAGCGCGTTGACGCACTTGACGCGCAGGGCACATAAGCAATGAGTATACACTTACATATGTACACAGTGATTTTTTCACGAAATATTCATATATAACATAAGTTTATACTCATTGCATCGCGATTTTGATCAACTTTCTACCTAATGCAGAGCTGCGATTTGTAAAATTTGAACTGTAACTGAAGACACTACCCCTTAATAAGTAAGAAGGAAAGATTTCATTTCATGAACAAAAAAATTAAAAAACGTCCAGAATTGTGGCCCGACTCGAACTAGTTATTCATATATATATATTGATACTTAAAAATCTTTGATACTAGAAATACTTTCAAGAATTTTTAAAACCTGATTTTTGACCCTGGTATTTTTCCGTACTCGTACTTAGAAGCCCTGGTATTTACTTTTGCAAGTATGTCTCATCGCTAATAGAGGGCAAGTAAGGGCAGGAAAATTTGGAGTATATTGACAGCTAAGGGACAATAGGAAGGTACAAGGAAAGATATATTCCTTGTACAGATGGATTCGGGAGTTTAGGCTCAAATGAGGCAGGGTCGCTTACCTATAATTCCTAGGATCATCATCATCCCCATCACCTAGACCATTGGCACTCCACCACTGTGCGCTTCTCCAGAAGCTTTTTGCCTCGCATAACCAGCATATGGAACAAATTGTCGCCTGCCGTATTTCCGAACTGATACGACCTTCAAACCTTCAAGAAAAGAGCGTACTCCTACCTAAACGGCCGGCAACGCACTTGTGACTCTTAAGTTGCGGGTGTCCATGGGCGGCGGTAGTCACTTACCATCAGGTGACCCGTCTGCTCGTTTGCCCCCTATTGCATAAAAAAAAAATCAAACTGGCTGGTGAAAGAAACCAAATTCTGATCCTATAATAGCTATAACTAGAGTTTACCTTAAATAGAGGATAAGAACACTGATTGATCATTCGGAGTATTTTTGGAGAGGAGTAGTGTGACCACTACTCCTCTCCAAAAATCCTAAAAAATCAAACTTACAGCTTCGTTCGTTTTCCGTTTTCTCTTCTTAGCCGTACAAGACTCGACATGTTGAACCAACTCTTCTTTACTAACGAACTCTAATTTACAATACTGAAATATATAAAAACATATCAGCTACACAGTTACAGAGTAGATAACTGCAATATTCTAATTAATTTATGTTTGTATCAGTTTGTTAAATGGCGCTGATTGGTATCTCACTACGGTTAAATTGTAGACTGCTCAGCCTTAACGAACAAGGCATAGAAACAGTGGTAAGAAAGCTCAGGGGACATAATGGCCTGACAGGCCTGCTGGTCCAGTAGTTATTGGCCTTGACTGTCGAGCCGGAGGTGTTGGATTCGATGCTCACATGGGGCGATCCACAAATGAATGTTGTTAAAGTCCCCCGGACAAAATTTAAATTGGCCTTAAATTGTCATGACACCATCAATGCAACAGACAACACTATCACATCCCAAGGTTGACTCCATGCAGAGAAATCCTGGGTTCATAATGGGCAAGTATCTCCATAGGCGAGAGGATGCTCCTAAAAACCCCTGTGAATGGCCCAGGAGGCTTCTGTGCTTCTGGAAGGAGCTAAACTAGTCGGTCTGTCAGTACGCATAATGAACCCTTTACCAAGAACATAACTAAATATACATTTACTCCAAATACATAACCCTCCTTCTGTTATGTGTCATTATTAGAGAAAGGTTAATTACATACCCCACATTTTAAATTCCCGCTACCATGCATTAAAAGCATATGTCTATTTAATTTATTCTTCATAACAAATGTATTGCACAGATCACATTTAATTTTTCTATCGTCAGCTCCTGGGTGCCGCTTACTCATGTGAAAGTCTATACTCCTGATGGACAACTCTTTATTACATAGCTTACATAAAACTCTAGTCGTTTTCTGTGTAACGGGGTCAAATAAAACATCATAAGGTGTGTCCGTCACATGACTTATTTTTGATAATACTAATGAAATTGAGTTGTTTTGAGTGTCAAAATTGCTACGGGTAAGTTGTTTTATATTATTATCTTTATTCAGACCATCAGTTGTTGACAGTTGATCAGATTTCATAGTACTCTTATTGTCAGGTTCCAGCTTTTCCTCTTTAATTTCACTGTCTGATAGAGGAGAGGCAGTATCAAAAATATGTGTCTCCTCATTTAGTTCATATTTGGGACTTAATTTTACATCAAGTGTTTCCGAATTTGTTAATAAATTCAATGGCATATTGTCTTCCATTTCATATGTGTTTTGAATATTGTTTTTATCAACCTCAACTTTAATTGTTTTTTGAAACTTTTTCTTATTAATACTATTAGTCTCTCCTCTTGGACAGGCGTTTTCAATCCAATTCTCAATATTTTTTTCGCCTTCTTTAAATGTTTTAGATCCTAATTTTATTTCCAGTAGCTTGATTTCTGCATCTCTACATTGACGTCTAAATTTAAAGGTATTGTGTAGTTTAATTATACAACTGGCGCACATTTTTTGTGGTAATTTATCATTATATTGAATCTAAAAGTAAGTCATGAAATAATATTAAACTTTTTTCACCACCTATAATTACACAAATATTAAAATAAATACCAAAAAGGGTTACTTATTTCTTCAAAAAAGAAACAAATAATTACCTGGACACCGGTAGCTATAAATAAGGCCTTGGAAAACGTAACATGATCATCCTCATCTTTAAATAAAGGGTTTAAAGAGTTTTTACATAAACAAGTCCGACAAATTGATGAGAAGTCCATATTTCTGAATCAAAAAACCTATAAATGTGTAATTATCAGTACGCGCTAGCTATGCTGATTATTTAATTTATATAATTAGTTATTACAACTGATCCATTTAACACGAACAATCTGTAAAGAAAGTGCAATATTTGCATAATTTTTGAACAGCACTAGCTGTAATAATTGACATTGTCAAATTTTGTAGTAGTAGTAGTGTTGTGTAGCTCCTGAGTGAGTGATCTAAAAGATCTATATCACTCACATCGACATAATGTATTACTTGCTTACACTACTAACACTACTTAAATGTGACCAGGAGCTCATCATTTAGCTCACTAACTCACCACCAGCTCATGGCTCCAGCTCTTTTTGTTGGTTATTAAGCGTGCAACTCGAAAGAGAGGTAATGTTAAGACATAAAATTGACTGTCCCAATTTATTAAGTCACATCAGATTTCGGGCCCCATCTAGATATCTTAGGAATAGCATTACAACGTTGATTCCATCCTTGCACCGAACTGTACCCGGTTCACTCTCGCTTACAGGCAGATAAAGAAAGCTCATTAACAGTTGTAGCGACTTGTTAGACATACACTATGACAAGATAGAGACTTGAGATTGATACCAGATACCAAACTTATGATACAAACATACAGAGCTCTGGCAGAATGTATAATCACCTATTGTATATCTTCATGGGGTTCAGCCGCCAAAACTCACAAAGTTCTTCTTCACCTACCGTTTCGATACTCTACTCATTTAGTTAATGAAAGAGCTGATGTTCTAACTGTGCGCAAACTATTTGTTTACCATAGTATACGAATATATCCTAACGAAAAGTCCTAACAGTAAGGAAACTGTTCCTATTAACAGTCATACTTCGTAAGCATGCAGAGCTCCCTTTTATTAGTAACACCAAAAAACGCAGAATGGACAGAGTTTGTATAATACAAATGTGTAAACGCAATTTGCTAAACGACACTTTCACTTTTTTGCCCCCTCGCTGTATAACAGAGTGAATAAAATCCTGAACATTTATTCCAACAATATACTAGAATGCAAATCACGAGTTACTGAATGGCTGCTTGGCCTAACCTATAAGGAAACAGAAGACTTAATCACTTCTATTATATAATGAAACACACCCACAAACCCTCCCTCACACACACACACACACGCCCACACACATACACACACATACATACCCACTCACAAACACACATACACACACACAACTTACATACACACATGCACATAAAAATCACTTAGCTTTTATTAGTCATATAAAATTATTATTACTATATATATAGTTAGTTTTCTATTGTCTTTATTATTCGTCGTTTATTACATAAAAATGTCATGGAACATATAAGCCTCATCCGGAGGTGGGCGTTAGTGACCGCGCCACAGTGTTTCACTAATGCGGTCATTATCGAACACATGAACTATTGTAATCTCTCTGTCAGTTCCAAATAAAGAATTTTTATTATTCATTTAATTTTTATTAATATCATAAAACTTTTGTTCCCCTTGTTAAAACCTTCTGGTAAAAGAATAGATAGATGTCCAGTGCCAAGGGTTAAAAGTAAATTTGCCCAACAGCACTTCACTAATATTGCACCAAGACTGTATAATAAACTTAATTTAATTTATAAAACGAAAAACCTATCCAACTATAACATTATGGATTAAAGACAGAATACGATGAGATGGAAAACCTACTACAAATTGTAATCTGATATCAGGTTGCTTTGGACACACTTCTTGTTGCAATAAAGAATTATTATTATTATAGATTCGTGATTTTTGTAAAATAATAATAACGTCTAGTCCATTAAGAATAAATAAAATCAACATCAAATGTCTGATTGGACTATACAATTTCATCTTAAGAAAATGTGTATTCCTTTTATAATGTGATTTGATTTAATTTAATTTATTTTGTTGTAAGTACATCATAAACGTTGTTGTACTGATTTGTTTAATGTTTAATTTTGATTTAATTGTATGTTTTACTGGCACTATTAATTCTATGTTAAGTGGTACATTTTCCATATTTTTTATTATAAAATTAGAATTAAAATAATAATTAGAAATTACTTTGATTAAAGTTACAGATCGTAGGGAGATATGGAAGAGCAAAGAGCAGCATGGACGTTTTCATAGAGCCTTACATGGGCCCAATGGAGATCTATTATCATTTGTGTCTTGGCTACGTTTCTGTGATCTCTTCGGAGAAACTGAAGGTTTTATCTGTGCAGTTATAGATGAAGTTGTTATGACAAACAACCAGCGGAAACATATCCTGAAGGATGGTACAATTGACATTTGTCGGGCATGTCATTGTCCCGGAGAATCCCTCAGGCATATAATTTCCGGCTGTTCTCGTCTTGCCAACGGCGAGTACTTGCATAGACATAATCAAGTAGCCAGGATAGTCCATCAAAAAATTCCTCTTAGATATAACTTTGTTGCTGTCGAGTTACCGTATTATAGGTGCCCGATCCAGTTCTAGAAAATAGTGGTGCAACATTATACTGGGATCGATGTTCCAACACTGACAGGACTATTGTTGCCAATAAACGCGACATAGTGGTCATAGATCGATTAGAGTGCCGAGTTATGGTTGCTGATATTACCATTCCATTCATGACGACAATCTCATAAAGGTTGAAAAAGAAAAACAAATAAAATATTTATATCCAGGCATATGAGATTGTCGATATGTGGGATGTTAATTCAGCAATCATTGTGCCGATAGTGATATCAGCCCACGGGTTGATTGCTAAGAGCCTCAACCAACACCTTCAGAGGCTCACGTTAGGTAGCTGGTTTAAGGGCCTGACGCAAAAGGCTGTCCTTCTTGATACGACACGTTTTGTGAGGAGGTTCCTGTCTTTGGTGCTCTAACCACCGGTATCTTGGTCCCTGTACCCGACACAATTTCTATATTTTTAAATATATTTTGTTTCTTATTTTATATTTAAAAATGTAATTTATATGTTTGTTTAATTGAATAAAGAGTATAATAATAATTATCATTATTTATCACAAAAATCATTAGTAGTCAAAAGTCATTTAGTTGATAAATAGTAAATGTATTGTGTAAACAAATGTTGGCTTACATAAAATAAATAAATAAGACAAGACATTGCATGAGTGACAGCGAGAAAGGTGCATCCCGTTGTCAGGTGATGCCAATTGACAGGTACGGTACACTCTAAATTAGTATAAAAGATTTATAATTCATTCTTTGGAGGGGGTAAGGGAAAATAAGCGTATTTGTATTAACTCAAATATGAATATTATGTACCTATTACTAACTTATTACCATATACCATATGAGTAGATCTTTTCATTTTATGAACCCTGAAGAAGCCGTTTCTGCGTTTGAAAAAGGTGAGGAGAAGTCCCTAAAGAAGAGGGGGTTCACTCCTTCTGTCTTCTGTCACATGCGAAGGTGCTTAGAAAGGAATGAAGACTACTTCAAAAAGCTTCTGTATCATTCCGTTTTTTTATTTTCCTAAAACTTTCAGTGTGACGCTAGTAGAAAATTTTGAAATAAATGGATTTTTTCTATTTGCAATCAGCCTCCTTCGTATGTCATTAATTTTAATTTCTATTGACAGAAGTTTTCACGTGTGTTCGTTTTGGTGTTTAGTTTTTGATGATAATAAAAAAATATTTCAATGATATATAAAAAACCAACAAAAATGGTTATATCAGAGGATAAAGAGGTGGATATATTTGTGGCTAGTAAAATAGGATCATTCAAACGTAAGTAATCACACTCATTTACGATATCCACTTTGTCATTCGGTTATACTAGGTGTTTGTTAAACATTTAGCATTCATATTTTAGTATTTTCTAACCTAAAATTACACCAAATTATGTTATATATCAAAAGATATATATAAAATAATATGGTAATTTAATGATTTGGTTTAATGTTTACTTTCATCTCAAAATTGTATTGCTTCCTATAGATAGCATTTATTAGACTTAATTTTTCCGTTTTTTCTGTGTGGTTCGCGGTGGAGTAGAATAAGGACACCCCTTCTTTTCCCGGTGGTGTCGTAAAGGGCGAGACCTAGTGATCGGACTGTTATTTATCAGACATATACAGTCATACAGTGCCCGGTGGACGCCACTAGGCTTGCCCCCTATTACGTTAGTGGGACCAAATTGTAATTGGCACAATGTGGGTGTTTAATATACCTCTGCCTGCCCTTTAGGGGATAGAGGCGTGAGCAAGTCTGATTGGTACTTCTAGAAAAAGTTAGTCTGTTTGAACAAAAACTATAAAAATCTTCAGCATATAAATATATATAAAAGAAAAAGGTTAATACTTAAAAACCTCAATGGTACTGATTCACTGATAACTTTCATACAACAACACAAATAACACAGGCTTAGGACAACTATAAGAATAAAAGTAGCAATAATCTTTATTGGGAACAAAAGACATATTAGTTAAAACTATTGGTCTGTTAGTTAGTGACCCTGACTGCTGAACTGAAGATTGTGGCTTAGATTCCCACATGGGACAACAATTTGTGTGACAAATACTTTCCCCGATTCCCTGATTCATTCATACAGGAATTGTTCCTAATGCAGGATGTTGGTACTTTATTGTTTCAGATATCAAATACCACACAGAATCAACTAAAAATACTAAAAGATGTATAGAGAACCTCATAGATATAAAGACATTGCAAAAAGATGATGGCATCACAAGGATGGAGTGGAGTAATAAAGAACAAACTGAAATACTTATTGGAAGGAGAAATCAGGAAGTAAGTTTTCTTTTTACAATATAATAGGGGGACAGATGAACAAAAGGGTCACCTGATGGTAAGTGACAACTTTGAGGGTGATGAGGAATAGGGGGATGCAGGCAGGGGAAAGAACGCACAAATATGAGGTTAGGAAATAGGACTGAGATGGTAGCAGTTTGCAGAAGCTATGGTCGAATGCCTAAAAGTCCTTAACTTCATGGAGATACCACTTGTACAGAAACAACTGCTAACCATAAATCAATTATTGTTAGTATTCTTAAAAAATAATAATACTTATTTTGGCGCGTTAGACATTTTTTAGATGGGTACTAGGGTTATTAGGTTATTGGGTGATGATATGAATTGTATTTCATTAATTATTAGAAACTTTAAAATACATTTAATAGTCTTTTATAAATCATTTTTAACAATTTCGACAACTCTTGTATAACAATCATTAAAATTATTACAATCTAAAATAGAAACTATAGGTTCATGGTAACTAAAATAGGAAATAAACAATTTTGATTCGAAGTTATTTAAATATCTCGTGAATACGGCATCAATTGTACTTTTATATCTTGTTGTGCTAATATTGCGTTGATTGGATATATCCATCTCTTAATGGTGTCGCGAGTCCATAGATTTTATCTCAATAAAAATATGCGTACTGCGCTAAAAGAAGTTTTCACTTCAAAAAACTGTTGGACGTTGGATTCTCTCCTTGCTCACCACAGCACCAAGTCCTCCGCTTTCGTAGGGTTTTGTAGTGACTTCCTTAGGGCCCTTTTGTTTCTCCAGCTAACTAGTTTTATAGTAATAGTCCATGCGCTATTCCAAATTATAATCTGTTCCTATGCCAAATTTTATTCAGACCTATTAAGCTGTTCTCGTGGGACTGAGAAGCAATATCCACTCAAAACTTTCGCATTTGTTTTTTTTATAATATAGGGTGACAGACGACCAGACAGGTCATCGGATGGTAAGTGATGGTGGATGGGGGATGAGGGCAGCAGGAGTTGAGCCTCCGGAAACCTCACTGATTTCGGAGAAATGCAACGTAAGCGTTGTATGACAGCTATATGGCCCACACGGCATGTCTTTTAAAAATGTATATAACCGCCTTCAATGCGCTTAAATCAGCATTTATTAAAGAATCAGCGTAATGTAACTTAAACTATTATCTAAACCCTAACCGTTAAAGAAGATGGTAGAAGGTACAACACCTTCTACCATCAGCTCAGCAAAATGAGACGTTAATAACTCATAGCTTTAGATAAGAACATAGTTAGTGCTGATTAAATTTGAGGGTTTCCTTCCATTTTCTTGGAATTACGTAAGAGTCTATCTACAAAAAAAAACCGTCAAAAATTCGTTCAACATGTTAAAAAAAAACCTAAGTCCTAAAAAAAATCTCCTCTTTTGAAATTTTATGACACAAACAGCATATTTCATAGTATATTCTTAATTTCCAGATCCGAGTATACAACACCCTGGAAGGTTTTACCAAATGCTATACAGCAGACTTTGCTACTGGTGATATTGTTGGTCTGGGAAGGTACAAGCGGAGGCTGATAGCCGCTGTCTCCAGCGGAGTGGTCAAGATATGGAGCAAGAAGGCTGAGGAGCTGGTAAATGTTGGCAAGATTGACAGGATGAGGGTTTATGAAGATGGTGATGTTTTTGCTACAGGTTAGTGGAATAATGGTTTTGGAAATTATGAATGATGAATTAAAATAAGGACATCCGATCGTAAATGGTGAAGGAATGGACGGTGCCCGGATTACGGCAATGGGTTTGCCCCCATTACGTTTTTTTCTTCTTTTTTTTTATGCAATAGGGGGCAAACGAGCAGACGGGTCACCTGATGGTAAGTGACTACCGCCGCCCGTGGACACCCGCAGCTCAAGAGACACAAGTGCGTTGCCGGCCTTTTAGGTAGGAGTACGCTCTTTTCTTGAAGGTTTGAAGGTCGTATCGGTTCGGAAATACGGCACGTACGTAATTGTTAATACACTATTGTTGACAAAAGGTTGGTGTTTGAGACGTGTGTATAAATCGGATTAACTAAACCCACATGGTATTCTATCATAAGTGAATATATTGATTGCAATATTGGGATTAAATATATTTTTAACCACTGATGAAAAATAGGGTTGTTATAAGTTTGTCCTATCTGTCTGTGGCATCGTAGCTCCTAGACGAATGGACTGATTTTGCGTTTTTTGCATAAAAGCTAAGGTGATCGAGTGTTCTTAACACTGTTATTGTAAATATAATATTTATTTTTAAATTACAAAAAAATATCTGATTGCACTTTGCCTCCGCTTTGGGCCCTGCCTATATTTTTAAACATCCCTTACTGGTTGTTCTAATGAGAATAAGGTTGATTCTTGTTAATTTATATGTCGATAGCCAATAAAACATATATAACACATATACATAATATATATAGTTCACAAGATATGTATTGCAACTGTTTGTTAGAATAAACAAGAACAATCAATACATTTTGATAACTACTTATAAATACACAACTCAACCCTGTTTTTAATTATATTATATATATATATATACATATATATTATAGTATAGGAGGACAGACGAACAGACGGGTCACCTGATGGTAAGTGACAACCGCCGTCCATAGTCACCTGCAACTCAAGAGTCCTAAGTGCGCTGCCGGCCTGTGAGGGTGATGAGTGATAATTGGGATGAAAAGATGGGAAAGAGGAGAGGGGATGAGGGGAAAGAAAAGAGGAGAGGGGGTTGAGGGGAGAGGAAAGAGGAGAGGGGGATGAGGGGAAAGAAAAGAGGAGAGGGGGTTGAGGGGAGAGGAAAGAGGAGAGGGGAGTTGGGCCTCCGGAAACCTCAATTTCGGAAAAATGCAACGCAAGTGTTACTTCACGACCGGTTTTCTGTGAGGCCGTGGTATCGCACCGGTCGAGCCGGCCTTTTCGCGTCTAAGCATGGCTTTACCGCTGTATAAACTGATATAACTACTATATTTACCGTGGGAGAGCCATGCTGGCACGAATGGGCCGGCTCGACCTTAATAATACCACGGCCTCACAAAAACTCGGTAGACAAATAATGCTTGCGCTGTATTGGCGAGTGAGTGAGGCTACCGGAGGCCCAACTCCCTCTCTCTCCTCTTTCCCACACCTATCACCAACAAGGGCGGTCAGTGCAGTCCGTTCGTCTTTCACCCTATATCATAAAAAATATATATAGATGTATAAAGATTTTATACTATTTGACGGGCCTGCTGGTCAAATGGTTAGTCTCCCTTAATGCTAAGCCAGAAGGCGTGTAGTGTTCCGCGCACCTCCCTCAGGGAGTGATGGTGGAAGAAGAGGCACCTTTCCCCCTTCAAAACGAGACGGGATCCGCTCCGCACGGTCATCTGCAGGTGCGAGGAAGGAAAACCGTAGTGGTTTTAGCCGGTCAAGTTCTTGCCCATTCTTCTCCATACGAAACTACATTTTGGAATGGGCGACTAGAATCAATTCGATTTAAATGTAAATGTTGACGTTCAAAAGTGCCTTTTGGGCCTATTTGAATTAAATGCTTTGACTTCAAATGTTCCCATTTAGTTACTAAAAGTGACTGAATGTCGGTTATAATCCTGCTCGCGTTAATTGAAATAGAATATAATCATCAAACTGTGGCAATACACCTCTGACTACCCATTACACTCACGCTTGTATTCCCGATACAAGCGTGAGTGTATGTATTTTTTTTATAAAAAAGACAACTTCCCCACTAGGATTAATTCATGTGTCGCGGGGACTTTACTAACATTCAAACAACGGACACAAAGAACGCGCAGACTCAGCGACCCAGCGTAGTGGCGAGGTGGCCGCTTAAACCGCTACGCCATCCGTGCAGTGTATGTATGTATTTAGTTATATATAAGTATGTATGTCAGCAGTCTGGTTATCACAGTACAAGCTGTGCTTCGTTGGGTTCGGACGCCGCGTGTGAGATGTGTCAAGTTATTATTATACGGCAGGTGGTGAAGAAAACGATCTCAAAATATGGCGTATAGGTGAACCGACTCCAATATTTGTCGCCAAGAACCTCCCCCACGACTGGCTTCAGCTGAGGAGGCCTGTTTGGGTCAATGACATTTGCTTCCTTAACAACGAGGGGGGGAACGTTGTTGCTGTGTGCTCCAGACATGGATATGTTAGGTAAGATTCTTGGTAGCATTAATTTTAGTTTAGATATATGGTGCCTTGTGGTTCTCAGTGGAGTAGAATTGGCCACTCCATCTCTACCTGTGGGTGTCGTAAGAAGTGACTAAGGAATCTGATAATACACAGCGTGACACAGAAAATAGAACACTGAAAACACGGAACCACTGAACATATGCATCTCTGCAGTTTGCGTTGCAATGTAAAAAAAGTGTAAAAGTTAATTAAAAAAAGATTTTTATGGCTTAAAAAGTAAGTTTTCATGGAGTTTTTCACAAGCAGATTGAATAATTTAAAAACAAAAAATATACGTGACATTTAAAATTATTAACTATACACATTCCACCTGCAATTATGAGAAACAGAGATGATGATACCTGGAAATTAAAATTAAACACGTCATATTAAAATAAAAACTTTGGTTAGTTACATTCATATTTATTTAAATATACGGTTTTACTCACGTGTCTATTTCGCGGACGCCCGACTAGTTTCGGTCCCGACAGGAGACCTTTCTCAAGGAGTAAGTCGTCCAGCTGTGACGGTACCGGACGTCACACGAGTGCCATGAGTGTCCCTTAAATACACACGTGAGTAAAACCGTGTACTTAAATAAATATAAGTCGTCATAGCTTTTACACAGTTTGTTTATTATTTTACAAACAAAAAAACTGCACTCTAGAGATATATAAAATAAAGTGTGTAGTATATAAAATAAATGCTGCATATATTGGGACAAGCTATACAGTTTATACAGTCTGATTACTGCTTGCCCCCTATGGGACTAAATATGGTTGTTAATTGGGTGTTTGAGACCCCTATGTTAACCCCTTCGGGGATATATGTAGATGTGTTTGTATGTATGTAATGAGCTGGTATTACTTACTTCTCAGTTGGGGATATGTTCTTGTTTGTCTTTTAATTATGAATAAATTATATCCGCTCACTGTTTGTGTACTATTGCCGTCATACGGGCACTATATGGCTACATATGTACTGTCTGATAGATAACAGCTCGATCCCTTTGTCGCAATACCCACGGCAACAGATGCGTGACCCTATGCTACTCCACCAAAGACCACGTAGTTTACAACGATACGCATTCTAGATCAACGAGATTGTCGGACATTCCACAAAGTTCATGGTTAATTCCTTCTCGGTTCAAGCGGTTCAGCTGTGGAATGCGTTACCTAATACCTAAACTCTGTATTACTGTATGTAGAATAGAATATATTAGACTTTATGGTAAACCTTTAATCAAAAAATTACAATATTCATATAAGAAAGAAATTAACAATGTTCAGCCTTATCGCTAAATGCAATTTCTGGCAGGCAAACTTAGGATGGACAGAAGGAAGAAGAGAGAAAAAAGGATTTTATTTGCATATTATCATATTAAAAAAAAAAATGCAGTACTTAAAATGGTCATCACCAAATTTGTTTGGAATTAATTTTGCTACAATTTAGTTCTAAATAATAAAAATTCTAGGATTGATATTTTTTTTTCGATTTATACGATGTTATAATACATACTTAATGTGCACCACACCATAGAGCAGTAAGGCCGCCAATTGAGGAGCGTTTTCACGAAGCTATACATTTTACACACAATTATTGTGTAAAGCGTTATGGTTGTTTGTTTATTTTTTCGACCATATGTTTCTTACCGGTGTAGAATAAAGAGGTATATTATTATTATTACTTAGTACTGTTTGTTTTGCAGGTTATATGACACTCGCGCCCAACGACGTCCGATGACTTGCGTTGACTTTGAAAAGATGGCGGCCACTTGCATAACTAATAGCTTTGATGATCGGTAAGTATCTGTATGGGGTAGACGACTGTCAAGTCAAATCACCATATTTTTTGTAAACGTCAAACGGTACGGTGTACATTTTTGTATGAAACATAGTGACGTCACTGGTATTTATTCAAGTTTAATTAATTCAAGTCAAGAGAGGAAGTCGATCAGACTAAGTCAGTCATGAAGCTAGTTGCCTGTTCCAATACGTAGATTCTATGGAGAAGAACAGGCATGAAACTCCAAGGGCACATTATTTTCAAATATTTGACGTAAGGAAAATGCTCTATTCTAAAATAAAGTTTATTACTATTCTATGTTAAGTAATAGCAGTCCGAAAATGACCAGCCCCGATCAACGGCACTCGTTCACTAGCATGGCGCATGCGCCATACATCATCCTTCTTAACCATATCAAAGGGAGCCGAACGCCCCGACACATACGCCACCATTGGCAGGACTTCTTGGAGAGCATGACATACTCAGAACTGGCAGGAGACACAAAACATAAATCTAAATAATTGACTCCACAGTTCTCACATTTGCAACTCAAAAATTTATATTATTCATAAAATACCTGCAATATAAATTACTCATGTCCACATCGTATAAATAGTATATCTGTCAGTAATATTAATTGAAAAGAAAAAAAAAATAGTCTTTTAAAAATTAAATGAATGTGAGTTTTATTAAAAACTCCAGTACTTAACGGATAATGTAATTTTGGATACTTCAATATTGTCTATGGTATCGAAAAAGGCAAGGTTATCTAAAAAGATTGACAGAGACAATATAATATTTTTTGCGCATTATACGAGCAGAAAATTTCTGTACCCAAATAAACAATTGTTGACCAAAATTCAAATATAGGTTAACCTTACAGCCAAGTCCTAGTCGGCTTCGGTCGAGGCCAGCTCCACCAGGTAGACCTAAGGATGGGTAAACCAGACAAGGGGTACAAAGGATCAGCAGGCGCTATTACTGACGTGGCTACTGTTAGAGGGGGGCGGATGGTGGTCAGTACTAGTTTAGACCGCCAGCTCAGAGTACACCAGTTTGAGACAAAGGACCTGCTTTATAAGGTAAAAAACTGCACACTTAATTAGATTCGTCTTAAACTCCTTCAGCTTTTGACCTTGAAGCAGCGGAGCAGATTTTTTTTGAATATAGCTAAGAGCACTCTCGATCCTGTCAGCTTTCAAACGAAAAAAAATCAAATCGAAATCGGTTCAACTGGGAGCTACTACAGTGCCACTCCCCTCTTTCAGAGTCAGGTGTTAAAAAATACAAACGCTCACCCCTGTGTTCTGGAAGGGGTATGCAGAGGTGAATTCAATACTCATATTTTACTAATTACAATTTCTTCCCACTAACTTAATAGGGGGCAACCCTATTGTGTGTGCGTATGTATGTGTCCTGGAGCTAATTGGTTCTGTTCTGATCTGGTTCAGATTCTAAAAATATTCTGTCTATTTTGTAAGTTAATAATAACATTATTATAGTAATAGATGTGAAAAAAAAAATTGAAATCATTATGACTATTTACCCGACTGCTAAAGGCGAGTTATATTTTTCTAGTGTATGTTTATACATATGTTATGTAGAATTATTTAACTATTAAATCATTATTAACAATTATAATAATGTTTTCAGCAATATTTAACATCGAAGTTGACTTGCGTTTTGGTGCAAACAGAATCTTCCACTCCACTTAAACACACAGAGAAAGAGATAAAAGAAGATGTGGAAGAGGAAATCAAAGTGGAAACTGCTGATGTAGACGATTTTGATCAGCTATTTGAGAAGATGGAAAGTATTGGGTAAGAGATATTGACGACCGATTGGACTAGTGGTTGGTGATCCTGACTGCTGAGCCAGAGGTCGTGGGTTCTAAGAAAAATAAATCTACTTTAATGCTTATAAAATTTAAAGGTTTCCTTCGGTTTTCCTGGGATTCCATCACCAAATCCTCACTTGATGACAATGGAGTCCCATTGGTCCCATGGTGTATTCTTTGTCTAATAGAAAAAAAATGATAATCCGTCGACAATATTTGCGCTGACCCCTGACAAGGTCCATACGAAACTCCATATTTGTTTCTTTTATAAAAGGCAACTCCCGCATTAGCGGGAATCAAACCCACGACCTCTCGCTCAGCAGTCAAGGTCACTAACTAGTAGACTAGTCAGTTATTCTTATTAATAGTAAATGAGTTCACTATTTGTGTGCTTATTGGTATAAAAATCTTTAGTCATTTTGATAATAAACAATAGATGGCGTTGTGTAGTTTCTTCTGTTCTACACTAGATGGCTTTACTAATCACGTTGTTTTTTTATCTCAGTGACAAACCAACCAAAAAGAAGCTACCAACAGAAGAGTTGCCAGCAAAGAAAATTAAACCATCATCAGAAGGAAAAACAGATACAGATTTAGAAGAAAGCCACACAGAAGATGCGATCAAGAAGCTTCTGAGAAACACAGAGAAGCAGAAACGGAAGAGAGAGCAGAAGAAACGAGAGAAGAAAGCGAAGAGCGTGTTTCATAATGCTTAAAATTAAATATTTTAAGACATGTTTTGCTTTGTTCTTTGGAAATTGTTCCTGTTGTTAACATCTGCTTGTTTTTCCCTCTATAATAATACATATATATATACGTCTTCTACTTGTGCCCCGCGGTTGAGCTCGCGTTAAATTTGATTGTACATGGATGCCTGTTTAATACACTTATCTAGTCTGTCCGATTTGTTGACATTTATGATTACTAATCCGCTCCTTTGGACTGTAGCATGATAATATCTCATTCAATTTTAAAATCAGATTGGTACTTCTCGATATTATAAGTTCAAACGAACTAACTGCCTCTATATAATACATACACACCAATATCCTGGATTATTGACACTCCACCACTTCTTCAGAAGCTTTTAGCCTAGCACAACCAGCCTCTGTGGAATAGATTGTCGCCTGCCGTATTTCCGGACCGATACGATCTTCAAACCTTCAAGAAAAGGTAGTACTCCTACCTAAAACTACTTACTCATCAGGTGACCCGTCTTCGTTTCACCCTATCGCATAAAAAAAATCACACCTAATACGGGGCAAGCCTATTTGCCCACCTCATCTTTTCCCAGTTGCAATAGGACTTCACAGGGGACTGGTATGAATAGTCTTCCTGGTTAGAAGTAAGAGGTTTGCTACTTATTACATAAAGACTAAATTATGTTTGGCAAAAAGTTGGCGGCAGACACCGCTGCCTACCCCTCCGGGGATAGAGACGTGAAAGTATGTATTACGTTAAGGAGCTCAAATACCTATATACCTATAAGTAAAAAAATATCTATATCATAAAAAACACATGAAATATAAAAAATGAGTATATTTATTTATATAAATTAATTGTTTGGTCGATTTTCTTTATCATTGAGGAACTGCCAGCCGGGGGCTGCGGTGGACTGTATGACGGCCCATAGGGCTTCGCTGTCTCCACCGGCAGACATGTCGATTTCAAACGGCTGTAAAAGCTTGCGGGATTCACTCTTTATATCTGATCATATTGTTAAGTTATATATGCTTTAAACACAAATGGGTCGGCTGGACCGTAGTGATTCCACCCCTGACAGAAAACCGGGAGACAAACAATGTGCTTGCATTGTTTTGCCGAGTGAATGAGGACAAATCCCCTCCCCTCACCACGCCTCTTCCCCTGCTATCTCCGTTCAAGACGAGCAGCGACTTTGAGTTGTAGATGTCATTGGGCAGTGGTTGTCACTTACCATCAGATGACTGGTCTTTTCCTCTGTCCCAGAGAGTGAATAACACTGGCTATAAATATTTTGTAAAATTAAATAAATAAATTGAGCAGTTTAGATATGCTTTTTTTTTTAATTATAAGTGTCATTTTTTTAATGATGAGGGGGGAGAAGAAAGAGGGGAGTTAGGCCTCTGGTACCCTCGTGCAATCGTCAACATTGTTTGTATACTGGTTATCATTGAGGCTGTGATATTTACTCCTGTCGAGCCAGCTTCAAACTGTAAATATATAGCGTATTTATATACCTACATATAAATGATTGTATTTTAACATAGATTAAAACACTTCTGGTAAATTATTTAACATATTGTAAAGGATACATCCCTTGGCAATGTTTGGTGGAGCACTGAAATTCAATCTGACACCTGTCAACTCCTTGGCCAGTTGGTAATTCTCTCTGGAAGATGAAAGGTAAGAATGAAATTATTTGATTAAATTAGTACTATAAAATCCAGTAACTCAGATCCTCAAACTCCCAACATCATACATACATATCCACAATAGTCCCGGGTAAGCCAGGGGCTGGATTACCGGGTACCGTTATTAATAAACATGTCTTTAATAAAGTCAAATCTACATCAATACATTTTTTGGCGATTGCGCAAGAAGAAGGGTTGTGTTGGAAAATTTTAATGTAGTATACAGCGTGTCCCAGAGAATGAAGCACTTATTTTAAGCACTGAAAATATACATCTCCAAAATACAGTTATTCAATGAGCTGTTGAGAATACCCAAAAAACTAATTTTAAAGGAATGATAAGAAATTTCTCAATAACGGTTTGAATAATTGCAAAACTGCATAAGAATCTTATAGTTTACACAGTCCATTTACAGAAAATGGAGGTGATAGTAACTGGAAATTGAAATAGTCAATTTTACACAGGTTGTTTTTCCAACTGTTTTCTATCAAACAGTATATGTACAGTCCTAGAGTCCCGGATGACTACAGGCTTGTCAAAATTGTTTGACAAATTAGATAATCCAACATGGCACTACAAAACGTGTGTATCCATATATACACATATACACTTGAAAATGTACCAATCATTAATCTATGCTATACTGTCCCTATGTTGTTATTGCTATATAATTAAGTAATGATTGTATAAATACTTGGCATTATCCAGTCGGTTTTTATCATTATCAGCTATAGTCACTCTACCCATGGAAGCACACACACGGTCCAACTCAGTACCACGTCGAGATAGCTCTGCAAACCGTTCAGTCAACTCATTCTGTAATATTAGAGATATATTGTCAATCAAAATCATTCATATCAATCAAATCTATCAAAGGTATTTTTGAATCGTCAGAAGATAGTCAGACTACTACAGATGTGAAGCTAGTTTTGACTAAGACAATTGTGAAGCTATTCAGAAAAACAGGCAAGAAACTCCTCCTCAACTTTTCCTCTCCCTTGACCCCCACCCCTTTTCCCATCTCCTCATGCCCCTCAAAGGCGGGCTCTGTCAACGTATAATATAAAAAAAACAATCCTCAAATGTAAAACATAGTTCCTATAATAATAATTGATTTTGTTGTAGTTAAGAATAAAATGTGATAACTGTTTTGTTACTGATACTACTGATACTGATGATTATACAGCTAGCAACAAAACAGCTTTGTTACTGATACTACTGATACTGATGATTATACAGCTAGCAACAAAACAGTTTTGTTACTGATACTACTGATACTGATGATTATACAGCTAGCAACAAAACAGCTTTGTTACTGATACTGATGATTATACAGCTAGCAACAAAACAGTTTTGTTACTGATACTACTGATACTGATGATTATACAGCTAGCAACAAAACATTTTTGTTACTGATACTACTGATACTGATGATAACTGTTTTGTTGCTAGCAATACAACTAGCAACAAAACAGTTATGGCTTAATTATGTTGAACATGTAAACACAATAAAATATGTATATTAATGAAGGAAATTGATAGTATATGTGGGACTGAGAGGTGTAAGCACTAGTCTGAACCAGTCATATCCCATGTTACTCAAAATGGCTGGTGCCAGAATTTCCTAAGCCTCTAACCAATATATAAACTAATTCATTTAAATATCTCTATTGTACACTACATACATATACTATTTACGTACATATGTAATCATGTATGTATGTACATAATATTAAAAATAATAGTTGTGTTTTACAACCAATGTCAATCTCCATCTATACTATTCCATACCATCTAAAAGAACATGACAAAACTTAAAGCTTATTTAAAGGTTGAAAGCACTGCTTTCTAGAACTATACTTTCAGTCAAATGAGAAAACTCTCCTAGTTCTTCGGGAACGTTCTTAGCTATTTAACATCATGCTGTTCTTCGATTTGACTAAAATGGCTTACAATAGTAAAGAAACGCATGACATACGTGAAGCTTCATTTCTTGGGCCAATTTGGTTTCTAATTCGGTTTTCTTTTTGCACGCCTTCAACTGTTGCTGTTCTTTTTCAATTTTGTCTATAAATAAAAGAAAAAGTTTTAAAATTGTTCAATACTTCCCAAATAACGAGTTTGGTGAATAAAAATTGTTAACCATCTACTCGTTTATAGAATTCGTCCAGTTGACTAACAATAGCATCTAGCCACAGCGACTTAGATTCTAAACCCATATTGATGCTTTAACAGTCTCGTAAACAAAGTAATTGTATAATATTTATTTCATGAACTGAGTCTGAAACATGTACAAACGACAATATTTTTGAATTCAAAATAATAAACAATCTTCTACAGATTAATATTTTTTTTGACGTTTTTCACAGATTATAAAAATACTTTACCATTAAATGAATCTCCGTGTTTTTAGATGGTTGTGAGTGTAGCCGAACGTATTGATAAAACAAAAGCGATAGTAGCGCTCCGCAGTGCCGCAAAGTAGAAACTTATTTATCGCCATTTTTGTGATGGCGACCGATATTTATAGATCGTAAGGGTGTTGTTATTTCACTAATAAATGCATTAAAAATGGAGGAAACGAAAGTTATTTATTACATAGACGATGAAGAAACGCCATATTTAGTGAAAATTCCCATATCTCCTGAGAAAGTGACATTGTTGGACTTTAAAAACCAGTTGAATAGACCGAACTATAAGTTTTTCTTTAAGTCTATGGACGATGATTTTGGTGTTGTGAAAGAAGAAATAGTAGATGATAATGCTCATCTACCGTGTTTTAATGGTCGTGTTGTGTCGTGGCTTGTGTCTGCAGAGGGTTCAAACCCATCGGACGGCGCATCTCAATGTACGGATAGCAATGCTGGAAAGGGGAAACAAACTCATGGGGCTCCAGCACCGGTCACTAGAGACACCTGTACAGACACTGATAGCACCATTAGCTCACGCCCTGGTCACAGAGCATCCTGCGATAAGTATAAATACCGTGGATTACGGATAAACGGTCACTCAAAATATGGCAACCACGGTTTAGAATATGAAACAGCTTCGGTGCTTTCTTCTGACTTAGACTCCACCAGCCTCTTTGACAGCCAGTCAGAAATCACTACAACTACAGGTAGACACACCAACGCTTCAGTAGACCGTGCCTTGACGGAATGCAGCAGCGTATCGCACCTTCAAGTGAGTTCACGAAAAAGACCTCAGCGAAGACGAAAAAGACCTCAAGTTATGTCAAGAACATCGTCTTATTCATCTATTACTGACTCAACCATGTCAATGCACATAATAACAGTTACTTTAAACATGGATACAGTGAACTTTCTAGGTATTTCTATAGTAGGACAGTCAAACAAAGGTGGTGATGGTGGTATATATGTTGGCAGTATTATGAAAGGTGGTGCTGTGGCTTTAGATGGGAGGATAGAACCAGGAGATATGATTTTACAGGTAAGTTCCTTATCACTCCCATATAAGTCATGGTTTTCTTACAAGTATATTATTATTATTAAAAAGAGTGATAATGATTAGAACATGTGTGTATTCTCACAGGATGGCAGAAACATCTCAAAGACCCATTTTTTGATAACTATATTAAATCCCACTGATGTACAGCATATTACAACATCAACAGATAGGGTGACCAGTTTTTTTTTTTTATATATATATATTACAGAGGGACCGACAAACAGACAAGTCATCTGATGGTAAGCGACAACCAAGGAACGACGAGGTTGGGCCTCTGGAAACCTCACAAATTTCAGGGAAATGCAACGTTGATGTTACGTCACAACCAGTTTTCCTAAGCATGAAATCGGTCCATCCGTCTGAGAGCTAGATGCCACAGAGACAGACACAGGTCAAACTTATAATACCCCTCCTTTTGCGTCTGGGGTTAATGAACTAAAATATATATAACATGACTGCATTGTTTGCAACTTTTTAAAGTGGGGAGCCAGACAAACCGATGGGTTACTGAACACCTGCAACCCAAGAGTCGTAAGTGGAAAGGGGAGTTTTGCTTCAGGAAACCTCACTAATTTTATTGTATGCAACACAAGAGCACCAGTTGAGCCCATTTGTGCCTAAGCTTGCTGAACCATGATAACTTGTTTCCCTTTTACTTTTGGCATTATCTCAAAATGTTATACTCAATGAACCCTATAGTATACCCTTCAAATTCACTGGACCAAGCTATTTGATAACTTTCATAGTAATACAGGCATTGCAGTTTTTTATTTGTTTACAAACATTTGATTACACTTTGATAATACAAAATAAACAAACAGATGCTAAATGACGAATGCCATCCATGGTCAATTGCAATTCAAGAGTCGTAAGTCCGCTGCCCGCCTTTGAAGGTTGTGAGGGATGTGGTGCGGTTAAGGGAAGAAGGGATAAGGAAATGAGAAAGAGGAGAGGGGAATTGGGCCTCTGGACACCTCACTAATTTCAGCAAATGCAATGCAAATATTGCTTCACAACCGGTTTTCTGTGAGGCCTGGTATCGCACCGATCGAGTAGGCCCATTCGTGTCTAAACACGTGATTACCACAACAACACAATCATCGAATACATAATAATACTGATACATAAACATACATACATATACTCACTCTGTAAATACTGTTTGACTGTTTACATACTGTCTGACTGTTTACATACTGTCTGACTGCTTACGTACTGTCTGATAATAGTCCGATCCCTTAGTCGTTTTTTACGACACAAACTAGAAGAGATACTGTGGCCCTATCTACTCCATCAAGAATCATATTTCACTAATACACTTCTGTAAATATTCCAGGTTAATGATGTAAACTTCGAGGATATGACAAATGATGAAGCTGTTCGAGTGCTTAGGGAGGTGGTGCAGAAGCCAGGACCTATCAAGCTGGTGGTGGCTAAGTGTTGGGATCCTAATCCCAAGGGATATTTCACAATACCTAGGACGGAACCGGTCAGACCTATAGACCCTGGTATGTCTATTTTTTTTTCTAAATACATGCACTGAAAATGATTTAAATGAAATTTAAAAACATGGTGTTTTAATACGTCTCTCCTTATGTGAGCGTGAGCGTATTTATGTGTCGAGTAGGCTCATATACTCATATGTTAAAGTAGCCATTCCCCGCAGGTACCACGTTTTATAGCCCATATAATTTCTCAATATATAATACAAAACAAAATATTGAAATCCGACTTATAGCGGGTTTAAAGAAACTAAAACAAACTGAAGAGTTTGTTTGTTTGTTTGAACGCGCTAATCTGAGGAACTACTGATTTTATTTGAAAAAATATTTTTGCTTTAGATAGTCTGTTTATTGAGGAAGGTTGTAGGCTAAACAAGCAAGCAAACATAGGTGGAATTGCTGGGTAGGGCTAGTGTATAAATGACATGTTTTTAATGTCTTTAGATCATAATAATTATAATAATATTTATTGTTTTGATTCTTGAATCATAATGAAGCTTTGTTGTCCCATTGTTAATGTGAAAAGAATATTTAATTATTACATCTTCAGTATTGATATAGAAGATAAAACAAACACGGCAGTGTAACTATTGTATGCGTAAAGCTTAAATAAATTATCCCTGATACATTACCTGGTACATTGAGGCGCATCCAACGCCCATGTTTTGCCAACCAGGCATGCTGTAGGCTGTCATGTGGGCATCATCTGAATGGTTATATACTATCAGATAGATAACAGGTCGATAACTGGAACCTAACTCCTAATGGAATTGAATGCAGCAAAAGAAAATTAATTTATACACAATAATATACACATTATATTTCTAGTACTTTCACCAAGAAAAAAAGAAATAAAAATGTATTAATCAAAAAGCATACATAGTATTACTCAATTAATCATAAAGAATTATATTAAATGTTATTAGATAATAAATAACAAAATATAGTCTATGTCCCGAGGGGGGTGTGCAGAGGTCCTACTTACATAATAGGGGGGGGGCTTAAAATCAAGCAAGCTTAAGGATGCCATTCTGACACTGTATGTAATAATAAAGGGCTCTCTGACTAGTTGAGCGAACCTAGCTCCTTCCAGAAGCATGGAAGCCTCCTGGGGCGTTTACAGGCCCAGGTTGAGTCTCGAAGTCTCGAAGAGCTAATCTTAAATAAAATAAAAGATAATTCTTGGATAATGAATCTCCTAGTGTCTGAACACAGAACTTCAAGTTCTTGTTATGATTCTTTTTTATTTAGAAGATTTTATTTTTGATCAAATTAACTTAAGTCAAATCATTTATTGCAGTTAAACAGAACAAAAACAGCCTGAACAGATTGTGATTAGGTATTGTTAGACTACTGAAACAAATCCGAGTAATAAAATATCTCTGTCTGTTAATTTGTCACTGCTAAACGGCTTAACCGATTTTGATTAAATTTGGTATGTGGATACTTGGAATCTCGGGGTAGGATACATTGCTATGCTACATTGATCGACATACCACGCGTCCTAAGCCCCGTCTGGAAGCTGCTAGTTCAATATGACGGCGGAGTATACAGTTCGAACAGACAGTTTTTAAAATTATTTTTGTTTTTAAAATTAGTGTTTTTGCTATTTCAGGAGCATGGGTAGCTCACACGCAAGCCCTCCGTGAGGCTTACCCTCCTCCCCCTCCGTCGCTGTCAGCCCTCCCTGTGTCCTCAGTATCAGAGCGAGGTGCTTCGGATGCCAGTACCGTCCCTGCTGGGGGGTTGGAGCCGCAGTTGTCTGTCAACATGGATATGGCTATAGTCGTGAGAGCCATGCTGAGGCCTGAGTCAGGTATGATGTGATACTTTACCCAAATACATAAAGCACACTACGCAAGATTTAACATTCATTTTGGATTGGGATTTACCATATAGGATTTACCATACAGCCAACATTTTAGAGATGTTGATAGGCTATCAGCAGAGGTTTACACAACTGGTATTGACTCACAGCCAGCTACACTGTACAACTGACGCTCGTTTTCATGACTAGCCACACATATATATATATGTATGTATACTATGTATAACATATAAAAATCTTTCTCGTGGTAGAGCCATGCTTAGGCAAGAATGTGCCGGCTCGACCGGTGCCTCATAGAAATCCGGTTATGAAGCGCTGAAATTAGTTAGATCTCCGGAGCCCCCCCTCCCCCTATCCTCTTTCCTCTCCCCTCTTTTAAAGGCGCTGTCCATAGGCGGCGGTAGTCACTTACCATCAGGTGACCAGTCTGTTGGTTTGCCCCCTATCTTATAAAAAAAAAATAACGACATCCCGCTGACAAAGCCGTGAGAGGACGCTAGTACACTATACAAACTTGTCGACTGTAGACCCCAGAAATAATTAAATTCTAATAATAATTGTACGTATACATAGGTCTGGAGATAAGGGACAGGATGTGGCTGAAGATCACTATCCCCAATGCCTTCATAGGAGCAGATGTGGTAGACTGGATACTGCAACATGTGGCGGGGATCGCTGACCGCAGGGATGCCAGGAAATATGCTTCGCATATGCTCAAGGTATTTGCAATTTTTATGGAACATCCATACTACATACATATTTGATGAAATGCGTGGTATGTCCCTCCAACACAGAGGGAGGATCCTTCATCCAAGCGAGGTGTTCATGCCTTGCGATTTGGACCCATTAGGGCCTTCCCAATCGGAACCGTTATGTATATTTTAATAGGCGTGATAATGTTGTTATCGTGATACAGAACTACTACTACGTCATTACAGTAGTTTGGTTTGTCTTCACTAGATGGTGCTGATATGTTTCTACTGTATGAGGAGGTCGCCACAAATACATACATACGCTTATGCCTCTATCCGTTAAGGGCTAGGCAGAGATGTATTAAACACGAACATTTTGTCAATTAGAATTTAGTGCCACTAATCCGGCCACTTTAGGAGTTATAGATGGGATGTGAGGTCAATGCAGGCAGAGGATATGCAGCCAGAGGATATTGCTTTTACGGATGGATTGGGAAATGGGATAAGAGGGTCCGTACTGTAACTGTAACTCGAACTAGCTGTGGCCTATATTCAATATTGTAGGGGTTCCCTGATTGGAGTGTCTACTGCTGCCCATAGACATGCAACCAACCTTTGATGTTTGCGCTACCTCCCTTTTTGAGGAGTATTTTTTTGGGTTCAGAGTCTTGTAGACACTGGTATCTGTCATACAGGTCTCCTAATACTGGCACCAGTCTCTCACATAGATAATCTGTAATTGTACTAATTACTACATCTATTAGTTTAAGTCTGTGTGAGAGAAATAAATAAATAAAGAATTATTTCATTTTATTTAAAATGTTATACACAAAAATGTATAATAGCTTAGGTACTTAACATTCTCTACCAGTCCATTTTAGGGTGGAGTAGGAACAGGTGGATACTCTAATAAGAATGACACAGATGACTGCACGGATGGCGCAGTGGTTTAAGTGGTCGCCTCGCCACAACGCTGCCGCGCCGAGTGTTGTGGGTTCGATCCCTGCACGGGACAACACTTTGTAGTCTAGGTGTTCTTTGTGTCCGCTGTTTGAATGTTTGTAAAGTCCCCCGCGACACAGGAATTAATCCTAGTGCGGGAGTTGTCTCTAAAAAAAAATTGATTATCGTTGTATGGATATGTGTTGTGAAGTGATGAAAAAGGGAAAGAGGGTATGACGTGGAGGAAGTAAGCAGTGTAATGACGAATGATAAAGTGGAATGGAAGGGTAAGAAGATAATAATTATATATAAAATTGACTGCACGGATGCTGCAGTAGCTTAGGTGGTCGCCTCGCCACTACACTGTTGCTCCGTGTGTTATGGGTACAATCCCCAAACGGGGCAACATTTTGTGAAATCCTAAAATTATTGTCTATATATTAATGTAAATGTAAATGAGTCTGAGTGTTCTTGGTGTCCCTTATTTGATTGTTTGTAAAGTTCCCCCCTATACCAAAATTTATCATAGTGCAGGAGTTGACTATTGTTTAAAGAAAAATAATGGTATAAATATACATACATACATATAAATACAGATAATAAATAGTCCCACTGTTGTGATGATACTTTAACACATGTTTGTAACTGCTCACTTAAACATTTGCAGGCCGGCTTCATACGTCACACAGTGAATAAGATAACGTTCTCCGAGCAGTGCTACTATGTGGCGGGCGAGCTCTGCGCTGAGCTCGCAGCTCTGAGACTCCGCAGCGGTGACAGCGATAGCCTGCTCAGCGATACCTTGGCACCCCTACCCAACCCCAAGTGAGTATACTTCACTAACGACCGGGGTATGTGCTCAACAAGCGTAGCTGCCTAGCCCGACATAGTTTTTAGCCTGAAAAAGATTTTAAAGTAAATTATTAGTAGATAACTTTACTAATAATTCACTTTAAAAAAAGTAGATAACCGACTTCAATGAGTCTATCATTTTAACAGTGTAAGTAACAGTGGTAGAGCCATGCTTAGGCACGAATGGGCCGGCTCGACCGGTGCGATACCACGGCCTCACAGAAAACCGGTTGTGAAGTAACGCTTGCGTTGCATTTCCCCGAAATGAGTGAGGTTTCCGGAGGCTCAACTCCCCCTCTGCCCTTTCCTCTCCCCTCATCTCCTTTCTCCTCATCCCCCTCTCTTCTTTCCGCTCCCTGCATCCCCCAACCCTCATCACCCTCAACGGAGAGCGACTCGCATCATCGACTGCCAAGATATTTCTGATCGACTTGACACCTTAGCGTTGCGTAGAGATGTAGCTTCACTCTGCATCCTCTATCGCTTGTATCATGGGGAGTGTTCAGAGGAATTGTTCGGACTTATACCGGCTGCTGGTTTCCGCCATCGTCCTACGCGACAAAATATCCATCCCCATCACCTGGACGATTGGCAGTCTACCACTGTGCGCTTCTCCAGAAGCTTTTTGCCTCGCACAACCAGTGTATGGAGCAAATTGTCGCCTGCCGTATTTCCGAACCGATACGACCTTCAAACCTTCAAGAAGAGAGCGTACCTCTACCTAAAAGGCCGGCAACGCACTTGTGATTCTTGAGTTGCGGGTGTCCATGGGCGGCGGTAGTCACTTACCATCAGGTGACCTGTCTGCTCGTTTGCCCCCCTATATTATTAAAAAAAAACTGTAGGTCGCCACAAACACAACTCTGTCTTTTGATATAATTATTAGGTTGGCAACTAATAAACCCGCCACTTTTTTCGATCAGTTTCTAAAACGTTATAGAACTATCTCGAATTTATTGGAGTAGTACATAAATAAAGCAAGAGTTGTATGTCAGATCAGTTGACAACTGGATCTCGAATAGTAAAATTACAGTAAATTATGGATATCTCTCGTAGAGAACTTCGACTGCTTTTACTTCACGAATTTCGCATAGGTCGATCAGCGACTGAAGCGGTGAGCAATATATGTGCAACGATGGGCGAAGGCGTGCTCTTTTACGCTACACCAAACATTGGTTCAGAAGATTTAAGGAATGAAATTATAACCTATCTGATGAACCTCATCCAGGACGACCTACAACAGATGTAGATGAGTTAAAAAGACTCATAGAAATGGATCCCAGGTTCACTTCACGTTGTCTGGCAGAGCAGCTTCAGTGTTCTCATACTGCAGTGGAAAAAAACTCCACGCTTTAGAAAAGACCTGAAAATATTCAGTTTGGTTGCCACATGAGTTGACGCCGTTTCAACTTCAGAGGAGAGCTAACGTGTGCATGGAACTACTTAGTTATTATCATACCAATGAGTGGCTGAGGGATGTAATTACGGGGGATGAGAAGTAGGTTATGTACATCAATTTTTCGCTACGCCAGTTTAACGCCAGTGGCTTGGACCTGGAGAAGCAGGAGTACCGAAGCCAAAATCTGACATGAGTAAAAAGTTCACACACACACTTAAAGTGTGTGCTGGGGAATAAACGCAATTATATACTGGGAGCTGTTGCCATCTATCACTACAATCACGGCCAGTATTTATTGTGGCCAACTGGATAAAGTAGCAGCGAGATTACCGAAAAATCAAAATAAAGTATACTTTTTGTATAAAAGTAAAATTACTTCCGCTTGGCTGGGCTGTCCTTCATCACCCACCGTACTCTCCAGACATTATGCCCTCAGATTATCATCTATTTAGTTCTCTAGCCCACTACTTAGCAGATAAAAAATTAAAAATGAAGAATAGCTTAAATGTGACCTTATCACCTTTTTTGATCAAAAGCCTAAAAACTTCTACGAGGAAGTCATTTTGTCTCTGCCAGCGCGTTAGCGACAGGTGATAGAAAACGACGATGCTTATATAGTTAAGATGTAATTTAATTTTGTATACTTAAAAAATTCAATAAATTTGTGTACAAAGATGGCGGGATTTATTAGTTGCCAACCTAATAGTATATGTTTTGTTCTTGTTCCAGCGTGATGGGTCCTGGCTACATGCCCTACGCGGGCTCGTATGGGTACCAGCCAATACCCTTCAAGTATTCTTCCTGCCTCAACAGTGAACACACCATTTACGGGTAACTATCACACATACACACATACATTCATGCCTTCACCTATGAAATGGTAAGAGAGAGATGAGCTTAGCAGAGTCTGATTAAAAATAAAAAATCTGATACTCAAGAATGCCGACGCATTCAACAACTTTCTTTCACAAATCATTTAGGGCTATTGTCCATTCGTTTGTGGAATGAATTACTAGTAGAAATACAAGAATCTGTAACCTTCATCGAGCTTTTAAAAATATGGTCTACATTATCAATCATTGTTTTTTTTTTTGAAGAATACTAGCAACGTGGGTCACACATTACTAGTATTCTTGTTAACCCCCTAGCTAAGCTAAATGCTTGTGGGGGGGGGGGGGGGTTACGACGGTAGTGTACTGGGTGGGGTTTGAACCCGCAACCACTTGATCGCCTTAATGCCTACGTATGTTTATGTTATTTACGTAATGCCTTTATAAAACTGTATTGTCTCTACTGGATAACTATATACACTTGGTACACATAAATACATGCGCTCACCCCTTTATAAAACACTTACATTTTGGGGTGGCAAGCGTAATAGAATAGATAACAGTCCGATCTATTAGTCGCAATCGGTGTATCTGTCTTTATGTATAAATATTTCTCTTTCTAAAATAGTTTTTTTTTTTTTATACTATAGGTTGATAGACGAACAGACGGGTCACCTGATGGTAAGTGACACCGCCGTCCATGGACACTTGCAACTCAAGAGTCGCAAGCGCTGCCCGCCTTTGAGGGTGATGAGGGATGGGGGATGCAGGGAGCGGAAAGAAGAGAGGAGGGATGAGGAGATGGAAAAGAGGAGAAAGGAGATGAGGGGAGAGAAAAGCGGGGAGGGAAAAGTGGGCCTCCGGAAACCTCACTCAATTCGGGGAAATGCAACGCAAGCGTTAGTTCACAACCGGTTTTCTGTGAGGCCGTGGTGTCGCACCAGTCGAGCCGGCCCATTCGTGCCTAAGCATGGCTCTACCACTAAAGATAGTATGTTTACTACTACAGATTTGATTGAATAAAAGATGATTTGGTTTTAACTGTAATGTATTAACGGTGCACTACAATGTACAATAAATCTATCTAATTGTCTGTGTCTAGTTATAACCGCGAAGAGAGCGTGATATCGGGCAGCGGGGGATCCAGTGGTGGCTCGGAGCGCCTCACGGCCAAAGAGGCCGCGCCCGACCTCAAGTCCACCAGCTCCGGATCCGCGCCCGACCTGGCGCCAGACGCGCCCGCTGGCCTGCCGCCTGCCCCGCCCGCCGGCCTGCCGCCCAACAGCCGCCGCAGCCACTCCCACTCCAGCGGCTCCGAGCGGAACGTCAGGCCCGTGCTATTCCTATAGGTATATTTATTTATTATATTTAGAAATGCTTTCAATTAAAAAACCACCCAAAAATAAAATTTGTAAATTGACTGGTGGCGTGTTCGATTCCCACACGCGACAATAATTTGTTATATCTTCCTATTGTCCCGAGTCCGGCTGTTGTTTGTATCTGTCATTACTTACCAAAATTTGTTCCCTATTAGCGATACTACGTAAGTTTTTTTTTTTTCAAAATCGTCGGGTTCGATTCCTGGCTAGGAATATTTAATTTTCAAAAATTCAATTGAGAAAAAGAGACTCTTTTGAGCACATTTCGCTATTCCTTATTCTATGGCCTTGCACTTAGAAAATGAATTCTTTCTGTAAAGTTGTTATAAAGTACTTTTGTTTCAGGATCAGCTGCTCAGCTGCGAGGAATAACCTCTAACTGCCAAATATCGCGTCGATATAGTTTTACTTCACGGATTCGTTTGTACTGCATCTTGAATATTGCACAATTTTGCATCACGCTCTCGCAAAATAAACAAAAAAAATTTGCAACAATATTTTCAAAATTTTTGCAATTATTTTGTGAAATTTTGCAATGTAATAATAATATTTTTTATATTACTAAAATGTATTGCTATACATTTGCAGACCTTTACAATATATTGTGTTATATTGCAAAATATATCAGTGGGTTGATCATTATTCACTATATTAGTAGTATATATAGGCTGTTTAGAAGGTGTGGTCAGGTTTTAAGGTAGACACCGTAAAGATAACCGTTTAAGGAAAATGTACGTTGTTACGCCTGTATCCCTGAAGGGTAGTTAAACGCGCAATAAACGTCTTTACTTTGCCGATATAATTTAGTACCATTTACGTAATAGGGGCGAACAAATCGCCGGGTACTTTTAGTAATTAGATGAGAAAATTTGGAGTTTATGATGATTTATTGACAGGAAACAGATCTTGTTTATACAGACGGACTAGGGAGTATAAGCAATAGCTCAAGTAAAACAGGGTGTGGTCACCCGATGGTCAGGCGACCAAGGTCTGCAGGGGTTCTCGGTTGGGTTCTCTTAGGGTATACCCGGGTCGTCTGTAATAGACCCACAAGTGACAGAACACCGTGTGGTTTTAGTCGGTTCGAATCCGACATACCACTTCACTGTTAGCTAGTGATGATCCGTGGAGGCTTTCACACGCAAGTAATGGGCCGCATATCTATAACTCGAACAGGCTGGTGCCAGGAATAAAAAAATGTTGTGATATTTAATACAGAAATGTTATTTTGAAACCGACAATTGATCTTTGAAATTTATCCTTTTATATTGCTGTAGTTTTCTAAGAGAGAGGGAGATTCATGAAACTGTAGGTATAGATTTTGGTATGATATTCTGATTGATTCCAATAGTATTTAAAAAAAATATATCATAGAAATTGACGTAACAACTCAAAATAAATTGTTTAGAAATGTCCCACACAAAGAAAAAAATGCATTATTTCTAAATTTGACCACACCTTTCAGAAAAGCCTAGAATATATAAGTATACCATCACAGAAATTGTCTATGTGCCATTTTTGTGTAACAAGGAAATTGCGTATTAATTAATTTGAAAGAAAAATATTTTTTAAATTTATTTTTTTATAATTTTAAGTCTTAAATGTAAATAATTGTAACAAAAATTATTTCATTGTTTTAAATGTTATGATCTGTCAAGATTCTACTGCTTATGGTATATATATTAAAAAAAAAATATATAAAAATACTTTGATCGATAGAAAATAGCAGCCCAAAACAATATTAATTTTCTTTTGGTGTATTCAGTTAAGATATTGTAAAGAAAAATACAAAATCAATATTCGTATTAAATTATACATAATATTTTTTTTTAATCGGAGATTTGAAACGACCACAAAAAAAAAATTAAATATATCATGAAAAGCCGTTCAACAAAGACTTTAACACGGTTTGAAAGTCTGAAGAATCTGAAGATAAGTTTTTTATATTTTATTTTTTATATATAAGTTATAATTATTTTTTGCTGACCTCAGTCTGGTAGTTTCCCACATGTATTTTTGCAAAATTTTGTTGCTCATTTTGATGTAGTCGAGTAAGATGCAATACAAACGTGTCTAAAATGTATTAATCACATTAGAAACCGCCATAGAATGATAGTCTGTGTATTATATTCGATAAATAGGTGTAAATAATAATATTAAATATATATTTGTAATTGCACAGGTTTTGTCACCTGTAATTTTCCATAGATTCTAGAATGTTCTACGTTTGATATATTCTTATTTGAAACATTAAACGATCCCACTGTTGGGCAATAGAAGGTTAGCATCCCAGCTAAGTTTTTTATGATATTTTGGGACAGCACACCATGGACATCTGCAACTCAAGAGTTGAAGTGCGCATCTCGGTACCGTAATACCCTCATCGTATCGTTCGTTCGCATCGTTATTTTGCCGATAGATAACAGTCCGGTCCCTTATAGTAATACCACCCTCACAGAAAACCAGTAGACAAAACAATGCTGTTGTGATTCACCGATTGAGTGAGGTTATCGGAAGCCCAACCCCACCCATCTACTCTTTCCTCTTCCCTCAGAGGTGGTCAGCGCACTTGCTTCTCTTGATCTGCGGGTGTCCATGGGCTGGAAAAAAAAACTATGCATCCAAAATCAGAATAAGATACGTTGCGAGTTATTTTGGCCACAATTTGGCGTAACTTTGAACAAGAGATGTATTTATTTTCTATAATATAAATTATTGGTGACATGCACTGTAGCGTCTCGTGGTTAATAATTCTCTATACATTAGTGGCGACGATTTGTTGGTAGTGTAAATATTAATATATTTGATAATTCATTAAACATTTTCTTATAAGCTTTGATTGCTGTTCCTCTACTTAATTATATATGTATACCCCCCCCCCCCCCCCCCCACCGTGTAGTGGTAGGGGGTGTAGAATTGCAAAGTCCTTCAGTGACATACCTTACACTACAAATACGGGTGTAAGGCTAGTCTCTTTACATACATACATATGCATAAACACACTCGAAAACCATAACTCTCCTTTTTGCGCAGTCGGATAAAAAACCAAGCTACTTTAAATCGCCGTAATTTATAAAATACAACACTTAACCATTTTAGTTACAAAATAATATACAAGATTATTATTGTACTTCCAAAAGTTTATATTTAAATTTCATCTTATGTTACTGCTCCTCCCCTAAAGGTCACAGCGTGATGTCTTATAGCATATGTTGGTAGAGCCAAGCTTAATCACAAATGGGCCGGCTCGACCGGTGCGATACCACGGCCTCACAGAAAACTGGTTGTGAAGTAACACTTGCGTTGCATTTTCCCGAATTGAGTGAGGCTTTCGGAGGCCTAATTCCCCCTCTTTTCTCTACCCTCACCCCCCCTCTCCTCTTTCCCATCTCCTATACCCCGTATCTTCTTTCCCCCCCCGCCAGCGCACTTACGACTCTTGAGTTGCAGGTGTCTTCTTATATATATAGAATATATATCTCATTCGCCAGTAAATAATCTTTCAAATCTGACTTAAAGATAAGCGCGTTTAAATTAACAACCAGCAAAAATTATATTACTATAAAACCAAACCAATTCTACCAACAAATTCTCGTTACACCAATTATATTGTATTTTAAATATGTAAGTCAAGTACTAGGATTACACTATGCAATAGAAAAAAACGCCAGTTAATGTAAAAAGCTGGCACGATTAGAACGAAACTTTGGCTTACTGACAAGCCAAAAAAAATGGAAGTTGTATATGTTTTTTTCTTAGTTGGCAACACTAGTTTCATTTTAATTACGTTGGTATTACCAAAATGGACATATTTGTGACAATTTGTATTTTTTTTTTTATAGAAAAATATGATAATGCTACCGGAAAAACTGTTAAAATTTTGATTTTTTTTATGTAAAAACATTTAATGATACGTAATATGCGTTTGAAAAATACAGTCAGCTACTAAAACTAAGCATAAAAAGAATTAATTAGTTCTGCGCTGTATATTTATTTGCGGGATTAAATGCTATGTCAAGCATATGGTTCTATATATAGCATCAAATCATTCAGTTTTCAGAAATGTAATGCCTTCTCTCATATATGGGACATACTTTACAATACTTTTCATAAATGAAATGACATAATGACAAAATATTAAAGGTGCATACACAATATGTAAATACATACATACTCCGCTATATCCCTGAAGGGGTACCCAGAGGCGTCTCAAAGGCCAAGTTTTGCCAATCATATTTGAGTCCCACTCACGTGTTTGCCATAATTAAATTTGTTAATTACGCGAATATTAACATATACATTGTTTGTAATGTTTTATTTAAATGACAAAATATAAAATAAATGTATATTGATCTAGTAAAACTTTCGAAAGATATTGTTGCATTCAATGTTAAAACATTTTTTTTTTTTGCCACCTGAGCTTATTAAGCAAAAAGTATAGACGGATTGCAGACCGTGGTCCTACAAATTTATTGACTTCAAGGCAATGAGACTATTAATATGTATATAATAATAGAACACGTCACAATTATTATTTAATTTTCAAGAGATTTTAAATTATTATAACAATGATACTAATTTTTAATATTAAGTGTCTGTTTGACTTAATAAGTGGGTCGGACCACGGTCCAACATAAATAATAATTGGTCCAACCGGTTAAGTTTCCGCTAATTTTTAACCGGTATTGTTCGTTTTTTTTTTTTTAATCGTAATTATTATTCGCAGTTTATTATAAATTGTCTACAGATATTTAAATCAATATCTATGATTAAAAAAGCTAAATGTTTCTAAATTTGTTGATTTTTTCAAAACCCAATACTTGAAAATGATTAATTAAAAATCCTGAATACTTTATAAAGTCTTAGGTTACATTGTGAGTTGGAAGTGTGTAGTTAGAAATTTCACCAGAAAATTAATGATTTTTGGTCAAAAGTGATATTATAATGATTGAATGACTACAATGAGCAGTCTTGATGCTGTTGTATGTGTGTCCTTTCTCAGGGCCCTTCGGCTGCAGCCTACAAAGTCGTTGTACATTGCGTAGTTAAAAAAAAAAAATAACTTCAACATTGCATTTATGTTATGAACTGACTTTTGTATCGTGATATGTATCCACAGACTGTGTTCTTGCGAGTTTTTGGCTGTCGCTTACACGCTGTATAATTTAAAACAAATACAGTATATTCTTAATATCTTATGAATGTTTTACTCAGTAATGTTAAACTTATTATTATTTAATCTAAAAATATTCGCGTAAACATGCATTTATTTTATTTAATTGTTGTAGAAACACACGAAAAGCAATTGTATACGTAGAGTGAAATATATAATTAGATATATATGTATACATATATAGTAATAATAATAAAATATGAGGGTATATGTGTACGTAAGATACAAGTCGAATTAATAACTAAAAATAAATTGTGTAATCAAATGTATTAATATTAAATTAAGGCATGCACTCCAGCAAGTTTGTTGCTAATTCAATTCTTGTGTCATTTTACAAGTAACAGTTTTAAGTGTTGATGCAGTGTTGAAATATCCTTAGCATATGTGGCATTGCTTTTTGAAGTATTAAATTATTTTGCTTTATTGTTAATTATTGGCAAATATATAATGTATTTAATTGGCTCTCACTGTGAATCTTTACACGGTAATTGGCATAATTAGAAAATACTGTCAAGACTTAAAAAAAAATATTAACCTATGTGAACTGATTCCTCAATCCTTTAACACTTAATAATTTCATATTTTAACCAGTGATTATATAATAAATATATTTGGTACGTTATCCAGAGATACAGACGGGTTCAGAAACCTGTCTCCATCTCACTCACACACTTGCTTGATTTACCTAATTTCATAGTGTGCCAATTTGCGTGTTTAGATTTCTACTACAATTACCTACACTAATAGGTATTTTTTTATGTAATAAAAATAAATTAATTTAAAACATATCATTCTTTGTTATACATTTTAAAAGCATGTAGCCATATTATTTTATAGCAAAGTATATATTGTTCTTAAAATTAGTCATGATTTTATAATAAAGTTGTATTTAATAATGGTCGTCAATCTTGATTTGAATTTTAGAATTTTATATAAAAATATCAAAAATATATAGATTTTAAATTATTTGACGTTTTTACTAAGTTTAAATAACAATTCAAAGTGAATGCTTTTGATGAGAATAAAACAATAATCCGGCTCGAAGGACCAAAAAAGTTTTGAAATTCATTACTACGTTTTATAAACATCTACTTATTTTAAATTTATTTTATACTCTTCAATGACACAACATGATGGATTAAATATTGCGGTATTCAATATTGAATACGTTATATGTACTTTCTGGTGTTTTTTTTATTTCAAACAAGACGTTTTGTAGTAGTAAAGTAACTGAAATAACAAACATAAAAAGAGGCGATTATCGCAAGCAGTGAAATGACGCCCACTTCAATTGACTCGACTTCTTTAAGCAAAAAATTAAAGGAGGCTACTGTCACACGGCAGATCTTGCTATATTCACTTGTGACTCTTGAGTTGCGGGTGTCCATGGGCGGCGGTAGTCATTTACCATCAGGTGACCCGTCTGCTCGTTTGCCCCCTATCGCATAAAAAAAAAGTGAAGTGAAATAATATATGTTTGTTTTTATTTTAGTAATCACAATTAAGAACATCTTCTCGCGCAGCAGAAATATCTTCTGTCATAGAATAATAATGAAAATATAAAACCCGCTTAAAACGAGTTCCCGAATAATAAGCTATTTAATGTCAGTCCCTGCAACATGGAGGCATGTTTTCATATAATATATCACGCTTAACACTATTCGTAGGCCCGTTTAATACACACGATTTCGTAGACCAAACTCCCCCTCACCTCTGCCCTATCCTCATCTCCCCTCTTTTCTTGCCCCTCCCCGCACCCCCCATTCCTCCTCGCCTTTAAAGGCGGGCAGCGCACTTACGACTCGAGTTGCAGGTGTTCATGGGCGGCGGTTATGACTTACCATCAGGTTGATTTGATAATTACCTACTTATGCATCAAAATCTCCAACTTTACGAAAACAGGGGATTCTTTTAAACAATGTAATTAAAATTACAGAATAATACACTGACGTACAGGTCTACCACTTTTATAAGTAGCATCGGCCATATTCGTTTGCACAGAAAAGCGCTACCAACTGCTGACTAAACACGAAGTAAATACAGACTATTGCTTTGCATTAATATTTTTAATACAAGAACAACAGAGTCTCGCTTTCTAGCTCTTTTATGTTGTCTATGGTTATGTTACTCGTCTATGGTTGGTACGCGACAACCAATAGTGTACGGTCACGTTTCGCGCCAGTAAAAATTATGAGTTTTTCGCAACTTCATCGGCGTACTTATAAAAGTTGTAGAGGTGTAACGCAATTTAAAAATATTATAACTTTCTATAACAAGTTCATAACTATATTAATATATAGTTATAAATTCTAGTATGTATGTAATATGTTTTATTTTCTCTATCCGACAGATTCTTACCCGCTTAAGACGCGTTTTTGGCTGGGTCCCTATGAAATCGCCTTAAACGGGTTTTACTGTATTTTCATTTTATGATTGCCGTTCACAGCAGTCCTAACTGCGTTAACGGTAATTAATGCTGGTGGGTTCATGACGGTAGTGCACTGGGTGGGGTTCGACCCGCAATCACTTGCAAACCCAAGTCCGACGCCTTAGCCGCTACCGCCGCTTTATCTCAATCAACTCTTCACTCATCTTGGATATCTTTCATCAACTCACCCGCCAAAACGGTAGAGTTGGTGAAGTTCTTTTTTCATAAGGTAAGTGTCTAAAACTCATGTATACATTTAGTAGTGATATTCGACAGCCTAATTGATTATAATTAAACGAAGAACTGTGTTATTTTGTATATTACTATTTTGATATACTTAATTATTACCGCGTTAAGCAATCTTTATAAACTGTAAGTTTTAATAAACAAATAGAATTTTGTAATATATTTTTCATTTTATTACAAAACATTAGAAGCTTGTAAATTACTTTAACCTGATTATTTTTTTACTGGTTGCAACCCATCGTTCTCCTTACCAATGCTGGAGTCGGTCAGGTTTTGAGCTATCATAAGGCAGCGTCCAGAGATAGAATGTAAGTGGTGACCTTCATATATACCAATGCCATCTAGTGAATACGAATTGAACTACGTGCTAAGACCCTGCATCGCTATATAAGAGTTCTCTTGCCGAATAATATAGATAAATTCATAACATCAAGCGTTGGGCCGCAGTCCATTAGGCATGCTGATCACTTCACTTCACTTTGTCGGGTAATCCTCACTTTTGCTGACATAATACCCGTTGCTCAACAAGTACGAGTAAATTAGGTTTCATAATTAACGATGATTGTGATGTCTAGAAATATGAATGGTGAGATATTTCCTTGTGTAAAGCCGAGAGCAATGCGGGCACGAGACGCGAGCATGAGTATGGGCGCTGTAGCGATGACGAGAAAGCGCGCGTTGAGACTTGAAAACTTGGGAACAGGTGTCACACTGTGGAGTAGAAATAACGGATTGTCTTACAGCTGCATACATCTCACATGGTCGTTTGGTCCTAAACTAAGCAGAGTTTTTTACTATCTTAACCAGGCTGCTCATAATACATATACATACGTATTAACAGTGATAGAGCCATGCTTAGGCATGAATGGGCCGGCTCGACCGGTGCGATACCACGGCTGCAGGTTGCCGGAGGCCCAAACTCCCTTCGCCTTTTCCTCATCCCCCCACTCCTCTTTCCCATCCACGACCTCATCACCTTCAAAGGCGGGCAGCGCACTTGCGACTCTTGAGTTGCAGGTGTCCATGGACGGTGGTTGTCACTTACCATCAGGTGACCCGTCTGTTCGTCTACCCCCTAAAGAATAAAAAATAATAATAATACATACCTATATACCTATTACTAAATACAAATCTCGGAAAGGGTTGACAGAAGTGTTATTAACAACATTTTAATGACTATAATTTCCATCATCAGAGCACTAGGGAATTAGGTGGGAGTATATTGAAAGAAAAAGGGAAGATAAAACGCGAAGGTATCTCTTGCGACTCTGACGTGACCAGTTGACCAATAGGCTTGTTATTTCATACATAAGTGAGACTAATTTAAAGTTGTCAATATGTTTGCTTTGTTATATATGGATAGCAAAACTATTTTTTTTAGAGAAACTCCATCCGCCATCAGGAATGATTCCTGTGTCGCAGGGGCTTCACAAACATACAAACAACGGATAAAAAGAACATTTAGACTCGTGACAACTGTTTGTGGTTCACACAAAGTTTTGTCCCGTTTGAGAATCGAACCCAACCAACCACTAATTCGAATTTTAATTGAATTTCTTCAATTCATAAATCTGCTCCAGTGTCGCTGTATATTAACACAGCGACACCGGAATTATTATTTTACCGGTTGCTTTGTCAAATTATTATAGCACTTAATTACATAATATTAAAAATATTATATTATTAAGTGCTTGTCTGTGATGATCTAAAACCACCTATTTTCAAATGTTTGAGTCCTATGATAAGAAATCAGGCAAATTAACTCATGGCCACTCTATTAAATCACCAGATAGGTATTTCAATATTTAGTGAATAAAACACAGACCAGGCCAGCCAAAATTAATAAACTGTAAGAGCCAGTAATTTAAATGGCATATCATATCATATCTGCATGTTACCTGTACATTAGCGACTGTCCTATGACTCTCCAGGTGTTGTACAAGACATCGCCGGCTATGGTATGAAGACGAGCAAATGTCACAGACGTATGGTCTCTCGCCAGTGTGCATTCGACGGACGTGGAGCTACAAAACATTATGAAACTTAGTGCAAAAGGTAGAGTCTGTTCACGTGGCTGTTGTAATAGGGATCGGACTGTGATCTATCACACTATGTATACACTAAACAGGCATGTTGGTGTAGTTGTTAGTGACTCTCAAAGTTAATTCACAGGTCGTGGGTTGCGATTCCCACCATGAACAAATATTTGTGTCATAAGCGTAATCATGTGTCTGTTCTGTGTCTGAGTGTTATTTATTTATTTATATCTCTCTATATTACAAATTAAAAGTATATTTTTTTATAATATAGGGGGACAGGCGAACAGACGTGTCACCTGATGGTAAGCGACAATCTCCGTCCACGGATACCTGCAACTCAAGGCTCGTAAGTGCGCAGCCTGCGTTTGAGCCTCCAGAAACCTCACTAATTTCGGGGAAATGCAACGTTAGCGTTGCTTAATAACCCGTGATGTTGTGGTATCGCACCGACCAGCCGGCATGGCTCTATCACGATAATCAGCTACATATTTTTTTAATATTTGATTTAATATACGCATACTCTGACTTTCCTTCACATCACTGAGCAGTTTATTGCACAATTTTATTTGTTCGTTTATTTTTATTTGTTTAAAAAAGACAACTCCAGCACTAGGATTAATTCCTGTGTCGCGGGGGACTTTACAAACACTCAAACAACGGACACAAAGAACACCCAGACTCGGAAGAACAATTTGAGGATTACACAAAGTCGGTAGTATTACACGGTAGCTTAGTGGCGAGGTGACCATTTAAACCGCTACGCCATCTGTGCAGTCACGTTACTCCATTATACAGCACATTTCTTAAAGTATTCTATTCTTGGTGTTAAAAGGTTTAGTTCATTTCTATTTCGTATGTTATCGTAGTTATTGATTTCTCTAATTAATTAGTGTACCTACATATATTTTCGGTATATATTTGATTAAGGTTAAATATACAGTGTAGACGTGTGTTTATTTGTGTTAGTTTAAAATTACTTTAACTCCTTTATTTTGTTGTTGTTTTTGATCACCTAGATATGTATGAGGTAACAAAAGTTGGATTTTATATGCGCGTTATATAACATTTAGTTTTATGTCATATACAAGAAGCGATTCTAAGCAATTAAATACTCCATTTCTGTCATATAATTAATGTATATTATTTATTTTGCTATTATTAATTATATATAATCATTTAATATCAAATCGGCCTCTTGGTCTAGTGGTTAGTGACCCTGACTGCTGAACCGGAGGTCGTGGGTTTGTTTCCCACACAGGAATAAAAATTGTGTGCTCCACAAATAGATGTCCCGCGTTTGGGTGTTGTTTGTGTTCACTGATTGAATAATGCGGGAGTAGTCTTAAATAATATATACATATGTAATTACTTAAAAGCTTGCAATATTGCCTTGGGAGCTTTTCTATAATAAATGAAATGAAATTATATAAAACTAAAAAAACAAAATAAAATAAATATTTAAGGGGGCTCCCATACAACAAACATGCTTGTTCTGCCGTTTTTATGGATAATGGTACGGAACCCTTTGTATGCGAGTCCGACTCGCACTTGGCTGGTTTTTTTATTCCTCGTCTTGTTCACTCACCTTCAATTGCGCATTGTCTAGAGCGAGATAGCTGCAATGTTTACATTTCAATTCCTTCTTCATGCCGTGATGTGATCTGCAGTGTCTATTTAACTTGGTGGTAGATATAAAACTCTTGCCGCAAAACTGAAATGTTAATGTTTTTTATAGTATAAATAAATAGATACATACGCTCATGCCTGCGTCCCCTAAAGAGTGAACAGAGGCGTAAAACACACTCATATTGCCATTTTTTCAGTGGTAGAGCCATGCTTAGGCACAAATGGGCCGGCTCGACCGGTGCGATACCACGGCCTCTCAGAAATCCGGTTGTGAACGCCAAGCGTTGGATTTCCCCTAAATGAGTGAGGTTTCCGGAGGCCCAACTCCCCCTACACCCATTCTCTCTCCTCATACCCTAATCTTCCTTCCCTCCCAGCATCCCCTATTCCTTATCACCCTCGGAAGCGGGCAGCGCACTTACGACTCTTGAGTTGCAGGTGTCCATGGACGGAGGTTGTCACTTAACATCAGGTGACCGTCTGTTCGTCTGTCCCCTATAGTATAAAAAAAAATTGTTGCCACAAACCTAATAGCGAGCAAGCCTACTGCCATCATCTGGACACTGTATGACTGTATATATACTGTCTGATAGATAACAGTCCGATCTCTTAGTCGCTTTTTACTTCACCCACGGAATAAAATTAGGTGGCTCTAGCCTACGCCACCGAGAGCCGCACCACAAACAATTATAAAAGCAGAAAAAAAATTACACCCGGACCAAGCACAGGTATGCGACCCCGACGTTATTTCTTTTTTTTTTCTTTTCTCCTTTTTTTCAGTAAGTTTGTTTTCTAACGATGTCTGACGGTTTGAGTACTTTTGCGGCATACCCAAATGTCCTTGCTTTGGTACTGTTCGTCGGTCCGTTGAGCTCCTTAAAGTTCTAAGTTGAGCTACACGATAACTGACAAATGCTTGCACTGTTTGGACGGGTCCACTCAAATGAGCGTGGTGCTTTCTTCAAAAGCTCATCTCAGACGTTAGCGTGCATGGTTCTCATATGTTTTTGACCAGTACATCTGTATGGACTTTAAAACAGACTTTGACCTCTGAGTTTGTTTCGGTGTTTCTTCTCAGGGTAGTCAGCTAGGAAACACCGGCCTCATCTAGCATAAACTAACAGAAAATAATATATTGACATGTAAAAGTGTTGTTATAACCTATTTACAAAATAAAGATCATTTATCATTTATCTTAATTGTACGTCACAAAAAATAAACAACATAAGACAATAGTAATATACAGATTGCTGGTGCTGTCGCCGTTCTTACCGATAGTTGCGATTTCTTTGAAATACCTTTTGTAATGGACGTTAATTTGATGGTAGGCTTAAATCTATGTGACACTAGCTTTGCTTGTTATAGTAACGTCGCGCTTTGAGGCAGAAGCGTCATCATATTTTCCTAATATTGTGGCTGTGGACGTTCCGAAGGAAATAGTTATCTATAAAACCGTGTTGAGTGATATTATTTTGAGGACTTAACACTTTGGCGTGTCGAATTGTGTATTTTTTGCCAACACGCCGTGTGATTTCTGGAGCTGCTGATCTGCATTTACGCAGCTAATTGAGGTTAGTATCTTTTTACTACTTCGCTATTATGAACATGCTTTGTTTATACTCAAAAAACTACATTTCTCACTATAAAACATTACAATCCACAACTTAATTTTATATTATAAAACCTAGCGACATCTGTTGGTTAAAAATGGCACTTATATATATAATTTAATTCTGACAGGCCGAACGATGTCTCTTTATTATAAACCATAGATTAAAATATCGGTTATAGACTAGCAAATCCGTCGTAAATAATATTAGTGCAGATCAATAAAATAAAATTGTATGTGTAGAAATAAATATGTCAGCTGGGTATATACACACACGAACATAATATAATAGTATGTATATTACAACGAAATGGTTATAAAAGTCGCGCGGGCCGTCTATGTCTTGTGTATTTAGTTATCTCCTCAATTATCCGCAACAAAAATGCCGTGGTGATGACTCTTTTTTTTTAATTCAACTCCCGCACTGGAATTAATTCTATTCTATCAATAAAATAATAAATAACCGGAGAACAACGGTCACAAACTACACTCAGACTCGGAACAACAATTTTAGGATTACACAAAGTGTTGTCCCGTGCGGAGATCGAACCCACAACACTAGGCGCGGCAGCGTGGTGGCCGAGTTGACCACTTAAACCACTACGCAACCCGCGCATTCAATTTATTTTATAAATATATGTTATAAATTCGATTTTTATTTTAACAAAAAATAAAACATTATTTTGTGTAAAATATAAATGTTAGATAAAGATCTACTAAATACTAATATTATATATAATATTATATTCCTTTATTTGGAAGCGTTTGCCTAGCGCACGCCGGTATAGCGTAGAACTGGTTAATTTTTCTTCGACTCGGTTCACAAATGCTCAAATTTTACACTGCAATAAGACATTTATCGTAATAAAATATGCATATGTCACTCAGAAAGAGTCTAGCTTTCTACAATCTATTTTACCTCTTTAAAATATTAGTGTAGACATTAAAGAAAAACTTTTTAGGGCAACAGATGCCAAAACTACAGTTTTTAGAATATTCCTCTCTGACTGTCTGTGTATGTTTGGACCCGCATCACGATCAAACAAAAACTTACAGCATGGAATGAATGCATTCTTACACATGTATTGCTAGAGATCTTACTTAATATAGGTTCCATTTTACCGCATCTTTGTGTAAATAAATAAAATATAGCTACTTGATTCTTATTACTTGAACAAACGCTATACATGTGGAGACTATACTATGGCCACAATGAGCGAAGCCCACCAGTGCACCTAATCTTCTTTCTCCTCATACATAAAGAAGCAAACCCAGAATTATTTTCTCTGATGTCCGTTTAGATTTGTTTTGTTATATATCATTTGACTAGTTATAATTACGCTATTTGAAAACATCTTCAAAACGTTTAAGGTGCCATATATAGCGAATCTCATACGGATGTCTGAGATTCGCTATATATGGCACGTGTTTATTCTTCCTTCCTAATTAAATCCGTCCTCCTCTTGAATGCTCTTATTTCTATTATTAGTTGTTTATGGACTCTCTCGCTTATTCTTTAAAGAAAATCACCGCCATGTTGGTCAACAAAAAAAAACAAAAGTCAAATGTCCTCTAATTTCTAGTGCACCTACGGACTTATCTCTACACAACCCTAAGGTAGAGTGAATGGTAGAAAATGTCTTTGGCTTTAAGTCCGCCATTTTGTATTGATTTTATTCTTTGTTTAAAGTTTTAAATAAAGAATAAAATCAATATATATTGACTTGTCCTATAGGGATAGTCTAAACCTTCACAGTTAAACTTATACTGGACTAAAAAATTTAAGCTTCATGATATAATATACGCAATTACGGTAATAACACATTTTTTTAAATTTGTTCTATTTTTTATATGGATAGATTAGACCAGAAACTGCAGTATCTACCTTTTATATTTGGTAGTTTTTTTTTATTAAATAGGCGGACACTGGGTCTCCTGGTGGTAAGTGACAACCGCCGCCCACGGACACTTGCAACTCGAGTGTCGTAAGTGCACTGTCCGCCTCTGAGGGGGGATGAGGGTTGGGTAAAAAGAGATATATGAACGAGCTTTAGATTATCAATAAATAAAAACGAAAAACATTTGCCATCCCTTCCTTCACCTGCGTTTTCATATGATCACTGCTACGCTCCTAAGGATCTCAGCGTGATGTTCTAAAGCCTACATTATTCCTCAATAAATATACTATCCAATACAACAATAATCATTCGAATGCGACTGATAGTTTGGAATGTCTTTTTTTGGTATTGTCCAAAGATGGCGCGATTAAACGAACACAACTCTTTCATAGATATATAGTTACAGATGTTAGGTATACTGGACTTAGGTTATTCGAATTATAGTTGACTAGGTGCTGGCGATCGGCTACGTACATATACATATGTATATATATTTGATGCGCCGCTCTATGAGTTTTTAAATTAAAATATCATGTTCCTAATTGGTAATAAGTCTTAATTGTCCGCCTAATTTGTATCTATTTAATATATTTGTACGCCGACCACGGTAAAACATGTTGTACTATACAAAACATTTTCCATCCATGTGCATGAGATTTGAAATATGTATGTGTTATCACTAATACAAATAAATTTATTATTACTGTTATAAAGATTGAGAGATTCTCCTACAGTGTTCAGTCTTCCCTCCAGTGTATATTTAAATGTATACATTTTATTTCTCATTTTGTTTCCGGTGGAGGGTCAGCTCATCTCTTCCAGGTATTGTCGTAAAAGGAGACTGAAGGATCAAACAGACAGTATATATACAGTCATAAGCGTGTCCGCATGACAGGAATTGGCTTGCTCCTTATTATGTAAACGGGATTAAATTACAGTTACCCTACCCTTTCGGTGGCAAAACGTGAGTGTATGTATATATACATATATATATATTTTAAGTTAAAGAGACCATTTGAAGTAATTAAGAATGTATTTTAAGAACTAAAGAGATTTGAATTTGAAATGAATGAATAGTACTTACTTCACACACAAAATTAAATCCTAAGTGCAGCTTCGCATGGCTCAGGAAACAGGCCCACTTTTTAACAGTCACTTTACACATCTTACACGTGACTGGCCCCTTGGGATCAAGTTCACCATCAACCATATCCAAATATATCTGTCGCTGTTCTTTTCTCGAGAGCTTTTTGACAGTCGGCCATTTCGTTTTTTCACCATCATCTATAGTATTAGAATCGATTTTCGTTTCTAGAAAACTTTCATTATTGAAGTAATTTTCACAAAAATCACTATTTTTATCTTCTTGATCTATTTTTTGTTTCAAATCTGGTTCATTAAGAGATTTGTCTTGGTTTCTTGTATATCCCTGGTCTAATAGTTTTTGTTCGCTAAGATAACTTCGTTTTCTAAGTTCTAGAGCGGAATCAACACTATTGATGCATGTATCGCATATGTGTTGAGGTAAACCGTCATTATTTTTAATCTGTAAATGTACAATATAATATATAAGAAATCCTAATAATTCAGAAAACAGATATAATATATTTAATTTAAAATTTGTAAAGTGATATTCTTTTCAACAATAAACAATATACATATTCGTTTCTCTGCCACAGTCAATTGCACGCGGAGCTTCACGAGACGATTGCCCTCTCAGAAATATAAATTAAATTACAACCTCAAATTGTCTTCAAGTAAACGGTTACATTTCTACTAGATAATTGTCTTACTTATATATATGTCGGAAACAATTTAAACTGGCAGAATGTCTATTATTGGTCATAATGTTCTCATATGCCATGTTGTTTTTGTTCTGTCTGCATTGTGTTAGCACCAAAGTAACACATGAAAAACGTAACGAAAATATCCAGTTACTTGATTTTATATACAATGTAAATAGTACCCGCCAATATCACTAGTATCAGAGATATAAGATTTTTTGACGTTTTTGTAAGAATTCCTAACGTTAAGTTGTTTTATCAAAATTGGTGATTGTAATTTATGATATAACTAGCTGTTGCTTGAAACTAGCTTCGCGTCGTAATTTATGTTCCTTATATTTTCTGGGAATAAAGTACATACATACAGACACTCACGCCTGTATCTCCGAAGGGGTATGCAGAAGCGTCATTAACGCCCATATTTTGCTGATTATAATTTAGTCCCATTTACGTAATAGGGGACAAGCGTATTACCGTCATTCAAGCAATTTTTGGGATTACGTTGAATAATTTGGGAGTATATTGACAGGAAAGGGAGAATAGAAAGGAAAAAAATGGGATATTGCTTATATTGACAGTTCAAGCAAGTCAGGGTCGCATACCTATAGCTTGAATTCGTTGGTGTCGGGAAGTCCAAGCCCTCTAACTTTTTTAATATTAATTTATAAATACAATATAATAAGAATAAGGTAGCCTATATACTAATCCAAACTATAATCTATCTCTGTGACAAAATTTGAACGATGTTAGTTCAGCCGATCTGCCGTGATTGAGTAAAAATCATCCATTTAAAGTTTCATATTTATAATAGTACTAGTGACCCGCCCCGGCTTCACACAGATGCAATGTAGATACTAATGTGCTGTCAGTGTGGAGTGATTAACAATATTATTATAAGAGATAGACATTTGCTATCGCAGACTTTTCTGTAGTACCTTTCCATAGTACATTATTTTGATCTATCTCGTACGGTTTAGCCAGCAGCGTTTGCAATGTAAGCGCACAAAATATGATTTAAAGACATCACTTTACAACAAGTATTTGAAATGCTCGGCTTTTCACTACTAAAATATGCATGTATTGTACATATAAGTTTTGAGTTCGAGTTTCTTTGTATACTATGCAGAGAAGAGACGGTGACCTAAAGTTTATCTTCATATAATAATCAGATATTAGTGTAGTAAGACAGGACCTTGTCTGTCCTTTTTAGTCGCCCTTCCCTGCCCATCACCAGAGTTTTTGATCACTGCTCTTCTCGTAAGAATCGCAGCATAATGATCCATGGCCCATATTATTCCTCAATTCATATTTACCGTAGGGCTTGGCACGGATGGGCCAAAATTAAAAATAAATATGGGTACCTATATACTCCTATACTAAATTTGATATGCTATTCCTCTATTTTCATGGTATATTTTCGTTCAAAGAGTAATCTTAGACCTATTACAAGGTCCTCTTTATCTCTATACCATTCATATAGATTTCTATTGAGATAAATTTGGTATTGCTGATAGGCAGCGTAACAGACAGACAGATAGATTAATATTCGTAAATAGAATTAGTATGGATCGTAAGGATATTAATATGTATGCATAGATTATACGTATTGATTTTTATAAAATCTTTTTAACCGGATTAGCAGCTTTTGAAAAAATCTAGGATATACAGATACATAGGTACATACACACGGGTTGAGCACAAAACCTCCTTTTTAAACAGTTCATAATGTTGGGTCTAGAATACTTGCAAAATAAATGACTAGTTAATGCAAAAAAATAATGCATCACAAAGACTATGGTAGGAACTATACAAGAAAGTCACTGATCCCAACAATTTACAGTAGAATTATTACATACATACTTTAAAAAAGATAACCCCCCTAGATCTAATTACTGTGTCGCTGGGCCTTATCAAACATTAAAACAACGGGCAAAGAACATGCAGACTCTGAACAAATATAAATAGATCACGAGAATGTTTACCCCGTAGGAAGCAGCGAACCCACGCATACGCCAAACAAGCCGGTCTAAGTATAAAGACAGTTAATATAACCATACAAGACTATAAAGAGTAACTATAGCCATATCAGCAAGTTAATATTTTTAATCAGTAAATTTAAATTTACCTATAATTCATTAAATTATAATTACAAGCATGACTTACTTATTTATAAATAAATTAATAAAAAAAAAACCTTTTTAAAACAAGCTTTTAGAATCAGACTCATAACATATTTTATCATAAAGATGCATTGGATCTAAACTGAAGGTGTATAAACAATTTCAGCTCAATCGGACATCGGAAAGCGGATCAATTAACGTGTGAGATTTGACTCGAACAAGCATACATTACATGTTTAAATAATAATTGAAAACTTACCTTTAAACCAGTTGTGATAAATAAAACGGAGCTGTATTCAACTATTTGTTCACTATTTTTAAACAAAGTTGTCAAATTTTCTAAAGATAAACATAACCTACACATTGACACATTCATTTTTATTAAAACACAAAATATGTTTTTTCACAAATTCAAAAGTCGAGTATAGCCCGATACTTTGACAGTTTATCTGAATTTGACAGCTACTGGGTTACCAGAGTAATATTATAACTTCCTCATTTGAGTGCTGAAAGTGTTGCTAGATTTAATAAATAGTTTTAAAAGTGTCTTTCCATACATAGTCGTAGTAAAATAACGAATTAGATGAATTATTAAAATATAGAATTAAAATTAAGAAATTGAATAAAGTAATTCTAGTAAAAATAATTTTACTATTGGCAAACGACCAGACGGGACGACACTAATTTTGTAGTAATCTGTAATAAATAAAATGTTTATGTTGCACCAGCACTAAATGTCCGTCGTATAAGCACTGAGTCTATAGAAGAATGAACGAATATTATTATGTAATGTAAAAGTATTTAATCTAAACTACACTAAATGGTACATACAAGCCATTAAATTATAACTACATATTAACACAGCTGCGCTGGAAAAGACATTTATTTGGTAAAACAACACACAAATATTGCTTAATTACCGGTAGTGTGTGAGGCAGATAGTATGTCAGTAGAGCCAACACATATGTGTCTAAGCATGGCTCTCCTAATAGAAAATCCTTTATCCACGTCTTAATAAAAGCACGATAAATAATTATGAGAATAATTTATTTAAATAACTTTTCATAGTAAATGCTGTGATTTGATTTTATATTCAAATTTCTTGGTGTTTTCCAACGGTGAAGAAGCGAGTAAATTCAAGAGAAATGCCTTAATACTCATCATGGAATGGATAATCTGGATGATGAGTGCTGGAAAAAAATAAAACAGTTTATAAGCGTACATAGGCATGGGCCTTGAATAATAATAATAATTTCAGATAGTTCACACGCGGCCGTCTGATCCCAAACTAAGCAGAGTTAGAGTACTATGTTAACTAGACTGCTAATAGACATACTTACTAACTATATTACAAAATACATACGTTCATATTTTAAATAAATCATTTTATTATAACATTTACTATTAATTCAAATTAGTTTGTCTTGATAGATTGATGCCAGGCTGATTTGTAATTTCGAATTGAAATTATTGAATAGTTAAACATAATGGACTTAATTAAAAGTCTTTTTTCAATTTATATACATATATTAGCGAACCCGAGAGACAAAGGCATCCTTGTTTGAAAAGTGATTGACGTTAGCAGTCCCGTTAAAAAATATTCAATTTCTCTTCTTAAGAATTTTCCTCAGAGTTCTACTTAGTTTTAGCGTGGGCTAGCATCTGTCTTGTAATACTGTATAGCGTATATAAAATATGGAAAAAATAAATTATTTTAAAGTTAAGCAAAGAAAGATCGTCAGTACCAGATCAGTTTCATACGACACTAACACATTGCAACGGTGGGGAATTATGTATTTTATTTTAAATTTCTTTTCATGACCATAGATAAAGAGGAATTCAATATTTATATGTTGGTGTTGAGTATGTGTGCGTGTGTCTACACACAATTAAGTAAGCCAATAAACTACCAGTGAAAGACATGGAGCATAGGCACACGGAGACATACTCAATAGTTGCCATTGTAAAAAAAAAGTTAACTGTGTTGCCTTGTTTTGTTAACTTTTTAAAGTTATTTTTGCATGCCTGTTGTATTATATATAATCGATTCTTTCTGCTTTACTAAGTAGAAAGCGTTCATAGAACGAACACTTTTGCACTTCATTTTATTCATATAGATCGATTATCAATTAAATTTGATTTTTTTACTAAACATGAAATTCACAACAATTATTTATTAAGTTTTTGAAAAATTTGAAATAAATGTATACGTACTCTCCCATCATGCACAAGCGTCCATTACACTCCAAGGATCCAATCGCCTTGATATCATCCAGGGTGAGTTGGAAGTCGAACACGTTGAAGTTTTCAATGATACGAGACTTGGTCACAGATTTCGGGATGACTACGAGACCACGGTCGATGGCGTACCTCAAATAGACAGACAATAGGTTTAGTTAATAATATTTATTTTATAGTATGACAAAAAATTGCACTAAATGTATATGACATGGCCAGATCATAAAAATATATAAATAATTTGCCAATTAGAAAAAATATTGCATACAAGACTAATAAAATACTACGACACCAAACGTCTTTTTGTAAGACGCAGTTGGCTAAGACAACTGAAGACGCGATAGTGGAACTTATAATATTCTTTTAGTATTTAATGATTTAATTCAGATTTAAAAGATAATTGTATTTTAACACAATGTAATATTGTATACCACATAAATAAATAATAATAATAATAATAAACAAACTCTTCAGCTTTTGACTTATATTTTTAGCTCTAGATTCGTTTTTTTTACACTTCAGTGGGACGGAACAGTTGAACAGACGGGTAACCTGATGGTAAGTGACCTACACCCTGAGAGTTTTAAGTTACACTGTCCGCCTTTGAGCGTGATATGAGGGGAGCGGAAAGAAGAGAGGGGGGGTGAGATAGGGAAAGGGGATCGGGGACAAGGGTGAGAAAAAGGAGAGGGGAAGTTGGCCCTCCGGAAACCTCACTAATTTCGGGGAAATGCAATGCAATTCAATGCAATGCTTCAATGCAATTAATGCAATGCTTCACAATCGGTTTACCACCGGTATCGCACCGGATGAGCCGGCCCATTCGTACCTAAGCATGGGTCTACCCCTGTTTATAGATCTGGTCTGATTGCATTAATTACGACCACTTCATGAAATCGATAAATATAATAATACATTTTATCATCGGGCTTTCACAACTAACATCTATGTAGGTAGTAGTACTTGTAGGTAGTAAAGTAGTAAAGTAGTAAAGTAGAGCCACGCTGACTTCAGCAGGAATGGGCCGGCTCGACCGGGGCAGTACTACCCTCTCACAGAAAACCAGCCTAAAGCGACAACATTCGTGCTGTCGTCTTTCGCTGGTGAGTGAGTGCGCCGGAGGCCCAATGATGCAGGGGTGACAGTTATCGTGATATGTGTGTGAGCAGTGGAGTGCTCGTTGAATCATTGTGAGGTTGGCGTGGATCGAACCGTCGGCCAGGGAGACCCGTAGAAACGGTGGTGCCGCTGGCCGCCCGCGGCATAGAGAGGGGCCCAACCACGGCTAACCACCCTGGGAGGCTGCCCCGTCAGGTCGCGCATAATCCACGGAGTGGCTCGTCGTGCCGGTTGGTGACCGGACGGTGGGACCCGGCGTCCATTTCCGGGAGGGTACGGGGGCCCTTCCATCCGGCGGTTCGGTCTCCGCCATGCCTCACCGTTTCATGATGACACAGTATTTTCAGTCTCAGTTTACACAGTCACGATGACTGTCATGCCTTTTACGCCCCCTTTCCCAACTCTTATCATGGCAGTACAAAAAAAGAAAAATGGTCCAACAGCGGCATCCTCCTCTCCCACCAACCCGCTTTTTGAGGTGGAGTTCACTAACATACGTGGACTCCATGCAAACCTCAGCGCCTTACACCAGCACCTTGAGACGGCTCGGCCGGCCATGCTTTTTCTTACTGAGACACAAATACGCCGCCCTGCCGACACGGCATATCTCTACTATCCCGCTACGTTCTAGAGGAGTGCTTCCTCCCGAGGGCTGGGGTATGTCTTTTCGTCAGGGCGGATGTTTGTTGTCGCCGTCTGCACTGCCTAGAAGACGCATCCTTCTCCATCCTTTGGCTTCACGTGGATTTTGGCTCTATGAGCCGGATCTACGTTTGCCTTTATCGGTCCCATTCCGGAAACTCCGAGACAACTCGACTCTTTGACTACATGAGTCACGCAACGGACAAAGCGCAGGAGCAGTTCCCGACCGCCGAACTGGTGTTTTTGGGAGACTAACGCCCACCATGACTTCTGGCTGGGATCTTCCAGAACGGACCACGCTGGTCGAACTGCCCACGCATTCGCTCTCACGCATGACCTTACCCAACTGGTACTCCAGCCCACCAGGATACCAGACATATCGGGTCAAGCGCCCTCTTTGCTAGACCTTCTGCTGACAAGTCACCCAGCGCAGTACAGTGTAACGGTTCACGCCCCTCTGGGATCCTCCGACCACTGCCTGGTGTCCACCTCGGTGCCTCTTGTTGCCCCACCACCACCACGCCTGTGGTAACAAGGCGACGGTTATGGCACTACTCGTCAGCAGACTGGGATGGAATGCGGGATTATTTTGCATCCATCCCGTGGGCTCAACGCTGCTTTAAAGACAGGGATCTGTCGCAAAGTGCGTCTGCCGTGGCTGACGAAATCACTGTCGGTATGGAGTACTATATCCCCTACAGTAAAGTCGCCAGCACAAAGACCCGTCCCTGGTTCAATCGCGAGTGCACCCGTACTGTCGCTCAAAAGCAGTCAGCCTACCGCGCATGGATCAGGGCCCGCGCTCATTGTGACCCAGACGTTGATCGCCTAAAAGCAGCGTTTAACAAAGTCACTAAGGAATGCAAGAGGGCTTACATCAGAGCTGATGCCCAGCGCATTGCACGGTTTGGTCAAGAACTCGTCGCATACCCTACGGGTAGCCGTAAGTTTTGGCGATTGGCCAAAGACGTGCAGTCCAACTACTACCAGCCTTCGCTGCCACCGCTGAAGTACCCTGACGGATCACTGGCCCACGAGCCGCAAGAGAAAGTGAAACTATTTGCTGACCTCTTTGCGGCTAACTCCCGAATCGACGACCGTGGCGCTCACCCTCCCACCATTGCATCTTGCGACTCCGCAATGCGGGATATTCGCATCCGGCAGAGGGATGTCCGTGCGGAGCTTCGGTCACTCGATGTTCGGAAAGCCAGTGGACCCGACGGTATTCCGACGGTGGTTCTTAAAAACTGTGCACCAGAGTTGTCTCCTGTACTGACGCGCTTGTATCGCCTGTCCTATTCCTCGGGAATTGTTCCGGAGGCCTGGAGAGAGGCGAACGTCCAACCCATTCCCAAAAAAGGCGACCGCTCCGATCCAGCTAATTACCGTCCTATAGCCGTCACCTCTATACTCTGTAAGGTGCTCGAGCGGATAATCAACACTCAATTAATCCGCCACCTAGAGGATCACTCCTTGTTAAATGATCGGCAATATGGTTTTAGGCCGAAACGATCCACGGGTGATCTTCTAGCGTACGTCACACACCTTTGGGGTGAGGCTATGGATAGGCATGGGGAGTCCTTGGCCATCAGCCTCGACATTGCCAAGGCCTTCGATAGGGTCTGGCATCACTCGCTTCTCTCCAAACTTCCTGCATTTGGTCTACCATCTAAGCTATGCAACTGGGTTGCTGCCTTCCTCCACAAGCGCCGCATTAGGGTTCTCTGTGACGGCGCGGCCTCTGACTTCCAGGAGGTTAGCGCTGGTGTACCTCAGGGCTCCATCCTATCGCCCACGCTGTTCCTTCTGCATATCAATGATATGTTGGCTCTTGGCAACATACATTGTTATGCAGACTCAAGCACAGTACACGGGCGATACTTTGGACATCCTGCTGCCAAGCTAGCAGACGTTGATGGAAAACGACAGGAGCTTGTTGCTGAGCTCGACCGGGTCCTGAGCCGCATCTCTCAATGGGGTTGTGAGAATCTGGTCGAGTTCAGCGCCAAGAAAACACAGGCGTGCGCGTTTTCAAACAAAAAGTCTCCATTCCTTCCCCTTCCTACTCTTCAGAACACTCAACTGCCACTACAGGATAGGCTTAGTATACTGGGTATGGACATCTGTCGGGATCTCAATCCGCGTGATTACATCGAGAGCGTCACTAAGGCGGCCTCGCGGAAGCTCGGTGTATTGAACAAGGTGAGACGGTTCTTCTCGCCCGAGCATCTGTGTCTTTTATATAAGACCCAGGTTCGCTCCTGCGTGGAGTACTGCTCTCATCTTTGGGATGGCTATGCGCAGTATCTGCTTGACGCTCTCGATCGGTTGCAGCGACGCGCAGTCCGTATTATAGACTGTCCTGAGGTCACCCAGTCTCTTGAGCCCCTGCAGTTGCGAAGAGATGTCGCCTCTATGGCAGTTCTCTATCGCCTACATCACGGGGAGTGTTCTGACGAGCTCTTGGTGGTCTGGTCCCACCTTCTCCCTTCCTCTACAGGACTGCACGTGCTGGCCTGAGGAGTCACCGTTTGCGAGTCGAAGATATGCGATCCCGAACGAAACGGTTTGGCTCTTCTTTCCTGTGCCGATCAGTGAAAGCCTGGAATTCCCTACCAGCGCACGTGTTTCCTTCCCAATTTGATCCCGGGTCTTTTAAGCGGGGCGTGAAAAAGCATCTCACCAGGCCGCCATAGTGTGGGTCACCATGCTGCATTGACTAGACATGCAATGAGGATGGTGACCACCTCTCTTGGACTCCATTTATTGCTTACCATCAGGCAAAGTGGAGTCATTACGGTAGGCTTACGAATAAAAAAAAAAAGAAAAAAAAATGTAATACTTCGTCTTCGTAGCTTTATTATTCTCATGTCTGTTGGGGTTCGCTTCTTTTTTTTTTTTTTTTAACGTGTGGAAACCCCCTCGGGCCGTCATCCCACCGGGACTTTCAGTGGAACGGTGTGTCGGAATCGGACCGACTAAAACCACACGGTGTGCCATGCTGCGCTTAAAATAGGAGGAATCCGGGAACAGCTTTAGTAAGACATCCGGACCCCTCCTAGTGCTTTTGCCCGCAAAAGCGGGGGCACCACCTTCTGGTAACTCTCAATTAGGCAACGTCCAGGCATACCAGGACGTCGCCTCCTCGCGGCTGGCCTTTATAGCGGGTGGAGGGGAAAACCCGCGCAAGTAAGCGCGCCTCCGCCGCCCGGTACGCCGGCGGCGAATTAGGTCCGAGTGGAGATCGTCCTCCCGGGCCCGTTCCGCCGCCTCCTTCTGTGAGATGACCTCCTCGGAGAAGGTTGCGACCGCGGTAAAATTCCTGTCGCTACCGGCCATGGAGCGTATGACGGCCGGCAGCGAGAGATCCTCTCCGATGACTGCAGTGAGGATCCGACGCTGCGCCGCCCAAGCCGGGCAATCCGCAAGCGTATGTTGGCCCGAGTCCTCACTGCAGTCGCAGTGGTGGCAGACGGGACTCAATTCCCCTCCTAGCGACCGAATGCAGGTACTTTCCGAAGCAGCCGTGCCCGGAAAGAACCTGCGTCAGTCGAAAGGAAAGGGTCCCGTGCTGCCGCCCTGCCCACTCGACGATGACCGGCTGGAGTGCCTCCACGGTGGCTAAGCCAGCACGTGGAGCCTCCAGCCGGGACGACCAACGAGCCATAGTGACTCGGCGAGCGGCCTCACGCCACTCGCGTACGTCTTCGGGCGGGGTCCGATTGCCGCTACCCGCCCTGAAATCAGTCGTTCGCCGAAATACTTCGGCGAGCACTTCCGCCTCCAAGTCCCACGGGGGAGTTCCGGCCAACGCGCACGCCGCTTCCGTCGATACGGTGCGGTAACCGCGTATGGCTCTAACCGCCATGACCCTTTGAGGGCGCCAGAGGCGTGCCCTATTCTGGGCGGTCAGAGCCTCCGCCCACACCGGTGCACCGTATAGTGCCATTGACCGGACAATCCCCGTGTACAGTCGTCTTGTAGCAACGCTGGGTCCACCCAAGTTGGGCAAAAGTCGCCCAAGGGCGGACGCAGCGCCGACCAACCTTGGAGCCAGCTGCAGGAAGTGCTCGTCGAATCGCCATCTTCCGTCGAGGATCAGGCCCAGATATCGTATGTGGGCCTGAACCAGTACGATGATCGAGTTGACCATTATGGAGGCGCCAGGGGGCGGACAGCACCGATCGTCGAACGCCCCGCTCGGAAACTGAATTGGGCGTCCGACAAATCGGGGCCGACCTCGCTCAGGTGCCGGACGATGCGGGCAGAGAGGATCCTCTCAAACAATTTACCCGCCTCGTCCAACAGCACGATGGGCCTATAGGCCGCGACCGACTCCGTAGGCCGTCCCGGCTTTCTTAAAAGAACCAGCTTCCCGCTCTTCCAGCAGTCAGGGAAGCGTCCAGACGCCAAGCATGCATTGTACACCTCCCTGAGGCGGTCCGACATGTGGTTGAGGGCTAGGGCCAATATTCGGGCAGGGATCCCGTCCAGTCCGGGGGCGGTGTTCTTAGAACGGATTCGAAGGACAGCCACCCCTATCTCTGCCTCATAGATAGGTGGAACCTCCTCCTCCTCGAAGTCCCCGTCGTCTCCGGCCAAGGGGGCCATCGACGGGGATGAGTGCTCCACCCGTTGCGGGAAAAGGCCCTCAACCACTTCCTGCAGGAAGCTGGGCTGGAGAGTCTCAGTAAGGGGGGGGCCCAGCGTGCGGAGCCTTTGTTGCGCCGCACGATAAGGGCGACCCCAGGGGTCACGATCGAGACCCTCCAGCATCTCTTTTCTCTTCTCCTCTTTGGCGCGGCAAATGGCCAGCGTCAGAGTTTTCCGTGCCTCTCGGTATTCCTCATGAAGCCGGTCCTCTTCCCCTTCAACGCGGTGACGCCGACGGCTGCGGGTGTAGGACCTCCGGGCACGAATGCAGGCCACACGGAGATCCACCAACTCCTGGGACCACCAGTAGACCTCCTTCCTTGGAGGCCGACTTCCTCGAATCCTGGGCATGGCCGCATCGCAGATATGCGTTACCGCATCGCAAAAGCGGCCTGCCCCCATGTCTACCTCCTCGGTCGGAGGCTGTGGAGACAGCCAAGAGTAAATTATGGCTGCCTCCTCCAGTAGATCCCGGTCTAGCTTAGAAATAGCCCACCGCGGAAAGCGGGAAGGATACCGCGCCAAGTGACCCCTTATGGGGTCCTGGGTCCGGGAGAGCTCAAATCGGATATAAAGGTGATCCGAGAGCGTCTCAACCTCTTCCAGGACACACCAGTTCCTTACTCGTGTGGCGAGAGCAGGGGTAGCGAACGAAAGGTCCACTATCGACCCCCCCTGCTGTCGCACGCACGTGTTTGTGGTGCCTCTGTTTAGGACACAGAGGCCTACCGATGTTGCCCACTCCTCAACAGCGTCGCCCCGTGCGTCCCTCCTGGGGGAACCCCACGCAACGGACTTGGCGTTGAAGTCCCCCAGCACTAGAACGTGCCCAGACGCTAGTCGCCGTATCGAGGTTTCCAGGTTATTGAGGAAGACCTCGAAATCGCTCAGACTCCGGTTGGGAGAGAAGTAGACACCATAAATGGTGATCCCCCCCATACAGCGGCAACATATCCAAAACCCTTGTCTCTAAGCGACAAGGGCGGGGAATGAGCCGCCGTGGAGCCGATGACTGCCACGGAACCGTCCCGGTCACCCATTCAGTTTAGACGGGGAGGAACGTAATAGGGCTCCGCAGCTACGGCCACACCGATCGACCACTCTGCCATGGTTTGCAGTAAAAGGTCCTGCGCACCGGCACAGTGGTTTAGGTTCGTCTGGACAAGGAGGCTGGAGACTTGGTCTATTATTGAACTGTCTCTACAGCCTCCTCGATGGGCGATGGTAGCGACGCACGATTAACACCAGAGGCAGCCTGGGTCGATTGGCTAGCTCCGGATGTTTGCTGAGAAGCGCGGGGTGACTTGCAGCCCCCCTGCCCCATCTGATGATTGGCGGGGAGATTACCCGCCGCACACACAGGGCAGTGAGGGGCAGCGGAACAATCCGCCGCTTTGTGCCCCGGTCGACCGCAGCACTTAACGCGGGTGTGTCCCGTAGCCAGGCATTTAAAACACCTTATCGGTCTCGCCGCCAGAACTGTGACTCTGGCGTTCACGAAACCGACAAGGATCTTGCCAGCGTCTCCCAAAATCTTGGCAGATGCTAGGGGACATCTGATCCAAACCGCGCCAAGGCCACCTGGACCGGGGCGAATGGTGCCAACTCTAAGGTTCTCCGCATTGCATCCTGTCTTCTCTTGAATGGCAACGCGGACATCCATAACCGTGACAGAGTCGTCCAGGCCCGAAAGGCGCAGTTCAGCGCACTTAGCAGGCCTGGCGATCTTGACACCATCCGTCTCATGAAAAATACTCCGCAACTTCTCAGCAATAGTGTCGGCCGCCTTCACGCCTTCTGCCCCGGGGAACTCGAGGACTCGAGCCCCCGTCTGGGCAAGGCGCAGCCTCACACCTGAAGCCCCGAACTCACCACCTAGGCTATCCCGGGCCTTTTTGAAGACAGCCGCGTAGGATAGCCCAACTTTACTCGCTTCCGGCGACACTGTGACTACTACAGCCGCCGTTTAGGGCGCCTGCAGTTTCCGAACCTTTTTGTTTGTCACGGTCGCCGACTGCGATTGTGGTGTAGAGGCTATTTTCTTGGCAGCCTTCTTAGCGCGCTGTCGAGACTTCGCCCCTCCGGCTACTTGCCACCCATCTTTAGCAGACGTAGAGGGGCCAGGCATAATTTCAGCACCAGGTGGAACGGACGGAGTGGGGAGCGGAGGGAATTCAGTCGCCACTTTGGTCGCCGCCTTCACAGGTCGTCTACGTTTCGGTGTGGATGAAATCAGTGGAGCGGAAGTCACTGCAGCATACGTTACAGTCGCTCGAGCACTCGAAATAGGAAGCACCGTCTTTATTTGCGCGTTCCTAGTCGTATCGGCAGCGAGAGGCGGCCGAACAATGGGGGCTGCAGGTAGCCTTGCCTCCAAACCTGCAAGGCGCCCGTCCATCATCCTCCACATTGCGTCAATAATTTTACGCAGGTGGGAATCTGGAACTTCGGACGGAGTGGGAGAGGGAGCAGCCTGCCGCTCAACCTGGCTCAGTCGCTCAGGGCAATCCGCCCGAAATTGGGCAAACTGAGCCCTAAGTTCCGTCATCTGCTCCGTAAGGTGGTCGTTTGCCGCTTGGAGACGCGCTACGTCCCCAATGAGAGATTGGACCACCCCAGAGATAGCAGAGGAGGAGTCTTTCAGGGCTCGAACAAAGGTGCCCTTTAGATTAGTGGACTTGGTGGCCACTTTGTTTATAATTGCCACCGCAACACTAGTCCTCTCTTTCAACGCCACCGGTGTCTGAGAGACGGAACCCCCTTCCACCGGTGAACGGATTTTAAGCAGGAGATCCGCGATCTCCTCCTCCGCAATGATTTCGCCTTTCGCTCGAGCCCGCGCGTACTCTCCCGACCGGGTGAAAGGCGACCTGGAACTTGCCAAAGGCGCAACAGGCGTGAGTGACCTCGGTCTTCCCCTTTGGCTGCTTGCCATCTTGGGAGGAAGCATGGACGGTTCAGGTCCGTCATCAATCGAAAGACTGCGCTTTCGATTTTCGACGGGTTCCATCGCCATAGAGACGTCCTCTAAGAGAACTTCCTCGTCGTTCGACGAGGTGTCGTCTGCCTTCTTTTTTTTTGCTTTTCTCCTTCTTCTTCAAATTCTCCTTCTTTCTTTCTTCAGTTTGTTCTTTGTTATTTAATATTGATGCATCCTTTATTATTCCCACGAGTGGGGGAGAACTATAGGTCGACCCGGGCAGAGATCCCCCAATACCCGGGCAAGCGTAGATTTATACCCAACCGAGGGGTCCGCAGGTGCCTCGGCTGGGAGTGCGCTTGCGACTGAACCACCCATCAGCCATGCATCCCATGGTCACGCACCAGAACACAGGATTCGGGGTAATTTTTTATAGAGGTATTCTTCCTCGCAGTCCGGGCGGTTAAGCCAAGACTCTAGCCCCCGATTAACGCCGTGAGACTTAACCACGACACTCCTTTCGGGATTACGATATGCCAACGGTGACATCTAGATGAATATCTAAATGCCTGCTCGGTGGCAGTGCGAGTGCACGCCGAGCCCGTCCTCTTTCTCCACTGTTGACAGTGGAGAAACTGCTACCCATAAAGGGGTCCCACTTGTGGCCGATGTAAAGGGCACCTCTTCTCGCCAGAAGATTAGCCGTTGGCGACGACGCCCTCCTGAAAGTAAAGGAGGAGAAGGCTGCGTCGTCGCCAACGTTGCCCAGGGTGCACCACGTGGAGGTTTTCTAGCCGGCACCTCGGGGTTCACTTCTAGTCCAACCAGTTTGTTATATTAACCTGAATATCAGTTTTTCTTAGCAGCGACTGCATCTGAACTTCACAATTTTATACTATTTTCTATATTATTATACCAATTTATAAATTCTGTAAACATATTTATAAAAATATATATATATAAACCTGAGGTAAGGTTTACATACATACGTTAGCTTACGCCCCTCTAACGTAATTTGGGGCCAGCCTATTGCCGATAACTATATATAATAGGTAGGAATTAAATACGGGAAACCTGGGAATATATGAGACAGGAGAGTGATATTACTAATGGGGATAGATTAGCAATAGATAGATTATTCTTAAGCAATAGCCCAAGATGGCGAGATCGCACACCTCTAACTCGAACTTGCCGTAGCTGGGAGGTCTGAGACCTCTGTGATAACTGTTAAATATATATTTTAATATAAGCCTTGAGTATAAACATTTCCGTTACCTAATCAAAACTTGCGCAACACTCTTTCCATACTTGGCAGCTATAGGTTTAATTCTAGGGTCTTCTAGAAGATGTGGGTCGCCTGGCTTGGCCCAGGGTCTGTCTGGTGAGCCCAGGGGTGAGTACGCAGTTACTGCTATGTCGTGGGTCCTGCAATAGTCGATCAGAGGCTGCTGGTTTAAGTATGGATGGACTTCAATCTGGAAAGAGATCGTATTATTTAAGTTAGGCCGCGACCAGTTGGAGGGTCCTCCTTTATTTTGAAGGGACATATCCGTTCCACCACAAATCTATAATGAGCGTGTAAATTTCTATTGTGCGTTGTAAGATTTATAAAATATTATCTAGCCTGTACCTGAACCATTGCAGGCTTGATCTTGGCAGCTTCCAGCACCCTATCTATTTGTCTTTTATTGAAGTTTGAAACACCAATGCTTCTGGTTAAACCCTTCTCGACCAGGGTTTCCATAGCCTTCCATGTGTCCACGTAATCTGTAGAAGAGACTATAAATTTGCCTTCAGCGTCTTTGGGAAACAGCTCATCTCCTTCCTGAAAATAATAATTATATATTTTTTTACAGACATTTCTCAAAGAATGAGTATCCGTAAAAGGGCGGTAAGACGTACCTCAGCCAGATGGTCTGACAAAGTGATAAAAAAAAAGAAAGCTGGTATAGACAAGGCGGTGGACTGGGAGTTATAATGCTCGTTGGAAGAGAGCAATAGATAGATAGACAGATAATACTTTATTGCACACCAAAATATAGGACATATGGTAAAAAAAACGTATTAATTAGTAATAAAATGGGCTATACTGTATAGTGAGAGGTCACTTGAGGTGCACAATTAAACTTTAAACATTTTAATGTTATTACAACTGTTAAATACAAATAGGTATGTGGCGTACATATGCCACGTACCCTAAAGCTCTAAAAATGCATCAAGATAGCACGCATCCACTCGCACAGCATGCCAAGCGGCGAATGAACGCGATCCTTTTTTTTTTTTTTTTTTTTTGTGATGTATGGCTGTTGGCCGCAGATGGCCTCGACAACCTTGCACGGGCTTACGGTGAGCGCTGAGGGCTCTCAACCGGTCTTTTTTTAAGCGACGTTTCCCAAGGGCACCCCCTGTGGAGTACGCACCTCGGCTTGGGGCATCGCTGGCAAACTAGGGCGACCAAGACCCACATTTAAATGATTAACGCGACGCGTATTCCGGCCCCGGCGGCGGGGGCGAAATCGCGGACGATTTGTGATAGCTTCGCGAGCTGTGTGCGCTCTACGTTGAGCGAGTGTGATGTTATCGTCTAGCTCTCCGAGAGCATGTTTAGGTCTACGTGTTCGTGATATATTGCTGGGTGTGTAATTTACAGCCGCAACCACTAAAGGGTTGGGGTGAGTCGGAGCAGAGTCAAAGTAGCTAAGGGAGCACTGCTTTATGAATTGCCTGATGGTCGGCAGCTCTAGGTCGATGTGAAGATCGACATTACGCACATACCACGGTGCTCCCGTAGCTTGGCGCATTAACTTATTTTGTAGTGTGTGCGAAAACTACACTACCATAGGTCATGATGGGTCTAACGCAAGCTGTGTAAAGTCTAACTTTACTCCTAAGCGACAGCTTTGAACGAGAGTTCATTAAGCTATGAAGTCGACCTAACACAAAGGCGGCCCTGTTACGAACCGCCTTAATGTGAGGTCCGAAGGACAGACGATCGTCAAGGATTATACCTAGATATTTGGCCTGCTTAGCCCAAGGGATAGGCGTGCCAAACATCCTTATTTGTGTGATCTCCTCCAAAGGATACAGGCTGAGCTGTCTTCTGTGAGTCAGTACCGCCTGGCTCTTCTCGGGATTGACCTCTATTCTCCATTTCCGAAACCACGCGCCTAGGGCGTTAGCTGCAGATTGGAGGTTCCTAACGACTGATGACGGGTTCATACCTGAGTAGTATATCGCTGTGTCGTCTGCAAAAAGTGCTGTTTGCACAGACCGGTGCAACGGGATATCGCTGGTGTATAGCGTGTAAAGGAGGGGGGAGAGCGCGGATCCTTGCGGTACTCCGGCGAGAATAGGGTGGGGGGTGGATAGAGATCCCTCCACGCGGTAGCGGAAGCTACGATTCGACAAGTAGTCTCGTATGATGAGTACGAGTCTTTGGGGCATAGTGAAAAGCTTGTACATCAAGCCGTTGTGCCACACTTTGTCGAAAGCTTTCGCTACGTCGAAGAAAAGTATCCCCGTAAATAGGATTCTTTGGAGCCGCACGCTGGTGTATTCAACGATGCGGTGGACTTGTTGGACACACGAGTGTTTGGTTCGAAAACCAAATTGCTCGTGGGGGATGAGTAGGTTGTCATCGCATATGCTTTCAGCCTACTGTAAACTAGACGCTCATAGATTTTACCTAAACCTTTAAGCAGACTTATCGGTCTATAACTGGTTGGGTCGGACTTAGGTTTGCCGGGTTTGGGTATTCCAATAACCACGGCTTCTTTCCACTGTTGGGGAAAGATGTTGTTTGCGAGCGCTGCGTTGAATATAAATGTTAAAAGGATTAATATTCTATCGGGGAATAGTTTGATAACTCTGTTTGTAATACCGTCCGAGCCCGGTGCTTTTCGAGTGTGAAGGTCCTTGATAATCGTTTTTACCTCGTCTGGGGTGACTAGGGGGATGTGGTCCCTATCGTCTTGTGGGTCCGTCACTAGTGGTGGTAACAGGAGTGATGCTCTACGTTCCACCTCTTCGTCTACCTCTAATAGGTGGCTATGGTTAATGTGTAGGGAGCTTGGCGTACATTGCGCCCCGAGACTGTCGGCCAGGCACTCCGACTTTTCTGAGTCGTCGAAGGCCGGAGGGAGGTTTGGTCTGTTTAAGGAAGGCATGGTGGTGATGATATCTTTACTCAAAAATCGGGACAGCTGCCAGAAGGCGAGATGAGAAGGCTCAAGCTCGCTTAATGTTGCGTCCCATCGAGATTGACGCATTTCATCCATGCGTGCCTTAACGGTTAGCTCGAGAGTCCGTAATCTATCCCTATGGTCTTCAGTAGGGTATCTGTCATAGGCACGGACGGCCGCGTTCTTCTGTCTCAGCAGTTCACGCACCTCTTCGAGTAGGTTCCAACGACGGTCTCCCGTTGCTGGGGCTCTCCGAGAACAATCGTTAAGTAACGATTTTACGTGATCTGTGAGCGCATCGACTGCGGTCGTAGTGTCCTCTGTACTAACTATGCTATCCGGTATTTTGTCGAGATGTACAGACGAGACCGACTCGAGTTTCTCCCCTAACCGCTTCCAGTCTGTAATTATCTTAGTCGGGACATGACCTGTGTCAATGGGACCTAGACGTGGAGCGAATTCTACGACTACTACAGGTCGGTGGTCTGAGGTTAGTTCGTGTAGCACTTCTACTGAACACAAACGTAGGTTTATGTTCTTTAGAAGCGCCACGTCTAGGATGTCGGGTCTGTGAGTCACATTTGCCGGGTAGTGTGTCGGCTCTAGTGGTGTTACAATGTCAAAGTTTAGTAACGTCGATAGGGACTCTAAGGTTCTGCCTCTGCGGTTCGTTGTGTGGCTGTTCCACATTGTGTTCTTGCCATTAAGATCGCCAGCTATGATAACTGCGCCGCTTTGGTCTAGCGCGATTCGCACGACGCCGCGTTTTTATACGATACACCGAAACAGCATCGTAATCTGATTGGTTGCCTACACATCGATTATTGTAAATATAGCATTAGAAATCTTATTGCCTAATCCATGTATTGAGCGTTAAACTACGTTACTTAATGGTGAAAAATGTACATATAACTGGCATACTTTAAATGAAATACAAGTCGATTCCAACATTTTCTTGGTGTTTCACTTCAATAGCTACGGTTCAAGGACTAACCAGCCTGGCCGGCTAACATAGGCACCTTTCCATGCTCCTAGTATTATCTGCTTAGCTACGGTTCGACGGCTTAACAGCGTGGCCGGCTAAGTAGATATCCTCACCTCGATCAGCCAGCTGGCACAGACGTTGGAAAGTATTCCTAACAACTTATTGGGTCAGCTATCCCCACAGTTGATCTCCAAAATCTTATTGTTCATATTGTCAGTCAATTTCTTTATTTATTATACTTCGGGAACAGCACTATTTGTGATAATAGGTAGAGGAGTAGTGAAAGCTTAAAGTTGAACAAACAAACTCACCTTCGGGTAAAAAAAAATTCTTTAGCCCTTACCTTTAAGGCCTCCGGCCAGTGTATGAGATACAAGTCCAGGTACTCCAGGCCAAGGTTCTCGAGCGTGACCTTGATAGCTCCCTCCACCAGGTCTGGTCGATGAAAAGTGCACCACAGTTTAGAAGTGATGAATATATCATCTCTGAAATATAAATATTAATTATAAGCTTCAGAAAATCTATAAAGAATCTACATACACAGCAGCGGTGTTTCAAACACATGATGACCTAATTGTAAGATAATCATGGTGTAATGACATCTAGTTAATAGTCTATTGTTCTCTTAACACACTTGATAACGTTGATAACAGTGTTTAAACGTGACCATTAACGCACAGGAAACTGATGAGAAGGGTGTCGGTTCGTTGGTGTCGGTTCTTGGTGGCTTAGAATAAAGAGAAGAGATTTGGTGGCCACCATTGCGATGACTGCCCCGATGAAAAGTGCACCTTAAATTGGCGGAATGCTCAACTCAACGAATTTGTCGGAGTATGGCGTACGTAGTCCGGAATTAAAAAAAAAAGGAGTACCTTTTAATTCGGCAAATTACAAATCGTAGTGATAAGTTTCTAAAATATAAATTATACTACATATATATAATATATATTAGGTGAATTCAGTTAATTAAACAGCACAATAGAGAGCTTATGTTTTATTATAAAACTAGCTGTTGCCCGCGAATTCGTCCGCGTGTTATTTAACAAAAAAGTTATTGTTCATTTCGCAGTAATTGGTTGGTTGGTTTTAATTTTTTTTTGTGAGGTCCTATTTTTTTTCTAAAATAAAAGTAGCCTAAGTTTCTCCTTGTTACATCAGCTATCTGCCAGTGAAAGTCCCGTCAAAATCGGTCCTGCCTTTTTAGAGATTAACCGGAACAAACAGACAGATAGACAAAAAATTAAAAAAAAATCGTTTTGGTATATGTACTGTGTATACGTCCATAAGCACTTAGTATAAAGCGGTTATTTTAATATTACAAACAGACACTCCAATTTTATTTATTTGTACAGATTAACATCATTAATGCTAGAGAATAACCAAAAAATAACTAAACTTATGAAGGTTAGGTAATCATTATGTACAAACAACTATTTAAAATATAAATATTTTAGCGGATGCCATTTATAATAATAATAACTAAAATGAAATATGATCGTCGCGTCGAGCACCATAGTGGTGTACTCGTACAATTTACAAGTGAAGATTTGTATAAATAAATTTTATGTACAGTGATGGGCATGTCGGATTACAGGGGATGCCGGATTAGACAGGGTCACTGGGGTCCACTGTATGTTAAAAAGTTAATAGTGCAGGGTCAAAAGTGTGTTTAAATTGGACACTGACTTACCTTTTAACGACCCCCTCTTCAAACTTAGCTTTCAGAGCCTCCCCGACTTCCTTTTCATTGAGATAGACGTGTGCGCAGTCGATGTGACGGTACCCAACATCAATCGCATCTTTCACTGCTTGTGACACTTGTCCGGGTTGTGACTGGAGTCAGAGAGGATTTTTTTTTTTTTTAAATTACGGTACAAAAAAATGAGAAAGTTTAGAATTTTTTTTAACGGATGTGTTAAGAACGAGAGTGTATGATATGTAAACCTGGATTGTAGACAGATACCATGAAATAAGATAGAAAATAGCTGTCCCTCCCACTGTGTGGTTCGTGGTAAAGTAGAATAGGGTCACCCCATCCCTTCTCGTGGGGTCGTCAAAGGCGTCTAAGGGAACGGACTGTTGTCTATCAGACAGGATACATACAGACATACAGTACCCGGCAATGAGCTTACTCCCTATTGCATGTGCCACATTAAAAAAAAACACAATATACTAACACTGCATTCAATTTAAATTATAGAAATATTTAAATTCGTACCAAAAAACGAACACGTCTCTACAAAAAGAGTACCATTTATACTAAATTGTGGTTAACAAAAAGAGGAAGTTTAAGACGCTCTGCTTTACCCCTTCCTGAATATAGGTGTAATTGTACGTATATATGAACATATTATAGATCTATTTCACTTAGAGAGAAACACAGAACAAGTGATCAACAATGTAATTGAATCGTATGGGGGGGGGGGGGGGGGGAGGGGGCAAGCTTATTGCCTTGCCATCATCCGGGCACACTTTCTGATAGATAACAGTCAAATCTCTTAGTCACCTTACAGAACACCCACCGGAAGAAATAGCCAGCCCCAGGCACCGAGAACCACATGGCATGCCCTATGTCACTCTCACTGTTAACACGCTTTAAGCTAACATGTCAAAATCAATTAGTTCGCTAAGCGTGACAGAGAAACAACATACACATACATGTGTACATGTATATGTTTATTTATATATACGTACAGTACATACATACGTACATAGACTCGAAAACCATTTTGATGAATATATACTTTAAAATTTCCAAAGCAAAATAAACAAAACTACCATTTTGGTATTTTTAACTTTTAAAACTGGCAACACAATACAATAACGTTGAAAAACGTCAGTTTTTCTATGAATTTTTTATATCAAAATGCAATGGTGTCTTTTCAAAGACACATTGTATTTACATTTTTTATAAGATATTGATCCGCTAGCCAATATTACATATTAATGCTTTGGCAAGGTCACAGTTGCATTCTATCATAAGGCTAAACATAGTTATTTGCGAGCTTTTATTTAACTTGCAATGTACATACATATGTTTTTACGGGTCAAATCTTTGCAAACAATAAAATTATTAATATCAGTTCGCAAATTGTATGAAACTATCTTAAAATTCAATTTTTTTTTTTTTTTTTTTTATACTATACAGACAGACGAACAGACGGGTCACCTGATGGTAAGTGACACCGTCGTCCATGGACACTTGCAACTCAAGAGTCGCAAGTGCGCTGCCCGCCTTTGAGGGTGATGAGGGATGGGGGATGCAGGGAGCGGAAAGAAGAGAGGAGGGATGAGGAGATGGAAAAAAAGAAGAAAGGAGACGAGGGGAGAGAAAAAGGCGGCGCCATTACTTACGTAAGTTTTTTTTACCCTCCACCCCCAAGTGGATGTCGTGTACAATTGTTTTATTATTTACCTGACTGCTCAAAAAGTAGGGTTACACGGTAAATGTGTTCTACAATGTTATTGAGAATATATTTAAAAATAATAATTTATGAGTACCGAGATACGATAAACTAAATAAATAGAAGATCAAATAAAGACATCTTATTGATTAATTATAATTAATTTGCTAATTAATTACGGGCACTACGGTTTGCCATTATATGTATATTCGTTTTTTTTTACCAACTCCCGCACTAGGATTAATTCCTGTGTCGCGGGGGACTTTACAAAATTAATTATATTTTAATTTTTATTAATATATAATTATTATTATAATTGGGCAAACCTACTGCCTTCAGCCGGTCATGACTATATACATATATATATGTATATATACTGTTAGCTCCGGTGAGGTGATGACCAGTAGGTCTTCCAACACGAAAAAAATGTCCGTATACCGTTAACAAAATACCATTTACGTATATTTACGTGATTGGAGAAAACGTTCAAAACAAGCAATTGCATTTTGACTGCACGGATGGCGGAGCGGTTTAAATGGTCACCTTGCCACCATGCTGCCGCGCCGAGTCTTGTGGGTTCGATACCGCACTTGATAACACTTTTTGTAATTCTCAAATTGTTGTTCCGAGTCTGGGTGTTATTCGTGTCCGTTGTTTGTGTGTCTCCCGCCACACAGGAATAATTCCAAGTGCGAATTTGTCTTTTTAAAAGAGAAAAAAAGTTAGTTAATATCGAATCAAGTGTGTAAGACAGACTTCAGCAGAAACATACACCGATTAAATTGGTGATGTTGTGATGAATGGACAGGTCACATCTGATACTGACGCTTGTATGAAAGGTTTAATGGCAATGACAGCAGAGGAAGCTCGCGATGTATCTAAGGATCAAGTGCCGGTCTGATGTCTCTGCCTACCCCTATGGAAGAAAGGCGTGAGCCTTGATGTATGAAAAAATATCATCATGGAATTTGACCTTGGACCTTTTCTGTAACCTTGACAAGGTTACAGGGTAGCAATATTGCGAAAATATACCGTTATTTATTGATTTTATTTATTTAAAAACTTCATGCACACGTGTACAAAGGCGGACTTAATGCCTAGGGCATTCTCTACCAGTCAACCTTGAGGTGGTGAAGAAAAGCGATAAGGTAGGTGCAGACATCTGGAATTTACTGTAATGTATTTTAAAACAACTATAGTTACATATATATATACAAATACATAACAAATATACACATACATAAAATATATAATGAAGAATATATATATGTATATATATATGTATATATATATATATATATATATATATATATACTAACATACACTTATAAATAGGTATACAGTCAAGTGCATTGTGGTTATTCTGCTAATTCAGCGAGGAGAAGTTCACGTACTTTGTTCTTAAACGTTAAACGGCTTTCAGACATTCTAAGCTCAGGAGGGAGCGCATTCCATAGAAGAACTGCTTGCACGAAGAAAGATGAGTTGACAAAGTTAGAGCTGTGGGGAGGACATAAGAGGAGCAAATTGTTCGAAGAACGAAGTCCCTGTCATGAGTGGAGCACAAAAATTTAAAGTAGGGGCTTAAGTAAGAAGGGGGAGACGGGGAGTTCAAGAAGGTGTATAGAAAATTTAGTGCTCGCAAACTGCGACGTTGCCGAATAGGGAGCCACTTCAATTGGGAACGTAAAGCAGAGACATGGTCATACTTGCGAAGATTGAAAATGAATCGAATGCAGTTATTCAGAAGACGGTCTAGTTTGTTGAGAAGGTCTGCATTCAGGTCAAAATAACACACATCGCCATAATCAATCATGGGAATAATTAGGGAATGCATTAAGGAAGTTTTTGTTTTAAATATTTTTTATCTATAAATAAACTGTACAGATTATGTAACAGATAATATACAATTTTTTTATGGCACTGGGGGGTCAACGAGCAGTAAATGATAATCGAGTGCACAACTCCAATTAAGGTGTTGTAAGTGTGCTGCCGGTCTTTGAGGGTGAAGACGTTGGGGGGGGGGGGGGTGTTGGGCCCTCAGGTAGCCTTGGTAAATATAGTGCAAACATGGTTTTGTCTACAGATATTCTGTGAGGCCGTGGTATTATTGCGTTATTATAATATACATTGGCACATTTTACTCTTTACTCGTCTGATCTCAAACTAAATATACTTATATATTACAAAATTTACCTGTTGGTCTACTGGTTTGGATAGAGGTAATGGATTTTTTTCGCATAGTACGCCTATAAGGAAGGAAAATTTAAATTAATCCCGTATTTGGCCACTTTCAAGATTTACTTTAAAACAAAAAGTTGCCGATGTCGCCAAATTTCATACGGTTTGATTTAGCAGACAGTCTGTGTAATACTAGCTTCCACCCACGGCTGCATTCGGCTTTAATATGTCTATCAAAATTAGTCTAAATCCTTCCTCACAGATCGAAGTAACCACATACTAAAAATAATTCAAATTGGTTCAGTTATTTAGCCGAAAAGGTAATATACATACTGCATAATACAGAACCGTCATGTTACTTAGAGACCCTGACTGCTAAGTCGTGGGTTCGATTCCCACACGAGCCAAAGTCCGACCTGGGTTTTCTTTATGTCCGTTATTTGAATGCTTGTGACACCTCAGCGACACAGGAACTTTTTCTAATACAGATGTCTTTGTAAAAACAAATTAGATTATGTAAATATATATGTATATGTAGGAATGATGTACTTACTTTCCAAGTGCCAAGTCCTATCACAGGACTAGTGTAGCCATTGTTAAGAATTACAGGAACATTGGCCGCCATCTTACTTTACGTCTGTTCTTGACCACGTTTGTTTTAATACTGTCTACTGTAAAACAGAACTCGTGCCGTGACACTAGCGGCTATTGTTAAGGTGTGGTTCCGGTACCGGTAAATATATCTATTTTATTATTTAGTATTTGTGAGACGTATTCAAAGATTTTAATAACAACAATGCAGTGAATGCAAGTTTTTATAAATTAAGAAAAGAGTTCTATCTTTCTGGTATTAATTCTAACGTTTTGTTACAATGGCTTCTGGTCAAGAGTTTTTATTACTTTAATCAATACTTGACATCTAAACACACAATAAAATATAATTATTTTAATGCATGATATATTTTTTTAAGACACCTAGTGCTGGTCGAGGACTTGTTCCCGTGTCCAGCAACAACGCAACGTACTTTACAAACATATAAACAACGAAGAACACCCAGACTCGGGACAATTGTTTTTTGATCACACAAATATTCATCCCGTGTGAGAATCGACCAGTAGACAGAGTCACAAAACGCTAAACCATCTGACTAATCAAACCTGACAATGCCAGTAAAATTTCATAAATTCGTATTTAATTATATACAGAAATATCTTAATAATATATAAGCGTGTGGTTTTAGTGGGTTCGAGTCCGACATAACCGCGTCTTCGTTGCCACGATGAAGTGGTACCACTTCTACTGTAATTATTAACATCAGTTGTGTATACATCATTCTCGCAAATAAACGAATTGGAATTTACAAGGTATTTACAATGTTTATTTTTTAAGTATAATTTAAAGGTACACATGCATACAGATAGGGTAGGCAGAGTCGTCTCAAGATAATAGGGGACAAACCTATGCCATCATCCGGGCACTGTACGGCTGTATACTATACATACATATGTACATACCATCTGATAGATAAAATTTTTAGCTTTTTGGTGTGGAAACCCCACGTCACCACCCCACCGGAGCTGACGGTGGGATGGTATGTCGGACTCAAATCAACTGAAACCACACGTTCTTTAGTCACAACTGGGTCTATTGCAAGGGACATGGGTATACCCTAAGAGAGATGCTACCAGGAAACCCTGCAAACCTCGGCCCACCTCTTTTGCAAGAGGCGGCCACACCGGGAAGTATAGTTAAATTATAGTTTAATTTAAGAGGCGCGTGCGGAAAAAGTCAATCTACTATCTCAAGCCTGCTTCTGCTAGGACGACGGGCAGCCCCACTCGTTGCCACCAGGACAGAACTTGATTGATAAACTTAATAAAATCACATAATTAGTCAGATACTTAGTCCCATTTATGTAATTTAACGCAAGCCTTCATCTGGACACTTTTGGGAATCAGATGGGAACATTTTTGGTATATTGACGGGTAAGAGAGGATAGAAAAGGAACGAAAGGCATATTACTTATACAGATGGATTGGGGGAGTATAAGCAATAGCTGAAGCGAGTCAGGGACGCATACCTATAACTCTGAACTGGATGGTGCCGGGAAGTCTGAGTCTAAGTCTGAGCCATCTCTAGAAATTGTGTAAAATATTAGAAAAACAACAGATAAAAACTCCACGGACATATGTACGTACTGGAACAGGCAAATAGCTTCACGACTGAATTAGTCTAACTGAAACCTTCTCTTGACAATTCGACCTATGATTGATTTAATTGAAATAAAAGATTTTTGTTTTTGTTTTAATAAAAACCCTATTTTTGTAAGTAAACTGTTTGGAACCTGGAATTTAACCTTTATCCTCACTGCTCCAACCCTAAGTGTCGCAGCGTGATGTTTTATAAACTATATTATTCCTCAATAAATACTCTACCGAATACCAAAAGAATCATTGAAATGCGACTGATAGTTTCAGAGATTAGCTCGGATAAACAAACAAATAAATACTAACGGTATAGATATTAATCTATAAAAGATAAAAATTGTTATCTATTTGATATAGTAGATATATAGGTATAACATACATATGTCACCGTATCAAGTAAAGAAATCTACTACAATCGTAGAATTATCTATATAGATAGAATTATCTATATAGATAATTCTAGATAAAAACACTTTAGTCTGTATTACGGTTTTTTTTAAATTAATGTATAATAATAATAATATACAGACACTTACACCTACGTCTCCCAATGGCTTGTCAGAGACGTCTCAAGCGCCAACAGTAAGATAGTCCAACTTATGTTAGAGGGGGCAAACATACTGCCGTCATTCGGGCATTTTGGGAATAAGATTGGCGAATTATTTATAACCTATATTAACTATTTATAACCCTTTTTCCTTTCAATATACTGTTAGTACATTGAAAGGAAAAAAGGGAATAAAAAGCCTTCTCTTTTTTTCTTTATCCTCCCTTTTCCTTGCAATATGGGAGAAGGTAAACGATTAAAGAGAATAAGCAATCTGGTCTAAAAGCATTTTCTTGTAAAATGTTGCCAAGACGAGACCATAGGACTCGCACTGTCAAACAGTTGTCAGGTGTCATATAGAGCCAAGCTTCTAATCTACAAGGCCTAACTACACAAACTTTACACTTCAGTCAAAACATATGACGTGTGAAACTCCGAGTCCTCTAACTTGTATTTATATCAGCTGCCTAAAAATTGAGAATAGGTAGTTTATTTATGACTGTCAGAGTTAAATGTTTACCCAAGATTAAGATAATATTGACTTATATATTTTTATCTGCAATTTCTACGAATACATGATTACACGCCCACTTTTTATTACCGATAATATCGTCACACTTACGCGATAGGCATTGTTATTGACTATTGTAGTAAATAATAATAAAAACAAAAACATTTTGACATATTCTGGATCATTGCTCTAATGTTTTTAATATTTTTTAATAGCTCCGATGAGAAATCGAGCGGTCCCTAAAGGATTTTTTTTTAATTCTTTTTTTTTTTATGCCATAGTGGGCAAACGAGCAGGCGGGTCACCTGATGGTAAGGACACCCGCAACTCAAGACGGTCTTGTCCGGTCTAATTTCCTAATGTGCACTGTTGACGGCAATGAACCTAGCCCCTACTATTTAAATAGGACTCAATTACTTATATTATCCCCGAACATATTATATATTTATTAGGAGTTAGGAAGCACGATAGCACCCCAAGCAAATATTACTTTCAATGTATTTCATATTTAAGTGCATTACAAGCGTTAGACAGATTTCCATCTAAGGTGATTGTTATACTGTTATCGTTAATATTAAGACCTTACTACTAAAGTGTTCCAGTTTAAACTTAATTGTTTATTTAGCATATATCATAACTTCCGACCACTGTTCGGGACGGAGTTGCTTTTTGGTATGTAAATTACTACCATGACATGGCTTCTTTACTATCAGTTTACTTAACAGAGTGTTGCGAGAATCTTTGGGCCGAAACCAGTCGCTATAAACATTATGCTAGGATCCAGACAAGGATTCTTCCAAAGCCTTGGTTAAGCAAAATATTTTACAATAAGCGAATTACTAGTTTACTCATTAGAATGAGACTTGGATATGTCTGTACTCCAGCCCACCTTGCCAGATTTTCGACAGTGATTTATGTGAGTGCGGTGACGTGAGTGACTTGTAGCATTTGTTCTTTTCTTGCCCTTTGTATTATAATTTAGATGTGGTTTCTTCCTTAATTCCTAGCTGCATTCTAGTTCCTTCACCTATTCCTGTACCTGTTATTTCACACTTTATGCACAAGACGCACCGAGGCGGACATAATGCCATTAGCATTCTCTGCCACCCTACCTTTTGGTGATGCAGAAATGTATGACGTAGGTGCGAAATGTTTCAATTTAAATTATTCTAAACACTGTATAAAGAAGAAAATATATCCTGATTTATGAAAATAAATATGTAATGATACATATACACATACATATAATACAAATAAACTTACATAAATATAGAACACATAAACACACAATATGTATACCCATATTTCTTCTAATAATCCTAATGTATATATATATATTTTTACGCGTGGAAACCCCTTGGACCGTCATCCCACCGGGGTTTTCGGTGGAACGGTGTGTTGGAATCGTATCGACTAAAACCACACGGTGTGCCATAATGTGCCTAAAATAGGAGGAATCCGGTAACAACTTTCCGGACATCCGGATGATGTATATAATACCCTAACCTTTTTATTTATGTATCCTCACTAACCTTTTCACCTAGATCCTAAATACAATAAATCCTTTTCTTATCAGTTGTTTTCGTACCTTTCATTTGTTAATGACTATACTAACAGTAAGCCATAGAAAAAAGGACTCAATTATAATCTGCAAAACGTGGCCGTTCATTAAGCCCCTGCCTTTGGGGGCACAGGCGTGAGTGTGTGTATGTATATACTACTTTATGATATGATTAATGTGATATGTTAATTAATGACATTGTTCGTGATTATTTCTCTCTTTTAATAATTCTCATTTTTTTGTGACCAAATTCTAAATGACCAAACGTGAGTGTTTTAGACACCTCGGTCCATCCCTTATAGAGGAACTGTAAGCCTTTATTTATACTGTCTGATAGATAACAGACCTTAGTCACCTTCACAGAAAACCACATGGCTTACGTACAACCATGTATTTGACTTCAATTTACTTTTCGGATTGTATTTCTTTCGTGGAACCACACCTTTATTGACATTCTGTTATTTATTCATCACGTCCTGCGAACTATATCTTCCTAAACCGATAACAGCCTTGGAAATTAACGTGTGAATGGTGACGTCATGAGTTATAACGTCATTTAGAACAATATTCCACGGTAACCCTTAGCTTAACCTCTCAACGGCAAGAAATTATCAACTGATTATATAATTCATTTCAGACAGTATTTCGCAAATCAAAGTTTTATAGGACATAATTTTCCTATTGTAAAATTACGTTACGAAGTAATTAATCAAAAGAGTACATAGTGTTCAATAGACATGAATGTCCATAGAAAGTAGGAACGCATTGTTCGATATGAGTACGGAGGCCGCGATGCGGCATCAGCACAAACGATGAGGCGCGAGGTATTGTCGCAGCATTAATGAGCGCAGGCCGGCCGGGACAGGGAGTTAACGAATAAGATTTCTTTGAAATAAGAAAGAAAGAAGATAAGAAATAAATTGAATTAAGTATTAGCCATGTGGTTTTTGGTTGAGTAGAATAAGAAACTAGTACCCTATCCACCCCTGCCAGGGTCACTGTATCTCTTTCCGTGGGTGTTGTCAATGGCGACTAAGATATTAGACTTTTCGGGATCAGCTGTTGGGGTAGCTGACCTGATAAGTTGTTAAGAGTACTTTCTCTACGTCTGTGTCAGCTGGCTAATCGAGGGATACCTACAAGAGCCGGCCAGGCTGTAAAAGCCGTCGAACCGTAGCTAAGCTGATAATACTAGGAGCAAGGAAAGGTGCCTATGTTAGCCGGCCAGACTGGTTAGTCTTTGAACCGTAGCTATTGAAGTGAAATATCAGGGAATGGTTGGATTCGACTTGTATTTCATTTAAAGTATGCCAGTTATATGCACATTTTTGACAATTAAGTAACGTAGTCAGTTCATACATGGATTAACCAATAAGATTTCTAATGCTATATTTACCATAATCGATGTGTAGGCAACCAAGCAGATTACGTTGCTGTTTTCGTTGTCTGTGTGCTCGAGTATAAATTATGCAAGGTATAAAAACGCGGTGTCGCGCGAATCGCGTTCATTCATTATTCGAGTTTTTTGAGTTCTCTTAGTCCGGAATAGGATAAAAAGTATTAAAAAATATATATATCTATAACAAAGTCGTGTTAGTTACACCATTTATAACTCAGGAACGGCTGGACCAATTTTTATGGTATTTGATTTTTTGGATTTCTCTTAGACCAGAATAGGATAATAAGTATTAAGATATCATATTTATACCAATAAAAAAAAATATATGAATACAATTATTAACAAAACGCAACTGACACGTCACTTGAAATAACGCAACTCGTTGAAATTCAAGTTGACAGGTTGATGTGTTTGTCTATTTGACTTCGTGCTACTCAATCACGAGAGCAATGTGATATTTTATATTTTGTATATTTTATATATTTTTGTATATTTATATATTTTATTATATATATTTGTATATTTTATATTTATATTCAATATATGCAATATTTTTATAGACTGTTTTTTTCTCTAGAAATACTTAACATTGGCAGAATCTTGCGTTGAATATAAACGCGAAAAAGAGTCCATAAATAAATAATAATAATAAAAACTTGACATTGGCAAAATTGTGGTGACATCTCCACAAAGACCACAATGAAGAATTGAATTAAGAGCAATGTGAGGCAGCCCGTAAAACGGTTCGATTGGCAATGCGAAACCGTCAAGCAAACCACACAAATCAACAACAAGACAATTTTCGACGCACAAGAAGAATTTCTTCAAGTATTGATTTATATCGAGCTGTTTCGATACGATTTGCAGCGCTGATTACAGTTCGCATTCTTCCACCATTCGCATTGGGCCAGTGGACGTTGTTTGCGTCCATTGTGGTGCGTTAACATTAGCTTTAGAAACTACAGAATTGTGCTGCCTTAGTGGCATAGTGAAGTTCTTGACTCCGGCACCAGAATCATTACATTCACTGCTTCGTGGCAAACACCAGAATCACGACATTTTCTAGCCAACACCAAAAAATACAATGGTTGTTTCCAAATGACTTCATTTGGGACAGAAATTATTGAAGAACCAGGATTTAATCCACGGATTGGATCATGGCAACCTCTAGAAGATGCACGAAATGTTTTTTCACAAATAAACTTCATGGACAACATGAAGGAACAACGTAATCGACGTCAAGAGATGAACACAACTATGAAAAGAGCATTTCTTCAAGATATGCAGCAACTACTTCATGAACGTCATGCGTTGTTCAGGCTATTCAAGACTACGTTCGAGCGCATAGTCGTGATCAGATCATAAACAACACACGAACAAACATTTAACTCTCTTACAATAGATAAAGTTGCAATCCTGATTGTTGGTGAAAACTTGGAAACACGCGATATTGTGCTCACACGTCGCGACACTGGGCAACTGCAACAAATATCTGAAATGCACATGGCCAAAAACGCAAATATCTTGCTGGCATGTCGCTAAAATACTTGATTTGTTTTTTTAATTTATATTTTCTATACTTTATGTTATAATAAAGAATTTAACTTAACCATTTTGTATTAATTTTTCAAATCATAAATCTGTATACTATAATACCTATGTAATACCTGTTATATCGACTCTCCCCTTGTATAAATATAAGCTTTATAAATCAATTTTAAAGTTCACTTTTCAACTTCATAAAACGATTTCTGTAATAAACAATCTACCTATCTATTGTGATGTATAATGTCGTACTGTGTACTATACGACATTATAATCTGACCACAACTAATTAAAACACCTGTATAGTGCCTGAATAGTTCTGGAACAGCACGGGGGCCCTTTAACATGGAGATAACAGACCTGTCACGTCAATGTCAGACGCTATACTGCGATGTATAATATCTATCTCTGTTTTGTACTATTTATATTTGGTGTAAGTATAATAAAGAGTTCTTAATTACTTTTGGGATAATCTTTAATTAATTTAGATATATACGTTGTTAGGGTTGCGTCTAAATACTAACGTAATAGCTTGCAAGTCTTGCCGCCATATGGGCATTGTGTGACTGTATATATACTGTCTGATAGATAACAATCCGATCTTTTAGTTAATTTTTTATGAGATAGGGGGAGCTGTCGTGTCACCTTTCACCTGATGGTAAGTTACAATCGCCTTTTACGACACCCATGGGAAGAGATGGCGATATTTTCCCATCTTCGTTAAATAAAACACAAATTATAATATAGTAACTCTTTAATAAAGCATTTTTCACACAAATAGAGACACTTTTAAAGTGTTTTATAATTAATTTTGTTGCCAAACATCACAGCTATTGTACACATCTATATAAATACATAAGTAATACTATTTGTTCTAGGGCCGCGTACTGGTGATATTTGATAGGCCGTTCTGGCATTTAATATAAAACTGTAAGAGACTGCGTGTATTTGACAATTCCATGTGAGTCCCCCTCGTCCTCTCCTCTTTCCCCTCCCATCGGAGGCGACGACGACTATAATTACTTACCATCAGGGGACCCGTCTTCTCTTTTGCCTACGAGAATTTAATCAAACTACCCGGTAACAAGCTATCGACCTATTAAAAATCACTAGTGTTATGAATTTCAAATGAGAATTGAGCGAGAATTAGGTTTTTCAAAAACAGTAAAAAATTTTTTTACTATATATATTATAGGGGGACAGACAGACTGGTCACCTAATGGTAAGTGACAACCGCCATCCATGGACACCTGCAACTGGAGAGTCGTAAGGGCGCTGCCCGCCTTTGAGGTGATGAGGGTATAGGGGGGGGGGGAAGAGGAGGATGAGGAGATGGGAAAAGGGAGCGGGGGCCAGGAAGAGGAAAAAGGAGAGGGAGTATGGCCTCCGGAAGCCTCACCCATTTCGGGTAAATGCAAGTGTTGCTTCACAACCGGTTTTCTGTGAGGCCGCGTTATCGCACCGGTCGAGCCGGCCCGTTCGTGCCTAAGCATGCCTCATAAATATCAGAAATATGTTTTATGTTTAACATTTAATATTTTTAACATAATTTATTGTACTTTATCAATTACTATCTTTTATTTGATGTTATAGGGGGACTCGTCTGCTTGTATACAAACGAGCAGACGAGTCACAAGTTGGTAAGTGACTTTCGCCGCCCATGAACACTTGCAACTCAAGAGTTACAAGAGTGCTGTCCACTTTTTGGGGTAGGGGGGGGGGGGGGAAGAGGTGAAGGGAACGGAAGAAACCTCACTCACTCGGTCACACAATGCAAGCATTGTTTAACCGCTGGTTTTCTGTGAGGCCGTGGTGATATTCCGCTCGAGCCGGCCCATACGTGGCTCTCCGCATTAACAATATGCAAATATGTACTTCGTTACCGTACGGTTCAGTTTAAGTTACAGGAATTACAATGTAATAAGCTGGTTAAGCGTAGTTTCTCCAACGTTTCTAGTCACTGCTCCGCTTCTAAGCGTTGCAGCGTGATGTTTTATAGCCTCAATTATTTGCCAATAAATATTCTGTCCAATACAAAAAGATTCATTTTAATCTGAATGTTAGTTCTAGAGATTAGAACGTTAAACCCTTGAATTCATTTTAGTAAAAATAAAATAATAATAATAATAACCTGACCTTTCTTCAGTATTAGAGCCATGCTTGGCACGAATGGGCCGGCTCGACCGGTGCGATACCACGGCCTCACAGAAAACCGGTTGTGAATTAACGCTTGCGTTGCATTTCCCCGAATTTAGTGAGGTTTCCGGAGGCCCAATTCACCCTCCCCCCTTTTCTCTCCCCTCATCTCCTTTCTCCTTTTTTTTCATCTCCTTATCCCTCCTCTCTTCTTTCCGCTCCCTGCATCCCCCATCCCTCATCACCCTCAAAGGCGGGCAGCGCACTTGCGACTCTTGAGTTGCAAGTGTCCATGGACGGCGGTGTCACTTACCATCAGGTGACCAGTCTGTTCGTCTGTCCCCCTATAGTATAAAAAAAAAATATCTCACACACGGACAAAACAGAGCTGGTAATATGGTACCCAAACAAAACATACATATGTATATATTTTTAAATACATACATATTATTGATAAATTACGCCCAAAGACAGAATTAACGATTATTCTCATCACACAATTATTTATTCTGGGTGGGATTCGAACCCACGACCTCGTGCTTAGCAGTCAGGGTCACTACTCAAGCAAAAGGCCAGTCAAATTTTATCTTATTCTACATTAATATGTATATAAAGCTACAATTTATAGTAAAAATATATTTTAATGCGTGTTTCAGGAGATGAAAGATTTCGACGTCTCTAGCATTCAGTTGAAAATTATTCAATCCGCTTTGCCTAATTAAATAATTGCAAAGAAATACGTAAGATTTTAAATTTCAACCGCTTTTATGAGAAACGTTGATGATAATACCTTGAACTTAAAACGGTCATAACTCTTACACGGTGTGTTTTCATTTGCAACTGCCTGTTAGCGATGTATATTTTTGTTGGTTAAAAGAAGTGTTCCATTTTCCGGGACACGCTGTATATACATACATACATATTTTACGTGATGTGTCTAATTCTAATGATGTGGGCATCCATCCAAATCAATCCAGTAATTTAGAAGCTACGGTGGCATCAAAAAACTTACACACATACATAAACTCTTATAAATATTACACTATTTTTTTTTTAGAAATTCCGTGTAAAATAATAACGAATTAAATTTTATTATATTTCAAATTAACAAATATAAAACAAAAGCTTGTATTATAATTTAATACATAAAAGAAATCAATCATTATATATAATAATTAACATTGTAATAACCATTAATAGCCAGCTAGAGTTCCTGCCCTAGTGGCCTCTCCAGTGACTAATTAAATGGCTGGCTTCTGTGGGCTACTGCAGTCACAGCCCAGTTTCCTCGTCCGACACTTGTAGTTTCCCTTACCCCAAGTGTCTCTACCTACCCGTTTTCATTATCACTATTCTCCCTTTCTTCCCGTTTCTCTCTCTCTCTCTCTGTCTTCATTGCACCGACCACAAGTAAATTTCTTATACAAAAGTTTTTATTACGTGTTATCAAATTTTAGGATCGTTTTTTCATTATTTTAAAAACAACTCAAGCATTGGGAATAACTTCTGTGTAGCATGGAGCTTTACAAACATTCAATAAGTGTGAGTCGAACCCACGACCTCCGGTTCAGCGGTCAGAGCCACTAATCACTAGACATAGAATCCGTTAAAATAGTGAATTAAATTTGAAAAAAAAAATTGATTGTTTTTTTGTTTCAGAGATTATTTTTGCTGGTGTGTTAACTCTCTTCTAAACAACTGATAAATTTTATTGTCAGCGCCAAATAATTTATTTTTTATTTTTATATAACAGGGGGACAGACGAACAGACGGACAGACGAGACACCTAATTGAAGTGACAAGGGTGAGGCTGAGAATTATGGCCGGGTTTCTGCAGGGGATGCCATGTAATGCCTGCTCTTACTGTTGCTTCACAACCGGTTTTTGTAAGGCCGAGGCATAACTCCGGTAAGGCCGGCCCTTCGTGTTTAAGCACGGCTCTAACACGATAAACATATAAATACATTTTACAAAAAATCCGGCTATATCCACACATTCCCTTGTTTTAAAAACCTATAGTTTTATTCATGTTAACCAACTCTCTTATGGAATAATAGTTTCAACCCGGTGTCTCGATCATTATAAAGTGGAAGAGTTTGTTTGTCTGTCTCAAGAACTACTTAACTGATTTGCAAAATTGTTTTTACATTCGATAGCACATTTATTGAGGAAGAATATAAGATATAAAAAGCGGAGCAGTGACATTACACACATGTAAAACTGAGGGGATCTCTAGTACCAATTTAACCAAAACTGGTTCAGCCATTTAGCCGTGGAAATGTGACAGACAGATAAAAGGCGTTATATTCGTATTTATAATATTATTATTATATCTTGGGTTTATAGATATATTTTAAAATTGTCACTTTCAGCATAAGATATTAAAAATCATGAATATTCATATATCTTTATGTTATTCACGGGGTCTACTATACGATCCTAATATATGAGCACACTTTGCGGAAACACCCTGTATAAATATTTTCTATTAAAAAGACTGATTAAGGCCCAATATCTAAAACCTAGTGTGGTTTTGCCAGAGACATTGCAGTTCGGGTATCCAGCGGAACCAGTACGTTTTCTAAATACCGAATTAATTTTTGAGATATATAACCACCTCAAATGCGCTTAGTAAATTGTAATAGGGTGGTATTTTGCATCCCTTAATTTATAAGTTTTCGTTGCATTAAAAAATATTATTTGCAATCATTCCGTAAAATATACAAAAAAAAAATAGTCGAATTGAGACCCTCCTTTTTTTGAGTCGGTTACTCAAATAACCGAATATTGAGGCCTTAAAGCATAACAAACAAATATTTAAGTGATGTCTGTAATTGTTAGTTTAAAATTTAAATATATTATCTTTTCCTTTGATTTCTTCACTCAGTCACTCTTAATTATTAATTATTAAGAATCAACTTAAAATAACTAAAATTTAGCGTGTTCGGTGACACGGTTCATTCCATCCAGTCGTCTGAAAAGGACACCGTTTCAACCTAAAAAAAAAAATATTTTTTTAAATATACTCAATGTCAAAATTAAAAAGTACACCGTACGTTGAAAAAAATAAAAATGTGAATATTATAATTATGAAAGTTATGTGAGACCTTGAAATGAAATTAAATGAAAATAAAATAATAAAAAAACAGTAACAGTATAGTAACAGTAGTAAAAAAACGTGCAGAAATAAAAGTACATTTATACACTCAGTGACTAATTACTATATAAATATTGACCTGTTTAAAGTTGAACCACAATTTGACGTAAAAAAAAAACAAACAAGAAAGAGATTGCCATATAAGAAAAGTCTCCCATCTATTTTTATTAGGAAAAAACTGTTGGCAGCCCCAATGACATCCTGTTTATTATTCAATGAAACAATACTATATTTAACGTGTACATACATACATATATATGTTACCTAAACCAACGCCGCTAATTAATGTTAAATAGATATTTGTTTATTTTTTTCTAAATTGAAGTCTGTTTCTCCATTTTCGTCTTGTGTCTTGTGTCATGTCTTTAAGGTGTTTTTTTTTTTTTTTTTTCCCCTACAATGGCTCCATCGTTTATCGATGATTTTGCCAACGTCAAAGTGGAAAGTTGATTTATTAGTAATATAGATTAAAATTTTATGATAGTAAATAAAATAATAACTGTTTGTGTTTGTGGATCTGTGGGAGTCCACAAACACAAACAGAGGAGAGAGGAATTTGTAAAGAATTCTGACAAGTGGGGTATGAACTAATGTTAAGAGATGGGCCAAATTAACGGGTCGAGACATCTGTGGAGGGAGAAGATCATAAAGAGGAATGATTATTCTTTAAGGTGTTAGTAATGTGCTTTTCAAATAAGACAATAACTGTCAAACTGTCTTATAAACGGACAGTCACAGAGTAGGTACACTTTTTTACCGATGCATTCGTTTAAAAACATAATTGAACGTTAAAGTACAATAAATTATATTATTAATTTCAAATATCTAACATATATATATTTTTTAATTAAAATTATCTTCTCATTTGAAACGCGTGGTATTCCGTATCCTTAACGGTTAAATGTTTTTTTTTTCATTGGCGAACTAGAAGTGTACCAGGTGCTCTAAGCTTACCTTCTCGAACAAGTAACATACCTCATCTGCAGGACTGTCGCTGCGGAACCCACCAGCCATCGCGTACCCCGCCAAACCTCCCGCAGCCAGCGCACCCACCCCTAGCCCGACCGCGGCACCAGTGCCTAATCCTGAACGAGGCTGGCTTTGCACGTAACTAGTTTGATATTGCTGTGAGGAGAGAAAAAATCCAAAATTTATTTAACTTAAATAAGTAATCTGCGGTTTGGTATTACTAAAAAGTACGGTACAAATAATTCACGCAAAAGTTATATTTCAGAAAATATATTACATTGTCCTCACATTTGTGTAACACGAGTGTCCTTGAAGTATCTTCTCTGTTCTTTTCCATAAGATCTACGTATTTTAACAGATAACTAGCTTCATGACTTAGTCTGACAGATTTTTCTCTTGGCAATTCAAAAATATTTATAATTAGTTTAATTGAAATAAATCATTCGATTTTGGAAGTATTTTTTCAATGATCCGCGTTTTCCGGGGTACTTTACAGGGTTAATTTCTATCAAGAACAGATCTGTAAAGTATATACACAGGGTCCTTTGAGGTACACATTTTTGAGCAAAGACAGACAGCAGTATAGTATGTCGCTTCCAGTCTTTACACACACTTTTAAAAATTGTGGTGAAACTTCATCAAAAGCCTAGATGACAGAGGAATGGCATTAATAGAAATAAGAATTTCATATCCACGCATAAGCTCAACGCCTGTAAGTTAAAGACAAGCTTAGATTTTCATATAACTTAAACTTTACAGGTTAGCTGCCCTGCAAAGAGCATGTAACACTCTACCACTAATCTTAAAAGGTAATTGAAAATAAGTTTATTATTTAGTAATATGCCTTCTACTCTAGTAAGCCATCAGATGTTTCTATATTAATGACCTCTTTAGTCACAGGGAGCACACTATCTGCGAAAATCTGTAGCCTCATCCGAAACCACTACTCCCGAGGTAGGTAGAAAGAAAATTCTCTTATCAATCTACCATTCTCTTTCTTCTTTCTCGTCCTAATACTACACTCCCAAGTAGGGTTACAGTAAAAGAATCCAGCCAAAATTCTGCTGCATTTTTACAAAACAACAAAATTAGAAAGGCAGGGTTAAAAAACTAGCCAACTAGCCACTAGCCGTCTGCCTGAAACCGACATTCCTTGGCAATTAAATCATATTTCTTTCAGTGTTTTAATTTTAAGACGGAAAATATATAGGGTAAGGGATACCGCAAGTCTTGGATGAGTAAACAGGGCTAAGACTGCAGAAGCCACGGTTTCGTACCCGAAACTCCTGTACTTCTTGCGACTAGAGAGGCCACTAGTACAGGAACACTTAATAAATATATGTTATATGTTACTAATAAATAACATTATTTGATAGACTAATGTATGTTTAAGTTTTAAGATGTGTTAGATTACAATCCAATTATATTTAAATCTACCGTAACTTACATAAATTTTCACAAATCATATCTTGTTCTTACTATTACTTGACATAAAATAAACATTAATTCATCCAAACTTCGGGATTATACTCCTGTAATAAAAGCACACAAGAAGTTAACAATGCACGCACGCATGGGCCGGCTCGACCAGAGTAATAACACGGCCTCATACAAAACAGTTCGTTAAGCTACCCTTGTGTTTCGTTTGTCCGAATGCAGACCCAGTTACCGGAGGCTTCGTATTACGGAGCGTCTACCTAACAACCAAGTTCCCAAAAGTGGGTGGGGGTTTGATCCCCTTCCAGGATGTAGGCTTGTGTACTATGCATGGATATTATGTATGTACCTACATTTAATGTTATGTTTAAAGTACGACATACCTGGGCTGGTGCGTAACCTGTAACAAAAAATAATTTATATGTATAATATATTATAACACCACCACAACCCCAGTAAAGAAAGGAAAAAAGAAATAAATAAAACAATTTATTTCAATAGAATTTATTTGTAGCTGGTAACATAACGACGTGTCATTGTCATTATATGACACATGACACTTCATGCCACGTATCTCCGAGCACGTTACGTTTCAGTAGCAGCACAGAATATTAAATTATATTATGAGTACACTCACAGATTACTTAGTATTTAATTAGTAACAGATAAAACACTAGTTCAAAAACATGTATACCTAGCTGTTCACTAGCTACTCTGTCTGAGCGAAGACCACTGCATTCGAAAATTAACTTAAATGCTCGTAAACAGGATTGTTATTGCTTTGCAATAGTGCACGACCGTGTGGCCGTCAGTGAGTAGGGTTACCTAAACATATTTTAATTTAATATTGAAAAATATATATTAGTTTATATTTATATACTTATACTCCCCAATCCATCTTTACCAGCAATACCATTTCTATCCTCACTTTCCTGTCTATATACTCCCAATTTTTTCATAAAATTCCCAAATGTGCCCGGATGATTGTAATATGCTTGCTATGACATAAATAGGACCAAATTATAATAAGCAAGTTGTGGGCAAGTATATGATATTTGTACTTATACTATAAAAACGTAAAAAGGGCAACCTGACTAGCCACTTGAACTAAGGTCCGCGGGCGGACCAGCAAACAGGAGTTATTTAACGCGCGCATGTCGAGTGAGATAGTCCTGCTACACTTCAGAAGTCCCACTTGGCAATACTATTTAAAATAAATAGCGACTCTCACAATAAAGTGCAATTCAGGTTACAGAGTGCTTATCGTCTGAAGTTACAATCAATTCGAAGTTGCATCTCTTCTGTTGATGTAAGGATGTTCGTTGCCTGTAACAAAATGCTCTCAGCCGTTCTTTGTAGATATTCACATGAGATTATTCTTTTTCGAAATTTTCTTGCACAATCTGGTCTATAATTACATATTACAGTTAAATAATTCATTTTAAAAAAGTGCACAACCGACTTCAATGCGTCTATCACAAAATTGAAGAGCTGGTTTTTTCATAGATGCCATTGTCAGAACCTAACTAAATTCCCATCTTACTACCCTGGAATTACAACCTTTCTAATAAAAATAATGATCAATAATCAAAATATTAAGTTTCTTACTCGCAAATACTTAATGCAAATTTAGGACTTATTTGGTTTTCTCCTGGATGCCATTGTCAGAACTTTACCAAATTGAAACGGGACTACGCGGGAAACATCAGTTTTCAAATAAAAAAAAACATTAAATTCGGTTCACCCAGTCGGAAGTTCTGAGGTAAGAAACATATAAAATAATACAGACGAATTGAAAAACCCTCATTTTTTAAGACGGTTGAAAATTATTGGACAGTTTCATATCCAATTTGAAGAGGCCTGGATGAGGCCTACCATCGGCCTACCCTTGTCCCAATTTTATTTGTGGTCGATGCAATGTGTACGTTGCGCTTGTTTCTTTTATGGCCGGCCACCTGCCTGACGCCAGTTTGCGTCTCTCTTCGTTTTGAGATGCAAAAGAAGAAACAGAGGAAGATTTGTAAAAGAAAATATGTAGGGAGAAGAACTGGGGGTAAGGGGTAACGCAACGCGGATGAGAAGACGGTTGCAGTAGCTCGCAGAAACCAAGAGAGCTTTTCCAATTGTTATTAGCTTCGTGTGACTGGAGAGCCCATCTGCAGAACAGGAACATCTGCTTTTTTAAAGCTTGTAACCAGATCTCCGCTATAGACCTCATACTGTTTAAGAACTAAAAAATTGGAAGAACCTTCACCCAGACGTTGATTAACCAGCTCTACTAGTATTTATATTTTTTAATGTCCTAGTTGCTTGTAGAACACTCTTTTTTAATTAGACCAGGGTCGATAATTTTTGAAACAAAAAAAAACATAGTTGGATGAAACCCATTGGAAAGGAAGAGAATATAACAAAAATGAAAAGAATTATTATTTTACGGGAGATCTGAGGTCGGGATATGGAAGGAGGTGAGTTTTTAAGGGTAAATAACTGTATATCGATTTCCGGAAAACTACACGGCCTAATGAAAAAGATAAAAGATCTACAACTTTTGTATTTACAATTTTTTTACATAACCTCAAAATGTATGTGAAAAATTCAAATAAAAGTTTTTTTTTGGTGTTTTATTTTTATCTTTTACAAAAATAATCATTTTACTACGCAATGAAAATGTTGAAAACTTACTTATTTAGACTTAATATCAAAAAGGATCCTAATTTTCAATCAAAAATTCTCCCGTCAAAATATCAGCTTTTTCAAAAAAGTCTGTAGGCTTTTGGTTCGTTGAAATCTCTACATTCTGATGGTTTAAAAAAAAAATATTACTGTGGTAAATATTTTCAGAAAATGCAAAATACAGGTAGTATTTACCTTGCTATGTAGATTTCAAAAGTTTATTTTAAAGTTAATTTGTCACAATTCTCTTAAAGTAACTCAGCCTGCTTGTGTATTTTTATAAACAATGTTGTTCACTGCTCTGTATATCGAATACTGGCTAACGGTTTTTACAGCTGCTACGAAATAACAAGTAGTAAGGCCCAGACCCTCCTAGCCCCTTCCCCACTTCTCTATAGAATACCTTTTGATGGGCTATAATTTTCCGTAGGTAACTTAGGTATATAAGTTATCTTAATTTAAAGACTACAACTTTCTCAAAATATTATACATGTCTTATTCATTATTAACTTATTTGGTTGTTAATTATAGTAGTATATTTAATTTTGCAATTATTCAGTTTATCAATGTAACATGGAATCTTACGTCTTTCGAGTAACAAAAGTGTAAATTTTAATAAATAGCTGAAAAAAAATTTAGGTACATAATGATAAAAAAAAATCGGATTCGAGTTTTTTTCGCTTCTTTGCAATTTCTGAGAACACTTACCATAGTAATGCATATTTTTTTTACACCATCAAAAAGTACAGATTTCAACGAACAAAAAGTCTACCAACTTTTTTAAAAAAAAGGTGATATTTAGGCGGGAGAATTTTCGGTTGAAAATTAGGCTGGTTTTTCGATATTAAGTCAAAATAAGGTGAAAAAATAAATAATTAAAAACTCACCCCTTCCACTTCCCGACCTCAGATCGCTAGTATATTATTTTTCCTTTCATTTTTATTATGTTCTCCTTCCTTTGCCAATGGGTTTCTTCCAACTAATTTTTTTTTGCAATCATTTCTTTTTTATATTGCCTGCGATTGTATGTGGAACACTAGGTAAATACGACACTAATAGGAAGCGATTAGAACATGCATTAAAAAAATCTGCCTCTCGACAATCACGAGGGACAGCCAAGCTTGGACACGTATGGGCCGGCTCCACCGGATTAATGCCACGGCCTCACGGAATACCGAGGTTAGCGGACTTACTTTCCCCTCCCTCCCAAAGGCAACAGGGCAGCGCATTTGCGACTAGGCCATGTGCGGCAGACTTCACTTACCATCAAGTGAACCGTCAGCTCGTTTTCCCTATTACACTACACTGTACTACCTAATAATGAGTCCAATCCCTTAGTCGTCTTTTATGACAAGGAAGAGAAATGGGGTGGCCCTATTCTACCCCGCCGAGTACATACACATACACACACACACACACAGGGATGGATACTTATAATAAGTGGATACTGTTTTTATTACAGTCTTCTAGAATATCCACTTGACAAAAATAAAATCCACAAATAAAATTCAATATTTTTTTATTAACTTGAAATATTAAATAATGCAAAATACATAGAAAAATTAATACAACAGTTTCTTTTACGATTTAAATGCAACTACACCAATTTTTATTTATTTTGGAGAATATTTAAAACCTCGTACATACATATATACATATATATATATGTGTGTAAAATATTTCTTTTACTTTAATTTTGGCTTAAAAAAGCTAATTTTAAACTGACTGTCCTTTATGCAGATTTCGAGCCCAACAAAGCAAAAAAAAAAATATAAGCCAATATCATAACAGCAAAAATGTAAGGGTCAAATTTATTAAATATGTTATAAACTTTTCAATATGCCATTTTACATTATCTATGCGGGAAATGTGATAACAATAGGACTTTAAAAAAAAATAAAGATTATAAGACGACAAAAAAATATGATGCATCGGTTATATAGAAATTGTAAACTATCATTCCTTATACAGATCTAAGAATTGTATTAATAAAGTATTTAAAAAAAAATCTATGCTCAACAAGTCAATTCTAAGGTTCCCAATGCAACATGCCTTCGAAAATTAATTAGATTTTTGGCTACAAAATGTTAACTTATATCTATATAAGAAACTGAATACTGCTTTACACACAACATTCATTTTATACACACAAAATTACAGGAAATTAATCGACGAAAATATCTTTGACTGGACTATTTTGACCTAAGGTCAAATGCACTTGACTTGCTTTTCATCTATAAAAAGTCTTATGTGACTCACCTCTAGTAGCTAAACGGGTCTCTGAGCGAACCTAATGCAAGCAATGCAGCCAGTTACGGTCTTCTATTAAAATCTCTTTTAACTCTTACGGTCATTGAAAATATTTTCGACGATTTTTTTACTGTTTATTCAAAATATCCCTTCTCCATGTATTAAAAATAATAACAGTAGTAACGTAGGATAGTAAACAGTATAAGTATTGCTTCGCCTTCAAACTCGTGGATAGGGGTACAAAAGATAAGATAGGGTACAAAAGATAAGATAGGGTACAAAAGATAAGATAGGGTACAATTACACAGATAAAAAGTGCTGTTATCGTGGGGTAACAGGGATAAGATACCTTTAAGCAGCTTTATATTGGGTATAACTTCGTACCTATCTACAATAAATTAACCATACCTTTAAAATGACTACAAGCAACGTGTGTCACAAATTACTAGTACCTCTTAAACTAAGCTAAATGATTGCATTAGGGGTACTGGTTGGAGTTCGAATCTGTAACCGCTCGATCGTACTTGAGACGCCTTAGATATTCTAGCTAATAGGACCTGAAATTTCTGTACTACAATATTGTTTGATTCGATATATACATATACAGGTGTGGTCATGTTTTAGGGTCGTTATAGTAAACACCGTGAATAACGTATTTCCATAAAAAAATATAGGAAAAAATCGGGGTTTTAATATAGAAATCCTATCCTGAAACTGACAATGTAAACTTAAAATTGATATATAAAGCTAATACTTCGTTAGATAAACTATAGTTATTTAATACCAAGGAGTATTGCATGTCCGCATTTGCACGTAAATTTATATATAAAAAATAAAATATTTGATATTGACAGAAAAAATAGTTGTTCAAAAATGTGTATCATAGCCATAGCCAGGACAAATCACGTTCGAATTTCAAAATCTGATTTTTTCAAAATAAATCATCTATTTGATGGCTGACCATAACGCCACTAAAATTTGACCACTAATTTTTGAAGCAGCCTGTATAAATATATTTTATAGAGACAGCGGTTTACGAAAGGTGAATTATACTGTTTACTAAAATATGGGTAAAAAAAAACTAAAATATAAAACAATATATACTCGGCTAGCGAGAATGTGATAAATAAAAAACATATACCGACTTCAAACTTCTGCAAAAAACTAGACAAAACTTGACATAACAAAAGTTATTCACAATTAAATGAAGAGGAAATTTTATAAATCTGTACAGATTGACTTATAAATTAAAAAGAGATTCTTAAATTACAGATTAAAAAAAAATTAATGCGGGCTACTCAAGACCGGTATAGACCTTCTTGGGGGAGGCCATCGTCCAGCAGTGGACGGATAGGCTGATAACGATGAAGTGTAATAATTTACTATAAGATTGACTAAAATATGGTGTAATGCTATTTATAAGCAAATTATAACTGTATTGTACATAACATGAATTAAACTGTATATATTAAACTTATAGTTCAATACTGTCATTCTAATAATTATAAACATTTTTTTTTGATTGAACGATAGTATACGGACGGTACATTCGTTTGTCCGAATAGCATCGGATTTCGACCGAACTGCACCGCAATTTCTAATACCTACAAAGAAAAATAAAGATTATACTTTTTTTGTTTGAAGTCGGTAAAAATATATTAAATAAAAATAAGATTTTAGTGCCATTGATTAAGTCTTGTAAGTTAATAATGCAATTATTATTTTCCGTCACTATTTCTTCATTATTTTACAAGGCACCTGAAAACAATAATACATATTATTAATAATAATAATAAAATTATAAATACTAATGTGCGTTTTACTGAACCGATTATCATCATAGATACATGTTCAGGCCTGTATCTCTGACGGGGTGGGCAGAGGTTTATTAAACACAGTCCCTATTATATAAGTGAGAAAAAATTATTACTTCTACTGGAGTCACTATGGTAGGCTGATATAAAAAAAAAAGTGATCGCTTGAGACGCGTCTGCCTACCCCTTCAGGAACAGGCGTGAGTGTATGTATGTACGTATGTATGCATATTGTCAGGGGTACAGAAAAGACCATAGGGTACAATTATCCAGAAAAAATTGTGTCTAAACAGAATCCAACACCTAGTTACATAATAAAATGTTCTAGCGGCACGTTTATATTACAATGGCAGTACAGCAAGCTCATGAGGCATATAAAGCATGTGGCAGACTGTTATCTCTGCCAAACCCGAATGGAGGAAAGCGTGATTTTATGTATACAGGGTGTTTTGTGGTCATATTTTATGGTAGTATTGTGAACACCACAAAAAACATGGTATTGGTATTGGTACCATTTTATCAGCGGTAGAGCCATGCTTAGGCACGAATAGGCCGGCTCGACCAGTGCGATACTACGGCCTCACAGAAAACCGGTTGTGAAGTAATGTGAGGTTTCCGGAGCCCCTTCCCTTCGTTCCTCTCCCCTCATCCCCCTCTCCGCTTTCCCATCTCCTCATCCACCTCTCTTATTTTCCCTCCCCGCATCCCCCTATCCCTCATCACCCTCAAAGGCGGGCAGCGCACTTACGACTTGACATCAGGTGAACCGTCTGTTCGTCTGTACCCCTATAGTATAAAAAAATAAAACGCGGCCCATGGAATCTTTTTGAAACCTCAGGCAAATAATATAAGCCTAAATCAACACCAAGAAAAAAAAAATATCCACTTTTTAAGCTCACTGTATTTTAGCTACACAAAGCTCCAATAATGTGTCCACACCCTGGTTGTAACATTCTGTATACATATGTATCTAATTTAAAATTGCAGTTAAGATGTCATTATTTGTAGACGTAGTAGGTAAACAAGCGAAATCTGATGGTAGAAAACATCTCACTCTCGGCTGGTAATCAGACTGCTGATAAACATGCTTATACAGGTTGTCCCGAAATTCAACGTTCAACTACAAGTGGAGGTTAGGTATATGACACATTTAAATAAAATATTTAAAAAAAAATATTTCTTTTTTTATATACGAACGAGTTATTTTGTGTTGTGTCTGGTGTACTTTTAGTCGATAGAGCAGTTAACTACGCTATGAATAAAAAACAAACCCAACGCCGAAACTTGCAGATTGGTCGTAATGGTGCATAAAAATGTCAAGTTTGGAATTTTTCACAATTTTAAGCAAAATAAATGAAATAAAATTGAAATGGCTTTTTTTTATTTTATTTAAAGGTGTCATACAGTCACCTACCCCCCCACTTGCCGTTGGACGTTGAATTTCACGCCACCCTGTATATTACTAAATACATACACAGTATAGATAAATTACGCCCAGACACAGAACAAATGATCGTGCTCATCACACAATTATTTGTACTGGGTGGGAATTGAACCCACGATCACTAACTAAACAAACAGTCACTTAGGGCATTAAAAAGTTTTTGAATAGTACTGCCCGCGCTTGAAATTTTGACTACCATCGGATATTTTGCTTGTTTTAACTACTAAAAATGGTAGATAAAATAATAATTTATATATTATTTTTATATATACCTGTATTTCTTATGTCCACTATGGATATTTCTTCAGTAGAAGCCTAGAAGCAAATAAAAGACACTATATAATAAAAATAATATGAATAAATTGTATGTGCAACATAAAATAATCAAGAAAATTTTCTACCAAGCACCAATGTACAATACAGAAAGCAAAATAAATATTATTTAATAAATGGGGTCTAGGGCGTCATTGACCCCCTTTGGCAATCTACCCAAAAGTCAACTTTTGTAAATTTTTCATTTCATAATAAAATACGGAAAGCAAAATTAAAATTACTTAAACGTGGGGTCAAGGGGTCATTGACCCCTTTTTACGATATTACAAAAATCATAATTTTTCATCACCACATTTTTTTGTTTTTCAATTTCTTTACTTTTGGTCTCACCTCAGATATGATATAACTGTGCATAAGCTTTTTCTTGGTACCTAAACTTTGAGAACCGAAGCGATGAAGCTATTAGTAAATAAGACAAGTGCGAGATTGTAGCTATACACAGCAAGGTTCCATTTCATCTCGATTTCTTGTGGCTCTTTGTTATTTTTTTCTTGTGTAAGAGCAAATGTGGAACAGGTCACCTGATGATAAGTGACTACCACCACCCTTAGACACATGGAACTCAAGAGAAGCAAGTGAGTTGCCGGACTTTGGAGCGTGCCAGTCCCCAGAGGATAGGCTTGAGACTTCGGTATCCTCGATACGATAATAATAGAACATTCCTTAAAATCTAGATAAGTAATAATTTCTGTGTTAGTATTGTTAATAATTGTTACGTGTTACGTGTTAGGGCAAAACTTTATAACTGTGACGACAAAAAAGACATACAAAGATATTATTTTTTTAGATTAGGTACTATAAATCAATACAAACCGGTAGCGTGGTTGATTTTGGTTGTCCATTAGACTTGGTTTCATAGTAAATGTAACTTTAATAGTAGTTATGTTGAATCAAACTTCCTTAGCTACAGTCTGCTTTTGATTTGATCACTTACACCAAGACGTCGACAGGTATTATTCTTTAGAATGTTATGTTGCTAATTATTTACTCAATAAATTGAAATACCTTTAGAACTATTACGATTTTCATTGGCACTTTAAAATTTACGAGTTTTAAAAGCTTGCTTAAGGATTTATAAATATTTAGCGAATAAAAAACTACTTAACCAACATATACGATACACGTAAGTTCTCAAAGTTTTAAAATCTTGACCCCTTCCCTACCCTAAAGGAGATTGAATTCGACGTTTATACAAGAATGAAAAAACAGACTATTAATGAACATGTAGATAATTAATTATGTTCTCCAGAGCAAAACAACAATAAACACATAACAATTCAAAACACTCAAACGTTAATAAAACCATCATTCGCAAAATATATAAACTAATAAGAATACATGCACAGCATAACAAGTAATACGATCAATATATAACAAATACTCCAAATTCCTAATACGCTATCTCCCTACTATTAGATAAATATAAAGATAAAGAATTATATTTCTCTCTTTTCTCTTTCACTCTTTAAAAAGACACAACTCCGGCTTTATTACACCCGGACTCGGAACAACAATTAGTGAATCACACAATTTTTTATCCCACGACCCCCCACTCAACAGTCAGAGTCACTAACCAAGAGAGACCAAGAGGCCCGCTCTTTGTTCAACATTTTACAGATAAAACAATGTAGTTGTGGGTCTCTTCATGTGCAATAATAACTTGAAAACCAATGTACAAATATCTTTAGTATTCAATAATGGCCTGCGAGTAAAATAAATATTGTAACTTTTTTTTTATAGTATAGGGTAGCACACTCCTTCATACAATGTAAACATTGTTTAACAGCCCGTTTTCTGTTAGGCCGTGGTATTACTCCGGTCGAGCCGGCCTATACGTGCCGAAGCATTGCTCTCCCACTTTTGTCTAGTGACAAATTTAAGACTTTTAAAGATTCCATCTTATTTTGAATTATGTTATTACTTTTTAAGTGTAAAACTAAACTGTATACTGTCATTTGTCTAGCGCTAAGTGATCCTGAGTACTGAGCCAAATGTCGTGGGTACCATTCCCAAAAGAGTGGTTTGACGAAGTCTGGTAATTATTCGGCACATAAAGCCACACGACAGAATTGATTGTTGAGTTTAGGTCAGTCAATTCAGATTCATTCGATTTATATATATACTTTGTTGTGTGTTGTACCATTGTTACATTATATTTAAAACCTGGTAGTAAATGTATGGGAATAATATGATTTTTGTAAGTCATAAATTGTACCTATTATATATTTGACTTATATTTTTGACCTAGAGGTTTAATTTTCTGTCAGTTTCAATTTCATTTTTGATCCGAATACATAAATGACTGAAAATAACCCAAAAATAATCCGACTGTTTTAGGCTGTAGCGCGTTTTATTATATAGCTGACTGAGTACTTTAATATCAATATACAGCGTGTCCCAGAAAATGAAACACTTATTTTAGTTTGTTTAGTTGCAAAAAAACAACAACAAAAAGCTATGACCGTTTAAATGTCCAGTTATTATCATCTCCGTTCCAAATAAATGCAGGTGGAATGTGTAAAGCAAATCTTATTTTTTTGCTGTGTAATCGATTGAGTAATCGTACTCAATCCACTATTGAGAAAAACCATAAAAAAAACTATAAAAACTTTTTAAAGAACACGCTGTATAAAAAATCATAATACAAACAAATGTGTATATAACAAATATAATATGTACATATAATTACTTACCTTTTGTACATTAATTTTATATATTACATAAATCACTCGCGCCTTGTACGGTGTTAATAAAAGCGATATCGAAAACAAGTAACAATATACATTGATTTGAAATCTTTAATTAAAGTAAAGAAAAGAAAAAGTAATTTTATTAAAGATGGTTAATTTTTAGAAATAAAATAATATATACAGTTATATGTGAGTTAAGGACTCGAACCGGCTGCAGCCAGTTCGAGTTACATGTAAGCGCTACCTCTTTGCTCATAAATCATATTTCATAATACTCCCAATTTTCCCATCTTTAATTCCCTAAAGCCTTGTGGTTCTCAGTGGAGTAGAATAGAGCCTGTCTTTCCGTGAGTGACATAAAAGAGTTACAGAAAACTTTTTAGTACACGCCTGTATCGTTGAAGGCGTATTAAACAAAAATTTAGCATATTAGGATCTGGTCCCACTGACGTAATAAGGGGCAAGCCTACGGCGCTGTATGACTGTATATATACTGTCTGATAGAAAACAATCTGATCCCTTAGTCGCTTATTACGACACGCTCTTCCCATTGGGTAGCTCTGGTGGTGCTCCCATTGGACACTACTCCGCCGAGAACAGGGCTTATATGTATATAATAATAATTAGATAAGAAACAAATTGTAAGAATACCCTTTCGTTTAAATAATAATTAAGTAAAATATATAAAAAAAATAATGCTTGGTTACCTATAAACTCGTCAACCGTTATTTACAACGAAAAAAAAATACAGCTCATATTAATTATTTATACCAAAAGCTCAAATTCCCTCTAATTACAAGTACAACATAATACACAGGTTTCAATGAGGTGTGATCATATTTTAATTTTATTTTCTAATTTTATTTCCTTATGTGTAACCGTCGAATAGATGTTTTAGCTTGACTGACGAAGACTTGACTGGTCTATTGGTCTAGTGGTTAGTGACCCTGACTGCTGAATCATAGGTCGTGGGTTCAATTGCCACACGGAGCAAAAAATTTTAAGATCCACAATTAGTTGTTTCGGGTCTATTATTTGTGTCCGTTGTATAAATATTTGCGTAAAAAAAATTCAAAGATTTTTTTTTTACATTTTCGAAAAAATCCAGACACTAATAACTTTCTTGGTATTAAATAACTAGTTTCAATTATGACAGCCTTCTCCCATACGAAACATTAGTTCTAAAGACCAATTTTAAGTCAAAATTTTCTGTTTTCAAATAGGATTTATATATTAAAAATTATGGATCCCTTTTTCTCTGGTTTTAGAAAGACAACTGCGGGGGCGCATTAGGAATAATTCCTGTGTCGCGGATCAAAGGACACAAAGAACACCCAGACTCTGAGCAACTATTTGTGGACCACACAATTTTTTGTCGAATCGAACCCACGACCTCCGGTTCAGCAGTCAGGGTCACTAACAGTGGTTAGTGACAGACCAATAGGACCATCAAAATTTTTACGAACAAAAATATGAGAACACTTTTTTGAAACACCCTGTAACATATATGTCCATGCGCATAACTTAATATATAAAGCGTAAAGCAAATATTACAAAGTAATTGTACCATATATGTAGATACACTCAAGACTGTAACTTCGAAGGGGTAGTCAGGGGCGTCAACGAGGCACTTTGGGAATTAAATGAAAAAGTTGGGAGTAAATTGAAGGAACGGGCGGACAGTAGACAAGGAAGCCTGTATTACTTTATTAGCTTTTTTTAATACTAACAACGTGGGTCACATTACTAGTATGGATGTTAACCAAGCTAGGATAAAAACTGGTGTGAATTCACTTGATCACAAGTCCAACGCTAAAGCCATTACACTACCGACACTTTATACGGATGTATTGTGTAAGCAATAGCTTCAGTCGGTCTAAAGTCTAGCTCGGAGTTTGCTTTTAAAATCACACCAAGGAAAGTGACAAAGACAAGATATAAAGGTGATAAAAACGTACTCCTACCTAAAAGGCCGGCAACGCATTTGTGACTCTTGAGTTGCGGGTGTCCATGGGCGGTGGTAGTCACTTACCATCAGGTGACCCGTCTGATCGTTTGCCCATAAAAAAGAAACACGATCTAAGAGAAACGTGTTTTTTTATATATAATTTTTATTTATTTAACAAACTTACAACTATTATTACAGGTTATAAACCTAATGCAATAGCTAAGCAACTATAATAATTCCTGTATACCCTAATATTTATTTATAACATATTATAAATAGTGTTATCTTAGTGAATTCACTCAGTGAACAATGAAATCTCAGTGAATAATGTTGGGGCAGACGAACAGACGGGTCACCTGATGTTAAGTGACAACCGACACTCAGTAGTCGTAAGTGCGCAGTCCTTTAAGGGTAATGAAAGGGGAGGAGGGGAAAGGTATATGAAAGAATTATATATATATTTAATATATTCATATTATTGTAGATTACTTTGTAATATTTCAAAAAGGACATGTTATTCTGTTAGTCATATTAGTTTTGCTATCGAAATTAATATTCAATCTAATAATAAATAGAAATCATTATAACTGCTTAATTAACATTTGGAATGTCATTACATTTGAATTTCGAATTTCATTGACAGAAAAATCTAATTTCATTCACATTTGAATTTGGAATGTGAAATAAAAACGTATTTAATTCCTATTTGTATAAGGAATGATGTTTTTTAGAAATCGAATTTCATTCTCATTTGAATTTGGAATGCCATCGAGTGGCTCAATATATCAGAAATAAACTTTACACAGAGTAAAAATGAAAGGTATATTTATAATCAGATCAATTATTAATTTCATTAGAAATAATACGCAAATATACTAAACAATTCGACTTAATTCTTATACATTTTAATAATTTTAAATAAATAATATGGTTAAACAAACCATTAAATGAATGTCCATTTAACAAACACCTCAAATATATTTAGTTTAAAAGAAGTGACCTAAGAGTAATTAGGGGTCATACAATAATTACGCAAGATAAGAAGAATAAAGGCCATTTCGACTGAGGAGGAAACAAATGGGTAGATGACTATGCTTTAATAAATTATTTCGGTAAGTGTGGCAATAAGATTACTAAAAAGATTTACAATTGTCATTCTGTTTTACTGTAACCTTTTCAATTTATTTTTTAAGTATCAAATTAACATTAAAGGAGCATTTGACAATATGCAAGCTTGTCATGACGCTTCGTATTTCACAAGTGTACCAAAACCTACCGTTTTGACGTTCACTAATAAGATGCTAATTCGACTTGAGAGTTATCTAGCCTATTAATAAACTAACGTCAATTTTTAACAATATTGGTACACCTTGGCATAATTATATTTAATACATAATATTAAAATGAAGTTATCTTATACAAATATGATGCTGTTGGTATTAAGCATCATACTTCGCAAATTATCATCAAGAATTCAAATTTGTTATCATTCGCACCTAGCAAATGATAACAAAAGAAGCTTACTTAATTAATGGATGATCCATTACTCAAACAACTGTAGACAGTCATAGATGTTTTGTTAAAAAAATACACAATAGTTAGTGGCTTGTTTACCATATTACTACGGCTTTTTATACCATTAATAATCATCTTAACAAGCAATAATCTTTACCTTGAGGAGCTCCGTATCCTGGGGCTCCGTATGAGGGAGGGGCCCCGTATGAGCCGTACGCAGGAGGCTCGGACTGCAAATAACAAGTTTGTTTATTAAAGCCGAGTCGTTCTGTAAAGAGTAGAACTGGGCAACCTCATCTGTTCATCTCTGCCCGTGGGTGTAGTAATAGGCGACTAGGGATCGGAGTGTTAGTGGTGGAGTGCCAATCATCCAGGTGACAGGGATGGAAATTCTGTCGCGTAGGACGATGGCGGAAACTAGCAGCCGGTATAAGTCAGAACAATTCCTCTGAACACTCCCCATGATACAAGCGATAGAGAATGCAGAGTGAAGCTATCTACGCAATGCCAAGGTGTGAAATCGATCAGAAATATCTTGGCAGTCGATGATGCTAGTCGCTCTCCGTTGAACGCGGTCAAGGGGAAGAAGGTGGAAACCGGAGAATGTGCGTTCGATTCCCAAACGGGACAATTATTTTTTAAGTTGATTAAGTCCCAGTTTGTAAAAATAGGAATTATTTCTAATTCGGAAGTTGTTAAAAAGAAGAAAGAAAAGCCGTCTACGCACATCAACTCACGCCTATATTCCCGCCGGGGTAGGTAGAAGCGTCTTCAAACACCCACTTTTTGCAAATATTAGTCCCACTTACGTAATAAATGGCAGCCCCTCATCCGGACACTGTAGGATTATATATATACTGTCTAATAAATAACAATCCGATCCCTTAGCCGCCTTTACGACGCCCACACAACAACTATATACAATTTGGATAATTACTAACTTATTTCCTGTGCTCTGACTATCTACCAGCTCCTTGAACTCTAATGTAGTAAATTAGAGAACTGCCCCCCTCCCTACAAAAACCACTATACCTAATCCCTTATAAATGGATAATCCCAAATACTAGTTTAAAAGTCCCCCATTCATCACTTTAAAAGTGGCCCTAGCGCCCCCAACTACATACATACATATATAAGTCCTTCCCAAAACTATCATTTAAACCCCCTCAAATTTTCCTGTAACTATTAATCTACTCACCATATACATCTGGGATGGTGGTGGTGCAGCACCTTCGAAGCCGATGAACTGGATCAAGACATCACCATCAACGGTGAGGTGAGAGATTCTTTGGAAGGGCACACGGTGAGGGAACTCACAGAAGTGGAGACCATTCAATGCTACCTGAAATATCAAAAAGAACATAAATGTGTTTCAATAAAAAAAAAAATACAAGAATACATAAATAGATAAAATTAAATTCTTTGGGAATGAACTGTCCGTGTCTGTTTTTTCCAGAGAACTATAGTCCAGCAACCTTCAAGAGTAGAGTGAATAGGTTTTCCTTGCATAGGCACCATCTTCATCTTCATAGCCACTTTCCATAAGGTATGTACAGCTTGATTAAAAAAAAAACAGCCTAACCATTGAGGATTTATAATACCCATAATGTGGGTCAGAGTCAGTCTTTGTTTGTATTACAAAGATTAACTGGCCTGTTGGTCTAGTGGTTAACACTCCTGACTGCTAAGCCGAGGTCGTGGGTTCGTTTCCCACCCAGGACAAATATTTGTGTGATGAACACGATCATTTATTCTGTGTCTGGATGTAATTTATATATAATATGTATATATTTAGAAATATATAAGTAAGTTTATCAGCAGTCCATACCATAGTACAAGCTCTGCTTAGTTTGGGAGCATTTTAACCGTGGGAGAGTAATATCACGGCCTCACAGAAAACCGTTAGATAAACAATGGTTGCGTTGTATCGAGGGTACCAGAGGCCCAACCCCTCTCCTCTTTCCCGCCCTCTCCCTCTCCTCTTTCCAACGGACCTCTTTCCTCTTGTCAACCAACGGACACAAAAAACACTCAGACTCGGAGCAACTATTTGTGTATCGTTTGGGAATCGAACCCAGGACCACCGGTTCAGCAGGATCACTGACCACTAGACCAACATTCCCGACAATTGAATGGCCCTTATATATATATATATAATATAACAAACCATATTATAACTATGAGAGAACCTCTTGAGAAATGAACATCAAATAAAATTGTAAAAGGCCAATATCTCTACATTACAGATATTGAACAGACTCAAAAACAACAGCTTCAAAAATGTTTGTATGTCTGTCTGATTGTATCTTAAAAACTACTGCAAGTATATTGAATACTACAATACATTGAATGCAGTTTTCACATATGTATTGTTAGTTCTAACTTAAAATACAGGCTCAATTTAGCCGGGTCTCTGCATAGATCTTGATAAAAAAATCCCTTATATACAAACCTTTATCGCGTGTGGTTCACAAAGCACCAAAGCCTCAAAGGAGTCTCCCCGGTTCAGGGGCATTCCTCCATTGGTTTCTTCGACTCCCCAGCTCATGGCTGTGAGGTGGTTTCTTACTACACACATCTCAACAAAGCGGAAATTGAGATGGAGAGCGATGTCATCGCGAGGATCGGTGTTAGGGCCGCATTGGAAGTTGATGGCGAATCTGGTGGGGTGTAAGAACAAAAAAATAATGGTTTACTAAGAACTCCTCCTCCTGGTTCTAATTAGAAAAGATCTGATGATCATTAAACATGCTTACGCCCATCGGGGTAAGCAGAGACAACAGCCTGCGACCTGCTTCTAACCTTACGTACATCACCAGCTCCATATACTGTCATTAAATCTCTCATACAAGCGGAATAATTCTGACCAGCCCTTTCTTCAGAACATCACCAATTTGATGGGTGTATATTCTGGGTGGAGAACCCCTGCTTGCAATCCCATTCAGTTTTGCTATATATAATACTTGATTTGTCCAGAGCCTATGTCCAGCAGTGGACTGCGATAGGCTGATGATGAAAATGTCACTTGTTCTGAGTTGTAATAATATCATAATATACAGTAATATAAACAGCTGACCTGCGACAAAGTTTTGTAAAAAGCTTTGTGACTGGTATTCCTACAAACAAAAGCATATTCCAAACTCTAAAAAATATAAAATCCAACTGCATTATTAACCATCAAGCCGTCTAAGCTTAAAGGCCAGGAGTCATTTTATCGTTAGTAGGGTCGCCTTGTTAAGAGGCGGCCAAGTCTGCAGGGGTCACAGGGTTTTCCTTTCTTGGGTATACATGAGGTCTCGGCCGCAAGACGCGAAGACGAAACACTGTGTGGTTTTAGTCGGTTCGAGTCCAACATCTCACCTTACCGGCCCCGGTAAGATATGACCATAGGGGGTTTCCACACAATAAAAAAAAAATCGTGGTAGAGTCATGCTTAGACACGAATGGGCCGGCTCGACTGGTGCGTTACTACGGCTACACAGGGTTGTAAAGCAACACTTGAGTTGCATTTCCCCGTAATTAGTGAAGTTTCAGCAGGCCCAACTCCCCCCTTCTCTTTTGCCTCCCCTCATCCCTCTCTCTTCTTTCCCATCTCCTTTTTCCCCTACCCGCTTACCCCCATTCCTCATGACTCTTAAATTGCAGGTGTCCATTGACGGCAGTTGTCACTTACCATCAGATGACCCGTCTGTTCCCCTCTAGTATAAAAAGAAACCTACATAAATGCACCCTCTGAAAACATAATCCTATATCTTGTGCAGTCGGGTAAAAAAAATATTTTTCTAATTCTCAATCAGCTAGTAAAAAGCGTTTCATTAAAATAAGTTTCATTAAAATAAGTTTGTCTGGGAGATAATGCCTCACGCATTAAATCCGCATTTGTCTTGGTAAATAACAAAATGCCTCACGCATTAAATCCGCATTTGTCTTGGTAAATAACAAAATGCCTCACGCATTAAATCCGCATTTGTCTTGGTAAATAACAAAATGGCTCACGCATTAAATCCGCATTTGTCTTGGTAAATAACAAAATGCCACACGAATTAAATCCGCATTTGTCTTGGTAAATAACAAAATGCCTCACGCATTAAATCCGCATTTGTCTTGGTAAATAACAAAATGCCTCACGCATTAAATCCGCATTTGTCTTGGTAAATAACAAAATGCCTCACGCATTAAATCCGCATTTGTCTTGGTAAATAACAAAATGCCTCACGCATTAAATCCGCATTTGTCTTGGTAAATAACAAAATGGCTCACGCATTAAATCCGCATTTGTCTTGGTAAATAACAAAATGCCTCACGCATTAAATCCGCATTTGTCTTGGTAAATAACAAAATGCCTCACGCATTAAATCCGCATTTGTCTTGGTAAATAACAAAATGCCTCACGCATTAAATCCGCATTTGTCTTGGTAAATAACAAAATGGCTCACGCATTAAATCCGCATTTGTCTTGGTAAATAACAAAATGCCTCACGCATTAAATCCGCATTTGTCTTGGTAAATAACAAAATGCCTCACGCATTAAATCCGCATTTGTCTTGGTAAATAACAAAATGCCTCACGCATTAAATCCGCATTTGTCTTGGTAAATAACAAAATGCCTCACGCATTAAATCCGCATTTGTCTTGGTAAATAACAAAATGCCTCACGCATTAAATCCGCATTTGTCTTGGTAAATAACAAAATGCCTCACGCATTAAATCCGCCTTCGTCTTGGTAAATAACAAATAAATAAGTTATTTTGTGTTTTTTAATATATCCACAAGGTGTCGCTGACCTGTAAGCTAAAACTTTGGCCTAACTAAAATAATTTCTTAATCTTACTATTTCAACAGTGGGCAGACTCACCTCTGAGCACCAGGGGGTGTGCTCCCTTGCACCCTGATCATACGGCCAGGGTACATGCCCCCGGGGATCGGGTGAACGCATGGTACTACCTGAAAAATTATTAAAAAAAAAACCTTGTAAATTAAACATATTAGGCGTAAAAATACATAATTAGGGATGGCAGTGTGATTCTCAGTGGAGTGGAATAGGGTCACTCCATCTCGTCCCGGGGGTGACGTAAAGGAGGATCGGACTGTTATCTATCAGACCGTATATATACAGTCATACAGTGCCTAGTTGAGGGCAATAGGCTTGTATCCTATTACGTTAGTGGCACCAAATTCTTATTCACAAAATGTACGATGTTTGAGGATACAGGTATGGCGTATGTCTTATGTGATAGGAGGGCAAACAAGCAGACTGGTCACCTGATGGTAACCGACCGACGCCCATGAACACCAACTCAAAGAGTCACAAGTGCGCTGCCGGCCTTTTAGGTAGGAGTACGCTCTTTTATTGTGTGTATGTATCTTTGTATTTTTTTTTTTTTATACTATAGGGAGACAGACGAACAGACGGGTCACCTGATGGTAAGTGACAACCGCCGTCCATGGACACCCGCATCTCAAGTGCGCTGCCCGCCTTTGAGGGTAATGAGGGATGAGGGATGCAGGGAGCGGAAAGAAGAGAGGGGGGATGAGGAGAAAGGAGATGAGGGGAGAGGAAAGGGGAGAGGGGGAGTTGGGCCTCCGGAAACCTCACTCATTTCGGGGAAATGCAGCGCAAGCGTTACTTCACAACCGGTTTTCTGTGAGGCCGTGGTATTGCACAGGTCGAGCCGGCCCATTCGTGCCTAAGCATGGCTCTACCACTGTTAAGTAACTCTATTGTAACTCTTAGTATATGTTTTCCTTTTATGAACCAATTTCAATTGTTCTCAGATTCCATTAATACTCAAGAGGAAGGGCAAATTAAGGAATTAAGGGGATAAAATATACACTTCATTATAATATACCAGTTCAATTGGGAGCTGAACAGTGAACAAAACTCTGGTTAAAAACGTATTGAACCTGCCGTTTTGACGTATACTAAATAGCCTGCTCACCACTCTTTGTCATGGGATCTATTCATCGACTATTGCATTCTTATTATACCATGAGGTCATCAGTACGAATACAATAATAAATGGGATTCGTCATAACTGAAGTCATATATAAATGACTATTTAAGCAATTATACGTGTTGTAAGCCGAAGACAAATTACGACGTAAGCACAAATTTTACATACACCCTAATGTAGGTGAGAGGCGTGATTAGCGCCCACATTTTACTAAACATAATTTCGTCACATTTACGTAATAAAGGAACCTATTGCTTTCATCCGAGCACTTTTAGGAATTAGGTGGGAAAATTTGGGAGGATAGAGAAGGAAAGAAAGAGATATAGCTTATATTGCAGATAGATTGGGAAGTATAAGCAATAGCTCAAGTAAGTCAGGGTCGCATACCTATAGCTCCAACTGTCTGGAGCCGGGTAGTAAAAGCTCTCTTAACTAAAACGAGTTTTATAATTTTTATACTTTTACTTTTTTTATATAGATTATAGGGGGACAGATGAACAGACGGGTCACCTGATGGTAAATGACAGCCGCTGTCCATGAAGACATGCAACTCGAGAGTCGTAAGTGCGGCCTGCAAGTCTTTTAGGGTGATGAGGGATGAGGGGAGGGGAAAGAAGAAAGGGGATGAGATGTGAAGAGGGGAGGAAGGACGAGGGTGGGGAAAAAGGAGGGGATACCTAATTTAGGGGAAATGCAACGCAAGAGTTGCTTCACAACCGGTTTTCTGTGAGGCCATGGTATCGATCGAGCCGATGGTATCGATTGGTGCCTAAGCATAGATTTACCACTGTTCACTTGTTTGATAAAACTAGTTTATTTCTGGCTAAAAATCAAAGGCTACGTACAGGAGCGTAAGAGTGACCTTACAAATTCCATGCTATTTGAACAGATGGGCACAGCTGAGTCTTAATTGTCTAATAATAGTAAGCGTATTATGTTTACGTAACTCATATTTTTGATCTGAGAGTTGGCCCACAAAGAGAACGGACGAGAGACGCCTGCACGTAACTGAACTGAGTACGTCAAGTGGATTTGCGGTGTGTCTAGGACCGACAAGATGACATATGAATGATGAAAAGTTGAGGAGCAATAGATTATCTTGGCATGAACATGTGATGCGAAGAGATGAACAAAATGTCGTGAAGTTGTATGCATAAATGCGACCAAACATGGTTCCAGTTCCATATAAAATAAGCACGAAAATGATATTTTTGGTAGCACATCCTGAAGTTAAATGGCCTTTAAAATATGCTTAAATTAGACATGACACATTCACTGATGCATTGCTAGAGGTCTTACATAAAATATAGGGTCCATTACCGCAGGAAAATATCTTATGATTTCAAAATTTCTAATCTTTATATATATAATTGTACTGTATGTGTGTATGTCACTGAACTCCTAAACAGCTGGACCGATTTGAATGAATTTTGTGCGTTTGAGTGGTTTAGATCCACAAATGAGCCCGGCAGATGGCGCCTGCGGTATCTAGGTTATTTATCTATACTGATCCTAAGCGCTTGAAGTATCATACAGGACAATGTCTGTTGTGTCCGCTAGTTTCATATAAATTTTCATAGAAATAAATAATATAATATAATTCAAGCGATATATACAGAGTTAAGATTACGGCAATAGGCTAGTCCCTTGTTACTAAAGTGGGATTTAATTATGGCTGCCAAAATATGGGCATTTGAGATGACTCTGTCCACAAAACAGTTGTGAGTGTATAGATATATATTAGATATGGGTTCACGAGGTTGATGGGTTGGGTTTGAAGCAGACAGCCGACAGACTCATAACTTTTGTAAGGTGTGGTGGGGGACACACGAGCAGACGTGTCACCTGGTGGTTAGTTGATACCGCCCCACATGGACATGTACATGGCATAAGAGTTGCAAAGTGCTATCTGCCTTTGAAGGTATGACCAATTATTAGAAAGAGTTAATTAGAAGACTTGTTTGAAACATAGCTATAAACATTTCTAAAACCAACCAAGAGATATGATTCTACAATATCAAACCACCACTTTCTTTCCTCAGGGGTTAAAAAGAAAAATATAAGTATGTAAAAGGATTAATCAATACAGTCATGTGGCCCACAATTTGATAAAACTCTTTAAAAGAAGACCAAAATAGTTACTTAATTTTTCTCTTTGATAAAATAAACACTAAAATTACTAGAACTAATGGCACTTTGCCAATCCTATCTATAAAGCTCTGGTTATCATACACACTCAAATGAAAAACTGCTTCTACACTTAGAGAACTTTAATCATTATGTAAAACTGTGAGACCTCATCCAACCTTACACTTTAAAGGAAGGAAGGTAGCTAATATAGACTGCATGGGAAAGGTGGTGGAGCGGATGCTATAGCATGTGTTGGGAGAGGCCTATGTCCAGCCATATTTACCATATAAGAGCCATGCTTAAGCACAAATGGACCAGCTCACCAGGAGTGCTACCACATGCTTGCAGAAAATAGGTAGACAAACACTGCTTGCATTGTATTGCCGAGTGATTAAGGGTACTGGAGACCCAACTCTCCCTCCTATTATCCCACCTCATCTTTTTATGAAGATACTTATAACATTACTTAAAAAAGAAACTGCATTTAGGCTTTGAAAATTCAGATGGCGAATATATAATGAAAAATACAAAACATATTAGCTCACACTACATTTCTCTTGTTATTAGAAGCAGCCTGTGAAAAAGGTAACATACACACAAAAAAAACTTCTTTCAGAATACAGTTAACAATGTGAACATGGCTATCAGAGCAAAATTGATTTTGATAAGGGAAGTAATATTAGTGAGTTATCCAATGTAGTATGGTAATAAGTAATTTTAAATGTCAAAAATAATATTTCTAGTCTATGGACACAAGAAACCATTACCATAAAGGCAACAGGAAACTAGAAGGCTAACATTTTGAAATTAAAAAAAAACTAGTTGTTTTAATATTGAATAGAAATCTTAAGGACTGAATGAATATATGATTATATAATAGTTATTAGGCACAAATTGCTATTTAATATCACTTTAAGTGTTTACTAATTACTTTTTATAAACATAGTACTTAGTACTATAAACATTGGCTGCTTACATGTAAAGTACAAATTTTGAAGAAAGATTTCCCAATGCATATCATAAATTGATAATTAAAGAAAGTGTTATAATTAATCAATAGTCCACTCTGCTAATCTTCACATGGTCACAGAAATGTTTAACAATATCCTAACTCGTCACAAACAGAGTTGAGACATGAATATCTTATTGGAAATGTCCAACAGTGATAATATATTTTTAAGTATCCTTTAGACTTATTTACTAAGTTTTCAATTCTAATGTACTTGGCCTAACACCGGTTATCTTGAACACTTTTTTTCTTTCATGTCTATGGCTAGTAAAATGTTTAAAAAATTTGTACCTAATTTGAATGCAAAGCATGTTTGCTACACTCCGACATGCTTAAAAATAGTTATTATTATGACGAAATCTCCATGGCATTCTTATCAGAACAAGTATGCGAGGATGCAAATGATTCTAAAAATAGGTTCATACATTAAATTAGTATTCAGTCACTAGAAAATTAAACGGAGGAAAATCGGTACATATATTCTAAATAAGAAGTAACATTATCTTAATTCTAAGAAACACGGCCTTGAAACCGTAAAACACCGACTAATACTGTTCCGCGGTCGCCTTAAAAGGCCAATGATAATTTGTCGTAGCATAACATTGTATTTACACAGTCTACAATGCAAATTTTAGGATTATATTCTTCTAAATGCCCTTGAAGATACATTAATTGAGGCACGTAATGGCAACTTTCGTATTAACAAGAAGAAATGATGATGAAGAAACTTACTGGATTGTAGATCGGCGCGGCCATTTTTTGTCGATGTTATTTACAGAGATTTGTAAAAATATAGCACACAGCTACAGCTATAACAGTGTTTTAAATGAATTACGCTTAAAATACTAAACTTTGGATACGCCTAGCGCAATATTAATATCCTTTTCAATTGAATCAATCTTCTAATGCGTCATACGTCATATGACGATAAATGATTAATCCCCGTGTTGAGGTCGCAATATTTGTGTCCGAAAATTTGTAGAAGCGAGATAAATAATCAGTTTTCACAATGATTCTAGTTAAGAGTGAATAAGACAACATGAGACAAAAGCTATAAAATGTAATTGTGTTTGCAAGTGAAACTCTTCCGAATCGCAAACATGTAAATGTCAAACGTGTTCAAATCATCAAAACCAAAATATATTGAATCTGAGCCTTTTGAATTCAATCTAAACCTAATGGGAATATACAAAACTATGTATTATAAAAATGCATTATATTTTAATGAAGGATATAGGTAAGTACCTTTAACTATAATTACCAAAACTCTTAAATTTTCTGTTACTTTAGGGTTACAATAATTAAAAATATATATATTACGTTGGTAATACAGATTCAGTCTTATTTTGATTGACGCAGTACTAGAGTATTAGAATTGCAGATCCTGAACACAAATGTAGTGAATTAAACGCAATTAATTTCTATTTGCGCTAATTTAATTTGCGCAAAAACACACCTAAATCATTCTGCGACGTGTCAGTAACGTTGTGAAACTTATTATCATCAAGGAAGCCCGCTAGGAAACCCTCAAAATGACTCTGGAAGGCAACAAGGACGAGGCTGAAAAATGTATAGCGATTGCACAAAGTGCCTTTGCTGCCGGAAATATGGAAAAGGCTGAGAAGTTTTTGTTAAAAGCGGAACGTTTATATCCTACTTCACTTGCCAAGGACCTTTTGGGGCGTGTGAGGGCAGCGGGGCCTTCGTCTCCGGGTGTAAAACGTACTCCTCCAAATAGCCCAGCAGCTGAGGAAGTTCGAAGGAGAAAAACTCCTGCCCATCAGCCAGCTCAAAGGGAGTATACACCTGAACAACAAGAGTCAGTGCGACGCGTTAACAAATGCAAGGATTTTTATGAAATACTTGGTAAGTTTTCGTAATATGATTTAATTAATTATTCCATTTTTCAATGTCATGAAATTACGTGACTAGTCACTTTTTTTTTTAATTGTACAGTGTTGACCATGACTGCACTTTTATAAAACCTTTTCATTTTAAAATAGTTATTCATTGAAACATTGCCCTTGCAATGTAGAAAAAATCAATATTGTTATATATTTAAGTACAGGACATCAATTTAATGGACTCCTAATGTAACCATTTAGCATAGAACTATAAAGATTATTTATTATATATGACTAACTCAAATTAATTACAGCTCTTATTAAATTTTGTTTTTGTTGAGACATTATCTCTTTTCCAAAAACTGTTTTTTTTTGTTAAAACATCTCTCTCAAATACACATTACATTTCAGACCAAATTATAGAGCATAGAAAAGAATAATAATGTCACTAGTGGGTTGTCTGGACTGGAGTAATAGTGCAGACATACAAACAATGTTTGCATCATATTGCAGAGTGAGTGAGGGTACTGGCAGCCCAACTCCCCTTCTCCTTGTCCCCCCCTCATCACTTTCAAAGGCATTTAGCTCACTTATACCCCTTGAGTTGCAAGTGTTCATTGCGGATGGTTGTCACTTACCATCAGGTGACACTACGGTTCTTCTGTCCCTTTATATCGTAACCAAATCCACAGCTCTCTAATCCCATACTAAGTAGAACTTGTATACAGATTTCTGATATATGTATATTTAAAAATTAATAAAAAAAAATGTTTATTATCTCACCACAATATATAAATGAATTAGATCTAGGTTGTGAGGAGACTATTCTCCCTTCTTCCATTCCACTCTGTCATTAGTGAGCTCACTGCTTACTTCCTTTCTAGACATATCTGTTTTCACACAGTCCATACATCTTTTCTTTGGTTGCTGCTCTTTCTGTACCCATCAACTTCCATACAATAATTTTCTTCACAATGGTAATCTATTGCTCCTCAAATTTATCATCTACTGATACTATTTTCAGACTCCATCTAATGTATTCATTCCTCACCTTGTCCATCCTAATACACCATACATCCATCTCAATATTTGTATTGTGCGCTTTGATGGCTTACTTTCAGCCTTTTTTTTCTTTTTAAAAATAGACAACTCCCATATTAGAATTAATTCCAGTGTGACAAAGGAAGGCACACAAAGAACACCTAGACTGAGAATAACAGTTTGAGATTTGGTATCAAACCCACAACAGGAGCAGTATAGAGCAGTGGTGAGGTTCAGAGCAGATTTGGTTGGTACATACTAGGTTTAGACTGTAAAATAAACAATAATACATACATACCAACATAGGTATTCACAGGCATATGAATCGCCCATATTTTAAGGATAATAATGTATTCCCACTTGTGAAAAAGTGGGTAAAATTATTGCTTCAAGGGATGACTTGCTCTGTCCACTATTGGTTTAATCATATCATAATTAAGATACCCCAACCTACATATGTTATCATACATTTCCAGGTGTGTCCAAAGAAGCTCCTGATACAGAAATAAAGAAAGCGTATAAAAAGTTGGCATTGCAGCTTCATCCGGATAAGAATCATGCGCCTGGAGCTGCTGAGGCTTTTAAGGTAATTCTTCATTCTTTTACGTAAACCTGTACATACATATACATGTGTATGCAGAAAGGAATTAAAGTTGAAGAAGCGAGAAGGGTATGTCAGAATTGTAGCTATTGGAAGAAAGTGGTCTCTGCCTACCCCTATGGGAAAAAAGCCTGATATTATGTATGTATGTACATATGTATACATATATGAACACATTGAGTTGGAGAATATGCGACTACCACACCATACCACATTCACTGCTGACTGCGTTTCAAATGAACCATTTGGTAGTGAGGTTCAGGGTTTGTGTCACATTAAAAAACTATCCAAAGTTCTCTTGCAATGCACACATAGCTCTAAGGCTTTGTAACGTGGGAGAACACGTACGTGCTTCGGCACGTATGGGCCTCCACGGCTCGACGGCTCGACGGCTCGACGGAAGTATTACCACGGCCTCTCAGAAAAACGGCTGTTAAATAATACATTGTGTGACCGAGTGAGTGAGGTTAGCTGAGGCCCAACCTCTTTCCCCTCCTTATCTCTTCCCCTCTTTCGACTTCTCCGATTCCCCTACTCTAAAAGGCGGACAGCACTCTTTTCACTCTTGAGTTGCAAGTGTTCATGGGCGACGGAAAACCCACCACCAGATGACCTGTCTGCTCGTTTGTCCCCCTATACTATAAAATATTTTAAACCTTGTCTTACATTTATTTGAGATGTGAACGGGCAATGATTTCCTAATGTTTCGTTTTTATTATCAAACAAGTAGTAATGAGACTCACTTTGTAAGATAGAACTAATAAATTGTTATTAGACGTTGTAGTTGGTCCAGTGGTTAGTGACGCTGCCCCGGAGGAGTCGGATTCGCAGCCCACACTTGACAAAAAATTTTTTGATCCACGAATAGTTTTCGTGGGACTGTTATTTGTGTCATTTGATTGAATGTATGTAAAGCCCCCTACGAAAACAATTATACTAACGTTAGAGGGGTCGGACTTCCCGGCAGCAGCCAGTTCGAGTTATAGGTATGCGTCCCCGACGTGCTTGAACTATAGCTTATACTCCACCACCTGACCACTCGGGGACTGTATTTTTGATCAACTTATGCAATTAGTGGTAAATGCAGGACACTACTACTAGCTGGTAGGCGGGGGGGGGGTTGTTAGGTTTAATTTTCTTTACGGAATTTCTTGATTCGGTCGCCGCGCTCAAAGCAATAACTTAAAAGTCAATAGGACATTACAAGATAAGTATGTGTTTATAGAAAACAGATTTTTCTTATTATACTTCTATATTTGAAAGAAATAAATATCACACAACATAACACCAAATCCTCACAGAAATCCGGTAGTTAAGCAATGCTTGCATTGCATAGCCGAGTGTGTGAGGGTACCAAAACCCAACCCCCCAATCTTCCCTCAACACCTCATCACCCTGAATGTGGGCGCAGGTGTCAACGGTCGGCGGTTGTCACTTTCTGTCCTGTTCCTGTATATATTATAAAACACTTTTGCCTACAAAAATAACTTGTACTAAAGTAATCAGACTGCTGTTATACAAACTCATATATTACTTAATTTAGATAAATTACACCCACGCACTGAACTATTGACTCGTGCCCACGACCTCTGGTTTAGCAGTTAGAAGCACAAGCCACTAAACTAACACTGCTTTTTTTTTTATATATATTAGCTTACCATAGTGACTCCACTTTGCCTAATCAAAAGCAATAGGTGGAGTCAAAGAGTGGTGGTCACCATCCTCATTGCATGTCTAGTCAATGCAGCATGGTGACCCATACTATGGCGGCCTGGTGAGATGCTTTTTCATTTTCATTGGTCTGCTATTACTTAAAATTATATAGTAAATACCATAAACATTATTTCAGATATGTTATTTTTTGTGCACTTAACTTATAAACTGTAACAAGAAAATTGTCTTTGGAGTTTCTTGCTTGTTCTTCTCCACAGGATCTTTGTATTGGAACAATTTCTCTCTTGACAATGCAAAAACATCTATGATTGGTTCAGTTGATTTAAACGGATTTGATTTGATTTTGAACAGGCGAATAAAAAATAATTGTTCTTAAAAATATTGTCATGAAGATCCCTACGGTCTGATAATGTCATAATACTAAACAGTTGTAGCTTTAAAAGGTTATTATTTATTTTTTCAACCGACTTCAAAAAAGGAGGAGGTTCTCAATTCGACTGTATTTATTTTTATGTTAGCTCAGAACTTTCAACTCCGTAAACCGATTTCGACGATTTTTTTTTTATTTAAAAGCTATTGCTTCCCGTGTAGTCCCATTTTATATATTCCCAGTTCTGACAGTGGCATCCATGAGAAAACCATATAAGTCTTAAGTTTTCATTAAGCATGTGCGCGACAAATGGACGAGTAACTCAATATCACGCCAACCGATTTCAATGATTCTTTTTTTATTGGATGTACTTCAAGGGTAGTTAGATGAGAGTTTGGTCCAGTTGTGACGATGACATCCATGAGAAAAGCATATTAGTCTTAAATTTTATGATATTAAATTTTTCAGTGGTAGAGCCATGCTTAGGCACGAATGGGCCGGCTCGACCGGTGCCATACCACGGCCTCACAGAAAGCCGGTTGTGAAGTAACGCTTGCGTTGCATTTCCCCGAATTGAGTGAGGTTTCCGAAGGCCCAATTCCCCCGCCCCCCTTTTCTCTCCCCTCATCTCCTTTCTACTTTTTTCCATCTCCTCATCCCTCCTCTCTTGTTTCCGCTCCCTGCATCCCCCATCCCTCATCACCCTCAAAGGCGGACAGCGCACTTGCGACTCTTGAGTTGCAAGTGTCCATGGACGTCGGTGTCACTTACCATCAGGTGACCCGTCTGTTCGTCTGTCCCCCTATAGTATAAAAGTCCGATTATTAGTTTATATTTTCTAAAAGACAACTCACGCACTAGGAATGACTCCTGTGTGGCGGGGGACTTTACAACATTCGCTTCACACTTATTAACATTGAAAACCGATAAATACTTAATTGCGAGCTACACCAAGTGCGATTGACTTTTTGTGGCAGCGGTTCACATACGAATATACAATTTAGATTAGTGTTGAGATATGGTTTTAAATATAGTACATTATTTTTATACAGCGTGTCCCAAAAAATGGAACACCTTTTTTAACACTGATAATATACATCTCTAGTTACAGTTACAAAATAAATGTAACTTTTTTTTTAATGTTATTAATTGTGTTGTTAATTTTTGTGATTGCTATAATATTGTTGCGCCATCGAGAAAAATAGTCTGGAACAATCTACAAGACACGAGAACGAAGGGACAACGCCATCTAGTGTCGGATAGCGCGCAACTGTGGACATTATGACGCTAGATGGCGCTACAAGTAGCTCTAGAATAATCTATGTAGTCTAGAACCATCGATCGAATATTATCGTACATTCTAGTTATCTCGACAGCAATATAAAAGCGGATCGTGTTAGCCGTACGGGCAGTATTGATTCAAGATACAGCGAATAAATATCGAAGCGATCTTCTAGTGCGACTAACGAGTGATATAGTGATTTGTAATTGTAAAGAGTGGTCTTAATAAATATTGTGTGTTTTTTTGGTAATCAATCGACTACTTTAAATTATTAAATACCCAGCTCGTAACAATATGTATATATTTAACAAAAATATATCCAGACAAAATAGTATTATCGCCCAGTACATTACCGTCGTAAACCCACCCCTAACACAAAAGCTTTTCATTTAGCTTAGCGGGGGGGGATAACAAGAATACTAAAAAAAGTTTGAAGTGTATCTAAATGGTTTATGAAGTTTACATATACATATATGGTTAATGTTCTCCACAAATTCAATTTTCAATAAACTCTGCCGACCGAGAATATTGTCGAGGATATTTTCTGGCAATTTCTTAAAAATTCTCTGACCTTTTTGTAAAGCATTCAACTTGAATCGGTATTCATTCAGTATAAGGTCGAATAAAGCAAACAAAACGTTCAGAATAGTAAATGCATTAAAATAAAATATAAAATAATAATGTATATATTTCTTCCCCCAGGCCATCGGCAACGCAGCAGCGATACTAACAGACCCAGAGAAACGCAAACAGTACGACATTCGTGGTGAGGAACCAGTTGCCGCTCAGCACACCCATCATCAGTACTATGCCCGAGGGTTTGAGTCCGACCTCACTGCTGAGGAACTGTTCAACATGTTCTTCGGAGCCACAGGTACTGTACCAGAACACTTGCAGTCATCTAACTCACTCAATAACCGCCTTCAAAAAAAGAATAGGTTTTATGTTCGACTGTATGTATGTTTATTTATATACACATAAAAATATTAATCTGTTTAAAAAATACAGTGATATCATTAGTGTAAATACTAGGAACAAAAACAAATTTGTTGTTCCTAAAACCAGGCTCAAGAAAATAGGTGGTTCGTTTAGATGCCAAAGTATACATTTCTATAATAAGCTTCCTAGCCAAATACAAGAACTAAGCAATAATAAATTTAAATCATTTATAAAAAAAAACTAAGTCAGAAAGCTTTTTACACAATTAAAGATTACATTGAAGATAAAAAGGCTTGGGAATGAGCTGCTTCATTAATGTACATGAGCCTTTGTTTTTCGTTTATAATTTTTTTTTTTTTTATACACATTGACATTTTATATTTTACTTTTTGACATGAATACTCACTTTGTTAAGTATTATATTGTTTTTTTTTATTGTTTAAATCTTTGTACTTTTTGACATGAATACTTTGTTAAGTATAATATATTATATATTTGTTTCTTTTTTTTTTAATTTATAAATTTAATTATTGTAAATGTGAGGACTATGTAGGTTATTTGTTTATTTATTTATTTATTTTTTTCTCTTTTCTCCTGTAGTTTGTTTTATAACGATGTCTGACTGTTTGAGTACTTTTGCGGCCTACCCAAATGTCCTTGCTTTGGTACTGTTCGTCGGTCCGTTGAGCTCCTTAAAGTTCTAAGTTGAGCTACACGATAACTGACAAATGCTTGCACTGTTTGGACGGGTCCACTCAAATGAACGTGGTGCTTTCTTCAAAAGCTCATCTCAGACGTTAGCGTGCATGGTTCTCATATGTTTTTGACCAGTACATCTGTATGGACTTTAAAACAGACTTTGACCTCTGAGTTTGCTTCGGTGTTTCTTCTCAGGGTAGTCAGCTAGGAAACACCGGCCTCATCTAGCATAAACTAACAGATAAAAAATAATATATTGACGTGTAAAAGTGTTGTTATAACCTATTTACAAAATAAAGATCATTTATCATTTATCATATATGGTTAAAGGATTTCTTTTTCTATTTTTGCAATTTTCTCCGCAACCGTGTAGTCTAGTTGTCTAGAAATATATTTATTTTTGTTTCATTCAAATCGCAAGTAGTTGGATATTGTGATAATCTCAATTTCACTTTACAAACCCACGTCACCTAACAACACCGCCGCCGCTACACTGTAATGTTTAACTCATTCATTGTTAACGAATATTCCATATGTTTGATCACAATATCGTTATCAGTTTGTGGCATCAATATTTTAACCCATTTTTGACCAAAGTTCATATACGCAAGCCAGGAGTGTGTGCACGCTCTTAGAGACTATTACAAAAGTGACGTCACAGGCATCGTACACCTTACTAACAAATATAATATATCCGAAAGTATAACGTTTCAAATAAATCGTTTTACATGTTTTTTTTTTCCTTTTTATGAGTGAACTTTCAAGTAAAAATCTAAAGCTGTTAATGTTCTCCATTGCGCAAAAAAAAAAAAATCGTATTGGAAGCGTTTATCTACTTCTTTAAAAGTCAATTAGATCTATATACGCTTGGATTATCCCTGGAGGGTAAAATTTAATTTGTGGTGAGACTTTCACATACAGAAGAGACATGTCAGCACCATCTAGCGAAGACAAGTCGAACTACGTAGAAACTACACAAATTAAGTAGTACGATCCTGAATCACGATAATAAAGTTCTCACGTCGATTACTATATATACGACTTCCCAACATTATCCGTTGTCCCGCGGTCCGCCAGGCATGATCACCTCGCCTGGTTGAAGGATCCTCCCTTTGTGTTGGAGGGACGTAACACCCGTTCCTCTACAATATTACTTATTTATATTAATACCCACATTTTTGCCAACTAGCACTTGGGCCCACTAACGTATTGGTGGGCAGGCGTATTGCGCTCATTTGGGCTCTTTAGGAATCAAAGCGACAGTTAAGAATATATTGTAAGGGAAAGATTAAAACCAAACCAACCAAGATACTGTTTATACGGACGCATCTGCAAATGTAAGCAACAGCGCAAATGAATTAAAAATAAGTTATTCCATTTTACCGCTAGAATTGAGTCTTAAATTCCACGCCTACGAAGTCGTGGGCAAACAAAAACTAACTTATTGCAGCCCCATATTAGTTTTTCTTCAATATCTATAATGTATAGACATCTGCCTGTTAAAATTTTATTATAATATGTATTTTTTCATTACACCCAGGAATTGAAAACACCTCTGGCTTAATATTAAGTACATTTTTCATTTATGCAAGTTTTGGTTGATGACCCGTTAAACAATGGTTGACCTCCTTATTTTTATTATACATAAATCGATGCCTTTGTATTAATATGTTCAACCTTAAAAATATCAATAGGACAATACAAGATAAGTATGTGTGTATAGAAAATAGAATATACTTACTTCTTTTATATTTGAAAGAAAGAAGGATAAAGACACTGCTACCTGGTGAAATATACATATATATATACATATATACTGTACTGAACTACTGCACATATTGTAGAAAAGCGGAATTAATGCCTAAGGCATTCTCTCTCTTCCAATCAACCTTGGGGTGTGGCAGAAATAAAAGTGTTAGCTGCAAAAACAAGAGAGAACAGATGTTTTTCATTCAAAAGTTCTATAGTTATTAGAATTATCCGAACATATAGTAAATATAAAAAAAGACTTACATATACATGTTAAGGCCGTACACTTTAATTACGGTTGAGTATATAAAAGGACTGACGAGTGCAGAAAATGTGTTCTACCATCTCCGTCTGCCTTTAACAAAAATAAGGTGTAAACAAATCTATGAGTAGCGTAAAGTTGCGGTGCATAATTGCTCATCCTCCCAGCAGCCTTCCCCGGAGGAGGCCCAACAGTATACACCAGGCGTCGAGCCCGTGAGCCAGAACAGCGAGAGCCCAACGCAGGGCTGGTGCAGCTTCTTCCAGTCCTCGTACTGGTGCTCCTTTCTATGATGTCTGGGTACTTCATTAGCGAGCCTGTCTACAGCCTAACGCCGAACTCCAAGTACCCTGTACCCAGGGAGACTGCTAATCTAAAGGTAAGTGTAAAATTCATGACAACGCCATCTATCGATAATATATCATAACACGTAGGTGCTACCGAGTGGTGACATCTACATACAGCGCTCAAGCTCATCACAATATAGCAATGATTATGTGAACTATATAATTGCTGCTGATTCTGTATTATATCCATACAGTTTGTAAGCGATTGTGTACCTTAAACCGTACATAGATACATACTTAGGTACGAATGGGCCGGCTCGCTATAAGTAATACCACGGCCTCACAGAAAACCGGTAAAGAAACAATGCTTGTATTGTATTGCCAAGTGCCCATACGAATACCGGAGGCCCAAACTTCACCTCTACTCTACCCATCCCTTACCCCTTCGCCTATTTACCCTCCCTTATCTTCTTTTGTTTCCTCTAATCTTTCCCCTCCCATCATAACCCTCAAAGGCGCACTTACGACTCTTGAGTTGCAGGTGTTCATTTTTTATTTATTTCTTTTAGATAGGTGACCCGTCTGTCTGTCTGTCCAAAAAATTACAGGGACGTGTTTCCGTGGATACATGTCACAGAATAATATAAAAGTCATATAAAATACAACATTTAAGATTCTGGTCGTCTCTCAGAAGCTGGTATGTCTGGACTGATGTAACTTAACATATACATATATAGTTGTAATTCGAATGTTTATATTTCAGAATCATGTATTATATTAATTACCCTCATATTGTTATTGCGCTTATAAACTGTACGAAGGAAATTGTTTAAAATATTTGAAAAGAGTGTCCTTTGAGTTTGCTGCCTACTCTACTCTATAATATCTACATTATGGACGAGGCAACAAGCTTCATGGCTGACTGACTTGACTTGACTATAAAAATCTGTACTAATATTGTAAATGCGAAAGTAACGCCATCTATTTTTCTGTCTGTTACCTTTTCACTTCTAAATTTCTGTAATCCGAACCGATTTTGATACAATTTAGTATGAAGACACTGAACCCTGGGGAAGGAAAAAGGCAATTTTTTTTATCGAAATAGAACACAGGCGAAGCCAGGAGCGGACGTTTGTTAATGTGTAGTTGGTTAAATATAATCTTCATTTCACAGGTACCATATTATGTGAAAGACAACTTCCATACTGATTATCAGGGTTCACTCCGGAGACTTGAAATGGCTATCGAAGAAGAATATATAGGTATGTATTTCTTATACTATGATAAAGTTTTAACTGGGATTTTATCAACAGATTTTAATAAAAAAATATTATGATTCGATGTTTGTTTGCGATTTTCTCAAATGCCGCAAATCCGTTTCAGAATTCCCCTGGGGGTTTTCCCTGTTTAAATGCCCATTTTTTGACGTAACCTCCCCCGGTAACAATTATTAAAACAGAAAACTATTTTTTTTGTTCAGTGGGTCTTCGCCACTCTTGTCAACGTGAGCGGAACTACCGCGACAGTATGGTGTGGAAAGCGCGAAACTTTGGTGACGAACGACAGTACGGGGACGCTCAGAGACTACGGACCCCAAGTTGCGACAAACTGCACAAGTTCCACCGGTAGATGATGGCTATGCATCAACATTTAGTGTGCGGGGCCAACATATAGATGGCGTTGCACTCCCACTTTACTGACCGATTTACCTAGTTTTGGTTCACGAAAACAGATGCCGCTGGTTACCTTATAACTTATTTTGCTCTACCGTGCGACAGATGTTTAACATATATAAATTATCTTTAGAAATAAGATTATATTTGTTACATATTTCAGAGTTTGATCTATTATGTTTTTTTTAATCTGTAAAGTATGATTCACATTTCAAGTGCACTTATTTTCGTAGTTTTAGTGCAGTAGGCAAAATTGCTTCGCTTGGCAGTTTAAGATATTTTTGTTTTTGTTCAATAAACCGTAAACAAGATAAGGTGACTAATTTTCCCAGTACTATAAATCTATTTTCTGCCGATAGATGTCTCTGTAAAACTTTTTTGTATTTATTAGTTGTTATCAAGAGATGGCGCTGATAGGAAAATTTGGTAAAGTAGGTTTTTGCGAGGTGAAAATTTTGCTTTGAGAGGCATTCATCACCTTTTTATAAAAACCTGTAGCTTAGGTGTGATAAAAAATGCATATTCCGATGACAATCTCAAGTCTTGCTAGGTATAATAAAGCTGATGTTATTTTAAACGACTCTCCCAAAAGAGGTGTGTGAGTCCATGTATATATGTGATTTTGTTTATGCCACCATTACTTCAAAATTATTTAACAATGTTTTTGTATTGTTACATCATATAACCTTACATCAGAGTGAAACTAGAGACAAAATAAAAAAACATCATGGGTAGGGGTAGCTGCTTTTTTTTATATAGGGGAAGCTTATAAATATCCTACTCTGTTATTATATTAAAGATTAAAATTATTCCAGGATCATTTGTATACTAGACGATACGCCATTGCCACCCCCTTACAATATATAGTATCGACACATATGTATGTGTATATGTATGTATATATGCTCAGTTATTAGAGTGACTGAACAGGTAAACATTTTTATATTGCATTTAAATTACTCGAGTAGTGAAAAAGTGTAAACATTTTGCAAAACAAAAAATAGAATTAGTGTGACGCTTACCATCGCTGTATGCTTATTTGCTGCTTAAAGGATTGATATTTTTCTCTCTTATTAACATTATTTTCAAAAATGCTGAAATGAGGTTTTTATTTATTTGTCTATAATTTTACTTATACTTATTATTATTATTTTATTTTCTTGCCTCTAATTTTAATCACAGTATTTCAACCCTATGTTACCTCCTGCAAGTAGAATTTTCTATATCGACTTACAGTTAGGTAAAATTATCAGCTTGATCTATATTATTAACTTCTGTTCCCAAAAACCGTTCGTGTTCGTCCATATATTAATACACGTGGTAACGGGAGGTCCGGGTATCCAGTTGCACGAATATCCTGCATGTTAAATGCAGATAAAACAAACTTTGGCGATACCCGGATATCCGGTAACGTGGTTAGTGATATTTAGCACGTGCTTATAAAATTAAATATAGAAGTGTAAAATCTGATCTATATCTGCGTGGTTTTTGCGTCTTCTTATCTTGTCATAGTTAAGAAGTGACATTTTATATTTAAAAATATAATATACAAATAAATATTTCACTTTAGTATAAATATTCGAAAATATTTCCGGATATCCGGGAATAAAACCTACATTTAAAGATAAGATAAATCTATTTGCGGATTGTTTTGTAATTTTATTGTGTATAGTGAAGATGTATCATATAGTTTCCGGATAATATTAAATTTTATCCGGAATCTTTGGCTTGAAGAATGTTGTTGTTAGAAGGTTTATAAGATCCTTTAGAACAATAAACGTTGTATTTTATTGTCGTCATTGTATAGGCATTATTTCAATCAGTAAAATGTCATTCGTGTGTTTATAAATATACACCTTCACAATTGTATTGGCTGTTCATACGAAAGAATAGTTAAATAGGTGTTTGCTAACAATATTTTTGCTGGTGGATTGCGACATGTGACGTGTTATTTAAATTACCTTAATAGTGAGAGTGGCATAGTGTAGATATGATAATAAATATTTCTAGATAAAGAAAATTAATATGCAGTCGGGTTTTAAAATAGTAAAATTGTTATAAAAAGCTCCTACTTCATGAAGTATCGGGAAAACAGCCAATTCAATTTTATTCACGAATAGCAGCATGTTTCAAATGCATTTCTACTTTATAAAGCACTTAGAATAAAAAAAAATATTACTGCACTTTGACACCAAAAATACGGCAGAAGTATGATCAATATTGTTTATAAAACATTTCCTATCGCAATAGACAATACTGTAATTATTGCAGTCAAGTGTCAGTTTCTCTTTGTCAAACAAAAAATCATGTGACAATAGAGTTTAGTTGTCTATTGTATTTGCAACCATTTCATAAAATGGTCTGCAGAAACTGATCATTCAAAACGTCAACGTTTAAGGATATGTCAAAAAGTTTAATATACAAATTCTAACGATAGTTCAGATGTAAACCGACGGGTTTGTACAAAACTTAATGCCAGTAGATGTTATGTAATAATTTATGTAAGGAATAAAAACAAGTGGAGGTCTGTGGTCCCTGTTCATCCCGATGGAAGAAAGACGTGAGCTTATGATTTAAGTTGTCGCAACGATATTTCACTGCCAGTTATTCGCTTTTAAAAAAAAAATCTCAGTTATGATGCGTCACAAAAACAAAACGATATCAGCGCCTCTAACAGTCGATTATAGAACTATTTCATGATATGATAACTAACGTTGGACTTCATATCGCTAAACTTTGATTATTCAGTCAACTGGTCTGACAATAAAATGGTTCCCCATATCATGAAGTGATCAATTCTGTTGTGTGGCCAACACATATACAGGATTGAAAAATAAACATCTGCGTAAGGAAATTATATAAACAAATTTAATAAAATAGTCTTGTTTTGAACTGAACCAAATTTTTTGATTTCAGAAAATTAAAAAGATATGATTAGTTCTTTGTGAAAAGTAAACAATTAGACTATGGTATTTTATGACGCAACAAGCTGTTATATAATTATTATTTTTTTCCATTATATTTATTTTTATTAGTAGTTATTATTCCCTCAGATTTCGCCAGATGTCAAGTGTTTCGAGAGAAATAAGTGTTACCACCATTTTTATGTAATAACTACCCAAAGATCTTGTTATATCATACAACAGGTCAAAAGTACAGTTTTGACGTTTAACAAATAGAAGCAAATTTGACTTGACAGTCAATGGGGAATATGCATGATATATAAATAGGGTTCAAATCTTTATTTAATAAACTCTATCACTTTAATTTTATCTTTATATATACGGCGTGTCCCAAAAAATAACAGCTATTTCAACAACTGAAAATATACATATATATATAGCTTGCATTTGCGAAACAAATAAAAAAGAAATACAACCTGTATATAAAAATGTTGACCGTTTTAATTTCCATGTATTTTAACCTCCGTTTCTCATAAAAGCTGGTGGAATGTGTAAAGTCAAAGAATGTAAATCTTACGTATTTTTTTTGTTTTGAAATCCGCTGTTGAGAAAATCGATGAATTAAAACTATTTTGAAAATTAAAACTGTCATAACTATTACACGGGTTGCTTGTTAATGATTTCTTTTTTGTGGTTCAGATGAGTGTTCCATTTTCTTGGACACGCTGTATTATATTTTGGATTAAAATAATATTATTTGCTATTTTTTTCCTTTTTTAATACTAAACAATCATATTTAAAAAAAGTTTATATTCAATGCTCCTTTCGAATTCTTTTCAATCAAACAACTTACGATATCCCATAATCAGATCAATTACGATGGTAAATATCAGAGTATAATTTATTTATTTATTTCGACTTATAGCACATTTTGTACAAAAGCGGACTTAATGCCTCAGGCATTCTCTCCCAGTCAACCTTGGGGTGTGGCAAAAATAAATGGTTTAATGATATAATGGTATAATCTTTCGAACAAAACAGAAATTTAAAAATCGGTCGACAATCTGTCGACAAGAACCTCGTCCTTTTTTTGAAGTCGGTTTAAAATTAAAATACATGCATATTCCCTAATTTGTAATTTTCATCCTGACCAAATATGAAGTATTCAATATATATTATGGCTTTGAGGATAGGTCCACGTACCAAGCATTAGTCAAATAAAACGAATATAGTTATAAAATACAATTATTTAATTTATTAAAAAACCACTATAGATAAAAGTATGTACATATTATATTGTTTGTGGTTAAATAATAAAATGGTTATGTAAAAAATTGTTTTATTTTATGTAAATTAGAAGCAGATAATAGAATGAAGTGGCGTACAATGGGAGAGGTCTATATCCAGCAGTGGACTGCGATAGGCTGATGATGATGATGACTTAAATTGGCTTTGTCATGTATGATTTTATATATTTTTACAATAAAAAAAAAATTGTGTACAATATGGAGTGGAATAGGGCCAGCCTATTTCGTCCCGTGGGTGTCGTAAAAGGCATCTAAGGGATCGGACTGGTATCTAAAAGCCAGTATGTATACAGTCATAAAGTGCTTGGGTAACAGCAAGAGGTGGCCATGGTCTGCAGGTGTTCCTGGATGGATGTCTCCTAGGGTATCGCCAGGTCCCTTGCAATAGACCCACTTGTGACAGATGCGTGTAGTTTTAGTTAGGTGGTGACCCGTGGGGGATTCCACACATATAAAAAAAAGTATGCCTACAAACCTCTCAGTAGGCCCACTTGCAATAGAACACCGTGTGCTTTTAGTATGTATTTCTGTAGTATATATATATATTATTATGATATAGGGACAGACGAACAGATGAGTCTTCTGATGGTAAGTGACAACCACCGTCCCTGGTTACCAGCAACTTAAGAGATGTAAGCCGCCTTTAAGCGTGAAAGAGAGGGGGAACTGGGCCTCGGGAAACCTCACTAATTTCAGCAAAATGCAACTTGCGTTGCTTCACAACCGGTTTTCTGTGAGGCCGTGGTATCGCACCGGTCGAACCGGCCCATTCGTGCCTAAGCATGGCTCTACCACTGTTACATTATATAAATTATTGTTATTTTGCCTTGTCCAGTGTCCAATAATTAAGTACTAGCTGTCTATATATCAAATATACCTACACTTATAATAATATCACAATATTAATACTCATTTCTAAATTCTAAAAACCAAGTACTCAAACAGTGAAACTTATAAAAAAAAATACAGAACGATTAAGAATATAGAAAATAATAAGAGAACAATCATATTTGATTAGCGTTTGAATATCTGACTTAAATACTCTAATCAAATTTATACATACATATATTATAAAGATGCAGAGTTTGTTCGTTTGAAGAAGAACGGCTAATCCGATTTGAATAAATCAATAAATCTTTTTAGCCTTAAATAATACGTTTATTAAGGAAGTCTAAAGCTATATATCATCAATGTGCGTCTCTTTTTGCCTTTCACATTCATTCATTTCACTGTTTGCCTTGTCCAAATGAATTATGTTCTGCAAAGCATTCCCTTTTCCTTTATAACCGACTTCAAAAAAGAGAAGGTTATCAATTGTTTTTTTTTTTTATTAGCTATCACGCAAAGGTTCGAGGTTGATCCAGTTTGAATTTTAAATAAATTTTCCACCACTAAATTGGTAAATGAATGTTTAAAAGCACAGCTTATATTGAAGTTTGTTATGAGCTCTTTAAAATTTATTTATTGCATATGGTAGGCCAAATTGCTGAATTAGGTAACATAACATCACGCTAGCAAGTACGTACTAAATATATAACTTAGATTAAGCTATCTTCAACCTGTCAATGTGTTCGTGGGTAGGCTGGAGTCCGTGTATCCTCTGCAGGTGTCTGGCGACGTTTCTTCTCCTGGCGAAGTTATTTTCGCAGACACGACACTTGAAGGAGTACTGTGGTGCTCTGTGACGGTTCTTGTGAATACGCATCAGGGTCACAGATTTGAACCTCGCTGGACATTGGTCACACTGGAATATATAAAGGTAAGAAATTATAAGGGTGGAATACATAAGGCGTAAGAGGTCTTAAGAAAAAGCCCCGAAGCAGACATATTTTTAAGTTATTTTACACTTGGATACGAATGGACCTGAGTAATACTACGGCCTCTCAGAAAAAAACCTGTCGATAAGCAATGCTTGTCTTGAATTTGTTGTTTCAACGAGTGACTGAGATTACTGCAGGAGACCCTTAAATTTTTTCCCCTCTTTTCAGAGGCGGGCAGAGCACTACCGACTCTTGAGTTGCAGTTGTCCATGAGTGGTGTTAGTCAGTTACCATCAGATGACAAGTCTACTCTTTTGCGTCTCACACCATAAAATACTATTTATAATTTTGTAGATACATACATACTCCAGAAGGGATTGGCAGAGGCGTAATTAACGCCTACATTTTGAGCCTGCTGCTTATACAGATGGATTGGGGAGTAGAAGCAATAGCTCAGGCCAGTCATAGAAATAGAATAAAGGTTCAAACATCATACGCTATAAATAATCAGGCGCTTAAAGAACTCTAACATATACATGATTTGGGAGTTTTGATGGACTCTAGACTAACATTTAACGCACATCTAGATAAGATAATACTTAACGCGTCTAAAATGTGTAGCTTCATTTTTCAATTGACTACAAAAAACTATAACTCAATTATTTAATTCGTTGGGTTGCAGTATACTGGAATATTGCTCTCAAGTTTGGTCTCACTATGAATGTCACAGAAATCGCCTCGAATGAACACAAAAAAGGTTCCTTGCTCATCTTACATATAACACAAAATGCTTGAAACATTTTAAATTAATGTCACTTAACAATAGACTTAAACCTGATCTTTCTTCTAATGACAAGAATCCATTTCTCAGTCCCAAGTATTGGGAGGAGCTCAAGGCTCTACAAGCTGTTCGGTTTACATAGATATAAGACTAATGTAGAGCTTAACTCGCTATTGACCAGAATAACCAAATCGTACAATGACATTTTTGGGGATAACCTGCCTAATTTTAATAAAAAACCACGGAGTATCTCGAGTCTCAGCTTTGATAAGTGAATGCTCACCCTGGGATTTGAAGAGTCTGTGGTACGTTACGCTGTATTTATATACTTATACTATATTTAATAGTCCTTTAAGGTTTTACCTTAAACTCTCAAACGTATTTTATCTGAATTAAATTTAGAATAGTACTAGTTCTAATTATGCTAGATGTAGTTGCCTATTATTGAATGAGCACAAGGTACGTGTTCGTATTTTTGTACTTAGATATGAGGTGCTGGAAAGTTAAAGGGTTCGACTTTGACTACATGTGAATAAAGTGGCTTTTTTATTATGATTACCTGAACAGTCTTGTCAGGGAGGTGTATAGCTACATGTTGCAGGTAGCTACTCTTGCGGTGGAAGCCGGCACCGCAAGAGTTGCACACGTAGGGCTTCTCACCAGTATGAAGCCGTTCATGGATCTGTAATAAGTTAAAACCAGTTACAACAATGAACAACCATTGTAGCTCTCGGTAGAGTGGAATAGGGTCACCCTACTTTTCCAGTGGCTGTCGTAAAAAGGCAACTAAGGGACCAGACTGTGATGTATCACAGTACAGTATACATACACTACCGTCCAAAAGTTTGGAAGCAACAAGATAAAATCAAATAAAATAAAAGTAAGCCATCTTAATTTTTTTTTATTGATACAGAATTAAAAAAATAGACAAAACACACTTCTACAACAATGAAATTAAATAAGTAATATAAAAATTAAATTAAATTTTAGCTTCATCGAAGTGTCCACCCCTCTCTTTAATTACCTTCTCGCATATTCTAGGCATCCTACTAATTAATTTCATAAAATACTGTTCATCTAACTTCTTCCATTCGCTCTGTAATAGTTGCCACAAATGTTCTGAGCTCGTAGGAGATTGATTTTTCACCCTTCTATCTAGTTCATCCCAAACAAGTTCAATGGGAGAAAGGTCAGGTGATTGAGACGGCCACTGCATGATTTTCACATCTTTTTTCTTCCTTAAAAAGTTCTGGCACAGTTTGGACGAATGTTTCGGGTCGTTATCTTGCTGAAAAACGAACCCAGGACCAATAAGATTCAGTCCACTGGGTATGGCGAAATCCTTAAGAATTTTCAAATAGCGTTCCTTGTTTAGTTTTTCGGTTATCCTCACAAGACTTCCGAGTTTATTGTTGCCGAAACACCCCCAAACCATGACATTACCACCACCATGTTTGATAGTAGGCACTGTACAAGCTTCTGAAGCTCTCTCTCCTTTAGATCGGCGCACAAAAACACGTCTATTGGACCCGAAAATCTGAAACTTCGATTCGTCACTCCAAAGAACTTTTTTCCATTGGTTTATTGTCCAGTTTTTATGTTCCTTTGCCCATTCTAGTCTGTTTTTCTTATGCCGAATTGTTAGTTTTGGTTTTTTAACTGCAACACAACCTCTTAGCCCCGCAGACAGTAGTCGTCTTTTAACTGTTGTTATTGACACGGGTGTTCCTCGCGTTTCATTCAGAGATGCGGTAATTTGTGGTGCAGTTAAGCGACGATTCCGTTTAGAAAGAACTCTGATGAAGTTATCCTCTTGACTTGTAGTGGATTTGGGCCTACCAGACCTTTTTCTATCTTCATTTTTGCCAGTTTCTTTTTTTCTAGCGAGGGTGTAGTGGACACCTTTACAAGAAATTCCGAGTTTTTTTGCGATTTGGCGTTCACTGTAGCCTTCCTCACGCAGAGTACAAATAGCGCTTCGCTGTTCAAGTGTGATTTGCTTGCGTTTTGCCATTTTCAATAAAAAAAGACGGTCAAGGAAGTAGTCGAAATCTTTTGAATACAGACGATGTTAATATCACAACCTTCGCGTTCTAATGCTCAAGTGTGACTAAATAAAGTCCAAAAAAGATAAAACTACAAAATATTTTCAATAAAACCGCATCAATGCATGAAAGAAAGTCCCCGGCGGATGAAGTAATAAAACACGTGTTTCGTCAAAATCCAGGAATTTGTTAAAACTCAAGGAATATGCACTAGTAATCCTTTTGTTTTGTGTTAAAAAATCACAAAAGGTCATAAAACTTTATCTTATTGCTATTATTTACCGCAGGGAGTCGGCAATCTTTTGTTTTGTTTGAAATCAGGTGTGCTTCCAAACTTTTGGACGGTAGTGTATATACTAATTAATTTAATTTCTTTATTTTCTTCAAATGTGAAATTAATATTTAAAAGATAAGTTAGTTAAATATCATCTGTGTTGATCTATAACTGCTCGTTTCCAAATGGTTGAGTTGACGGATTGACAGCAATAGGCTTTTCCACATTACATAAATAGGACTTAATAATGGTTGGCATTAGCTTTGAATTTAAAATATAACCAACTTTAAAACCAACCAATGATAACAATAATATTTGGGTCATTATCAGTTATCACCTTCACTATGCATCAGTTGTTATCACATTTGGGTATATTTGATAACATTTCATTGTTCATTCCTTCATTCAAACTAAATTTAGAAAATGGTTGAATCAATATAGCTAAGAAATATCTTTAACAAAAAACAATTCTTAAAAAGACAACTCCTGCACTAAGATCATTCCTGGGATGTATATATATTATGTTTGGCAAATAATACACACAAAGAACACCCAGAATTAAAACAATAATTTAAGAAAGTGTTTTCCTGTGTGGGGATTGCTCCCAAAGCACTAGATGAGGCAATTTAATGGCAAGGTGATCACTTAAACCACAGCATCATATGTGCAGTTGTGCAAAGAACAAATTCCTTAAGCTTTGGGAGCTAAACTGCTTATAGGCACACAAACAGTCATGTCAAATTTATAGCAGCCAGCTTTATGCATATATATATGGAGAGACGAACAGACGGGTCACACCTGATGGTAAGTTACAACCGCTATCCCCATGGTTGCCCATGCACCTGCAACTCAAGAGTCGTAAATGAGCTGCCCGCCTTCTAGGGTGATGAGGGATGGTGGAGGCGGGGAGGGGAAGAAGAGAGGAGAAATAAGGAGGGGGATAGGAAGGAGGAGGGGAGGAGTTGGGTCTCTGGAAACCTCACTCATTGCAGGAAAATGCAACACAAGCATTGCTTTACAACCAGTTTTCTTTTTTTTTTTTTTATGCAATAGGGGGCAAACAAGCAGACGGGTCACCTGATGGTAAGTGACTACCGCCGCCCATAGACACCCGCAACTCAAGAGTCACAAGTGCGTTGCTGGCCTTTTAGGTAGGAGTTTAGTGTGAGGCCATGGTATCACGCCGGTCGAGCCGGCCCATTTGTACCTAAGCATGGCTTTATAAACATTCAATAGTTTTACCTTAACTTGTTCAGCATTAGAGGCTCGGTAGTCACAATAGGAACATTTGTCAGTCTTCTCATAGCCATGCTTGGCTCTGCAGTGCATTAGCAACAGTCTTCTGGTGATAAACTTCTTACCACAATGCTAGAAAAATATACAGAAAGAAAATAAAATTGCTGCATTATCAGATTTCCCAACCAACATCATATTACTTATTACATTAGACAGCAAAGCAAAATGTTGACATTTTGTAAAAAAAAATATATAATTTATATAACATGGGATAGTTTTTTCCAAAATGTGAAAAACAAATATTTTTTCACACATTACTAGTATTCTTGTCAACCCCCCACCTAAGCTAAATGCTTGTGTTAGGGGTGGGTTAACAACGGTAGTGTACTGGGTGGGGTTTGAAGCCGCAACCACTTGAGAGCAAGTCCGACGCTTTAGATATCATGCTACCGCCGTCTTAACTTTTGTTGTGAATCTACAATTTTAATATCTTCTGCAATGTTCAGGAACAGGTGAGGAATGGCATACAAACCTCACAGACAACATCAAATCCTGTATGGATCTTGTAATGATTCCGCAATGATAACTTAGATGTAAGAATTTTATGACAATATTCACACTCTATCTCTTCTTTAACTCTTACTTTCTTCTCTTCACTCTCTTTCTTCTTTCTAGAGCTCCTTCTGGTTCGCTTTTTACCAATTCTTTTGCTCTGCTCATCTCTCTCAACTATATCCTCTGAACCAGGGTCAAATTCCATATCCTGATCATCATTATTTTCATCACTGTCATTAAAATCATTAAAACTGTCTTCTTTATCATTATATGACTTGAAATCATTAACTAAGTCTGATATATCTATCTCATGGTTACTTTCTGCTTTGAAGATGTGCGACTCTACTTTAATTTCATATATTTGTTTCTCATTGATGCGATTAACTAGAATTTTTTGGTTCTCTTCACATTTTTTACGAAATTTGTAAGTATTATTGATAAAGTTTATACAAGTTGAGCATATTTCTTGTGGTAATGGATCACTTAATTCCACCTGTAATGTATAAATGACTAATAATATAATAAATATTGCTTAAAAACAGTTTCAATTTTTCAAGTTTCAAATTTCAATGTATATCAATTAAAAAGGATCGTTTGGTAGTGATAATCTTTACGGTGTGTTTGTATTTATGGTGTTTTTTGTATTGAAAAACTATTTGAATATCATTATCAAAGAGTAGTACCTTGATTCCTGTAGTATTAAATATAACTTCACTATACTTTTCACTATATTCAGGAACGGAAAATATGGGATTCAGAGATTGCACTTCCAAGCAAGTTCTACAGCAGTTCCAAGTATTCATCTCTAATATATGTGTGATATAAAAATATTTTAATTACTAATTATTCATCTTAAAATTAAATATTTATTTAAATAACTTATTAGACGCTAGAGGCGGCAGGTAGAATACAAAACAAGACGCTAAAAGCAAAACGACTGACATGACATTTGGAGTGGAAAGTTGCCAACTCTGGAAATCGTTTCTACTGCTATTTCACGTTGAAAATCACAGAATACAAAGACTTCTATTCTGTGTTAATTTTACACATTTCACTTAATAGTTTATATATTTTCTGACCAAAATATATTATTGTATTAACGGTTAAAAAAAAAGTTGAAGGTATTTTTTAATAGTCAAGTAAATAAGTCAGACTAAGTCAGTCGTGAAGCTAGTTGCCCGTTCCATTACGTAGATCTTATGAACAAGAACAGGCAAATAACTCTAGTCTTTCAAGCTCTTTTTGTACACATTCATACACACCGTATCTTCAAAGTTATAATTTACTATTCACATAACAAAAAGAATACCGCAAAAAGAGAGGGAGATCCAATACAAAAGGTATATTTCTAACAAAGATGGAATAGGAAGTGCAATTGGCTCAGGCTGGTCATGGTCGCAAACCTGTAACACAAACTGGTAAAAGGAGAACAGTCTGATATTTTCTTTTAAGTCACGTAATCGTATTTGGACCTAACATTATGGGGCTAAACTTCCAAATTAAAACACCATGTTAGAGTATTAGTTATTTTAATTACTTTACAGCACCCTTAAAGTGAGTAATAACAAGAGAAATTCAAGTTTTTAATTAATTTATTCTCATATATCACTTACCTACTTCAATATCTTTACAAGTACATACATATTTTGCATTTTTTAGGTACTACGTAGATGACTCAAAAATTTTTTATTTGTTCCTGACTGCCAGCGATCGTGGGTTCGATTCCCACCTAGGACAATTCATTGTGTGATGAGTATGATCATTAGTTCTGTGTCTGGGTGTAATTCATATATAATATGTATCTATGTATTTAGTAATAAATAAGTGTTTGTACGTATACTTAGTTTGGGATCAAACTTAGTTATTATATTATTATTATTATTTGCAAGAACATTATAGACATGCATGGGCCATTTTCTAACACTAACGAATGATTTTTTATCGGCCAATTGTGTACCTAGTCACTGTCGTCGGACAGTCTACGATAGTTTGATAGATTAATAATTTTTGTAAAGCTATCACATACAAAACCACTAGTGTTCGGGACTAAGAGTGATGAATGATAAAATCCGTCAAACAGTCTAGGCTCTAGAGAAGTGAAAAAGAATATCATACATATACACATATACCCTAAAATTGAATAAAAAAAACATGATTTCTCTGGCAACACTGGGTTGACTATTTGCAATGTAGTAACATTGTTTCCATGATTTGTCATGCTTTATAATAATGAAAAATAAACGCGGTTGATTCTATCTGTCTGTCTTCTGTCCGTCTCATATGGCAAATACAAAACTCGTTACACCAGACTTGTCCGAGTTTATGTAATATTTAACTCATCATCATTAGCTTATCACCGTCCACAGCTGGACAAAAACCTTTCCAAAGGAACTCCAACGGTTCTGGACAGTGCGCATCCAACCGCAACCAGCCAACTTCATCAACATTTTGCCTATAACGGTCTCCACTCTAACGCATATCGACTTCAGTGACCATTATCATGGAGACATGACTCCCCCACTATTTTTATAATTAGGAATGCAAATGAACAGACGGTGCACGTGATGGTAAGCCCCGCTCATGGACACCTGCAACTCAAGAGTCACAAGAGCGCTGTCCGCCTCTGATGACAGGAGAAATATGGAAAGGTGGTTGGACCTCTGGTAAGTTCAATTACTCAATACAATGCGTCCATTGTTGAAAACCCGGTTTTGTTTGAGGCCGTAGTGTTACTGCGGTCAAGTCGGACCGTTTGTATCTAATTATGGCTCTTCCACGTCTCCCACTTCATGTTAGAGTACTGATTCTCTGACTAATACTCTAGTCCTCTGCCGAATGACTTAATTTCGTATTTAGAGTCATTTTTAGTTATTGACAGAGTATTTGTCAACGGGTCCCTGTTCAGATCGCGGCAAATTATGGAAGTTTACAAGATGGCGGCGGACGTGGTCCGGACATTTGTATGTCTTTGAACACCGCGGACAGAGGTATCTGAAAGAATAATAAGAACACACATTAGCCATATTTAATCACGAATGGGCCGACTCGACAGTTGGCCCTATCGCGGCCTCACCAAAACCGATTGCAAATCAAAACTTGCGTGGCATTTCACCGAAATTAGTGAGGTTTCCGGATGTCCAACTACCTCTCTCCTCTTCTCCCCTCTACATCTCCAACTCCTCAACGGATCCCCTACTTCATCATCAGTCTCAAAGGCGGGCAGCGGACTTACAAATCCGTCTGTTCGTCTGTCCCACTACATTTTAAAACAAAAATTATAATAAATGTAAGTTAATATTCTTAAAAACTACGGTGAAACCTTTTTCTCTTTAGACTACATACAGACAGACATACATACACGCACGCCTCACGAGATAAGGGGTTGGCAGCGGCGTAATTATTAGCGGATATTTTGACGATTATAACTTAGTCTCATTAATGAATAGCAGGCCTATTGCCGACATCCGGACACTTGGGAATTGAATAGGTTTTTTTTAGTATATTGACTTGAAAAACTATGTTTTAATCTACATATATAAAAAAAAACATAAAAGGCATATCAAAAAGGGCAAAACTGACAGTTTATGTAAGGAATAAAAGAAGTACCATTTAACTAGTAAGCAATGCTTGCGTTGTGTTTCACCGATTAAGTGCAGATAACCTCAAAGACCGGCAACGCATTTGCAACTCAATCGAGTAGCAAGTTTTTTAATGGGCGGTGGTAGCCACTTACTATCATGTCCACCGTCTGCTAGTTTAACTTTAAATAAAGCCATTCCATGGCCTTCCTGTGGCATTTCAAACGGGTCATATTTACCTGTATTTATGTTCACGGTGGACTTTATATTTGTGGACTTGCAGACGTTTCTTGGACTTCTCCCGTTTATTGCAGAGGGGGCACTGGAGAAGATATACATATATGTATTGTGATAATAATAAGTACCTAGATGACTGAGCTTAGCTCCAGTTTTTCTTTGTTTGTAAATCTTTTAAAAGAAGAAATAGAAAACAGAAAAAAAGGGAAGAAAAAATCATCTGGACTCGAAGCGGGGTCTTCTGGTTTTGGGACCACCCTATTTCCCACCTGAGCTTTTATGTATAAAAATATATATAAACTTGTACATAGTGGCGAAATCTACCTTTGTATTCTAATGACATTGTAGCATATTTCATTGCCTGAAGGCGCGGATTAAACGTTTTCAAAAATGAAACCTATCTAGATCGTTTTATCGCCCCGGAACCCACCGCATACTAAATTTTATGAAAATCGTTGGAGCCGTTTCCGAGACGCAGATTATGTATATATGTATATATATATTGGATAATACCTTAACAAACCTCACATATCCCAACTAATCAGAGCCCGTACTATTGTAACCAGACTGCTGACAAACATACTTATATAAGCAGAAGCCAGTTAAGCTTCTGCTTGCGGTATCCCTTACCCCATGTTTTCTATCTCCTGTTCATATTCCTATTAAAAATCTTGAGTTCTTCCTTTTTACCAGTCTTAAAACTACCGCAAGGAGATTTCCCGTCCAGTACACGGCCAGCCATAAAAGCAACCAGCCGTAACATTGAAACGACTCCAAAAAATTTTGGAACACCATGGCAGTTCTACTAATCAAAACTTATTTACTATTAAAAACAAAATACAAAAGTATTGTAAAAAAGCTACTCCTTTTTGAAGTTAATTAAAAATAAGGTAATGGCATTAGTGTTTGACATATCGACATAAAATACAGATTATAAAACTGACTGTCACTAGCAGTTGACAATATTGACACGTTGACTGTCCGTTCATTATATATAATGCATTCACGACACAGCTATGACGTCCATGCATTATATATAACGCACACATGAAATATTCGAAAATTTCATGGATACCCTTTATAATACGTGATTCGTGATTATTCCTATTGTAAACAAATTATATCCAAGACTTGTATCAGAAAAAAAATCTCTCGTCTCGTGATACGTAGTAAATTCTGCTTGGACTGTCAACGTGTTAATTACAATTAAAAAGACGAGAATTTGTGTATTATTTAAAAAATAAGTTATATACATACATACGCTAACGCCTGTATACCTGAAGGGGTAGGCAGACGTGTATTAAACACCCACATTCTGGCAATTAGAATTGGTTCCCTCATACATAAGTTCCCTCACTAGCGTATTACCGTCATTTGGACCTTGTAGGAATGTATATGTATATACAGTCTGATAAATAGCGTACGGCCAAGATCACTAAATATTAGAATATCTATCCAGTTATTTAAGAGTGTGGCCATGAGTTTGCCCGATTTCTTTTCACGTGGCCCAACCATTTGAAGAGATAAATTCAGGCATATAGAGTACTAGCCGTTTCCTACAGGTGCATCTGTGATTATGCTCACTGCTCCATTCCTAAGAGTCACAGCGTGATGTTTTAAAGCCTTTAGACATCCTCAATAAACGGTCAGTAGTACCTGAGATTAGCGCATTCAAACAAACAAACTCTTCAGCTTAATTATATTAGTATAGATTATATATTAATTGTGTTATTTTAATGTTGACAAGCAACCTATGTTTGCGGTAATATTCTAAATATATACCTATGCTCACGCGTTACTCCCGTCTAGGGTGGGCAGAGACGGTATAACACTATTTGCCATGATCCTAACACACAACTTACCCGTCTTGCTCATTTATAAGTCCATTCATCAAGTCTCGTCAGTGACGGGTTCTTTAAATTTGGGTCTTCTATAGCATAATGCCAATCTAGTCAGTATACCTTCTGACCCTACTCACTCACTCACAGAAGCCTTGTCACATGTTGGTAAGGGAATCCCCCACCTATAAACACTTGCAACTCAAGAATCACAGGAGCGCTGTCCACCTTTTAGGGTATGGGAAACGGAGTTGGGCTTACGGTAACCTCACTTACTCGGTCACACAATTAGAGCATTGTTTAACAGCCGCTTTTCTGTGAGGATGTGTTAATACTAGTCGAGTCAGCCCAAAAATTCCTTTGCACAGTCGCTCTTCACTCATCCTCTCAACTTTTCAATCGTTTTCTGATCACATAATTCACTCAGTCAATCAATCTAACAATACACACACTTCTTAGTGAACGCATTTCAACGGTACATTATCCGACTTCAAAAAGGAGTAGGTTTTCAATTCTGTTTCATGTTTGAGCCAAGTAATAATGTATGTCGCTAGGTGTCCAGATGTCTAACTAAAGCTGTTGTCGGATTCCTCCTATTTAAAACGCACTATGACACACCGTGTGGTTTTAGTCTGTTCTATTCAGACACACCGTTTCACCGAAAACCCTGGTGGGATGACGGCCCGAAAGGGTTTCCAAAGGAGAAAAAAAAAAGTATAATATTGTATGTGTTGATTTCTAATCTTACATTATATGAAAAAGAAGGAGATTTTAAATAATTGCTCATCAGTTAAAGTTTAAAGGTGTCATACAGTCACCTACCCCCCACTTGCTGTTGGATGTTGAATTTCGGGACACACTGTATATGTATATATATATATATATATATAAGAAATAAATATCACATTAACCTGCTTGAAATAATTACTCACCCATTAAACTGTATCAGCAGTTTCACTTGGGGTGATGTGAGGATTATAATCATACACACAAATATGTACCAACATTTAGAAGTAATAGAAACTCACATAGATACATCTAATGTGTCATAAAAAAATATATCCTTCTTATTGGTTCCCATCTAGAGAATTAAATACTACCAAAAAAAGAAAATACAATTAACAATGTTTATTACAAAAAAAAACTGCAATTCAAAATTTCTATATCCTTGATATATTTTTATAAAGTCTTATGTCAACCACTAGTGCTTTAATAAAAAAAATATAACCCTTCTCGTTGCGCAGTCGGGTACTAATAAATAAAAGTCAAACGTTTAGTGCCCTTACCTCACCTTCTTGTATCCGTAGACAATAAGGGACCGATTGTTATGTCACCTAGCGTAATTAATCAGAATACTATTAAAATATATTTATTTTTCGCATTATATATTAATTGACAGACATTAAACAGCGAGCGCTTAAAGAGACCGGTTAACATATGAGCGCGCTTAAAGAGACCGGTTAACATATGAGCGCGCTTAAAGAGACCGGTTAACATATGAGCGCGCTTAAAGAGACCGGTTAACATATGAGCGCGCTTAAAGAGACCGGTTAACATATGAGCGCGCTTAAAGAGACCGGTTAACATATGAGCGCGCTTAAAGAGACCGGTTAACATATGAGCGCGCTTAAAGAGACCGGTTAACATATGAGCGCGCTTAAAGAGACCGGTTAACATATGAGCGCGCTTAAAGAGACCGCTCAACATATGAGCGCGCTTAAAGAGACCGATTAACATGTGAGCGCTTATAAAGACCGGTAAAACAGTGAGCTTCTTTTATTAAGCAAATACAAGCTTACTTAAAGAAACTGCTTTTTCAATGAGCGCTTAAGGAGATCAATTAGTCAGTCAGCGTAACGAACAATTATTATACAGTTCATAAAATGAAATATTTTCTTCAATTCTTTCTGATACCTGTGATACATATTATTGGGATTATATAATTATTTATTCTATAAGAGATCGCGATCATATTTATTTAGAACATTATAATTATATCTATGGCAGCGTAATGGAGAATATTACTTATTTTATTTTTTTTGCTGTGTGAAATTATTCTTTTAATACTATATATAGTTTGGGAGATATTATGTATATTATATATTATACAGAATGAGTCAACATTACAGTGAGAGTGATATAAAGTGACGTAACACGTGGGTTTGTAAAGTGAAAATTTAGATTATCGTAATATCCAAATTACTTGCTCGATTTTAATCTAACAAGAACAAATATATTTCTAGACAATTAGATTACACGATTACGGAGATTCAACAGATTAAAAAAACATGTTCACATTCTCCATTATGGAATGCATATTCTACAAGTACTTAAGTATAATATCAGCAATGTTATGTACACCTATATTTAAATGCATCATACATACAATTATTCATCATTTATTGCATCATTTATCAATTATTTATTCAAATTATTCCGTTGGTTTATTTAAGTTTTACTTGTTTACTCCCAGGTTTACAGTCTCATCATAAGTCACATTAAAGTCACAAAGGATGTAGCTGAAATAAACTGGGTGCTATGAAGATAATTGTGGGAGGCCTAAGTCCAGCAGTGGAGTGCATTAGGGTAATTAATTGATAGTCACAGTTATATTGATAACAGGTATACCTAATACCGCACCTAATAATTAAAACCTAGTATCTACAGCTGAACTCTAACAATCGGTCCCATTTGTTCGTCAGGCACGCCGTGAACACGTCTCGTGTGGGCTCGAACTTTGTTTGGTTTCTCGAAGCGATGTTCGCATATACTGCACAGGTATCCGTAACGCTTGCCTGTGTGCGCGTTGTGTTTGTGTATCTGTAGGAACTTGCGCGACTTGAGCTTTTTCGGGCACATGTCGCACTAAAAAACCGATAGTTGTAATTTTGTTGTCTATGGTCGATGTAAAAAAATATCGTATTTTAATCTTGATGTATTTAATAATATATAAGATACTCAAAGTGAGTTTTCGAATTGAAAATAGAACTTGGGAGTATGTTGTCAATAATAGGTTTGAAAACGTCAACACTAGGTACAATACAGTCAGTAATAAGTACGATACTGTCAATATCTGAATTTTATAATATGACAATATTGTATGAAATTAGTTTTCGTATTAAAAAAACAAATACGTAATTTCATTATAAGCTAAATAATAAGTTAAGTATTTTTTTAATAATATGTCCATCATAGTGTCAGAAACAAATCAAACATTCATAGACAAAATTCAGAACAAGATTTTTTTTTATATAGGTTATTATTTTTGTTTAAAACTTGAATCTCGTTATATTATATAAATATATATATATATATATATACATATATATATATATATTTATATAAATTAAATAAACTGTACCTGGAAGTTCTTCTCTGGCAGATGTATAGCGATATGCTGCACCAGGTTAGACCTTCGATGGAAGGTGGCCCCGCAGTGGTCACACACGTAAGGCCTCTCGCCCGTGTGACGACGCTCGTGAATCTTAAAACGAAATACAATTATCACGCCTATAGCCCTGAGGGAAGGCAGAGATGTATATTAAACACAAAATGAAATTAGAATGGATTTTTATAATTTATGAACATAAATGCCGTGTGGTTTTGGTGAAGAATTTTTTTTTTAAAGAACACTTCCGCATTAGGATTAATTCATGACATTCAAACAACGGACACAAAGAACACCCAGACTCAGAACAACAATTTGAGGATTACACAAAGTGTCGTCCCGTGCGGGGTCGAACCCACAACACTCGGCGCGCCAGCGTCTCGGTGGTGCCTTAAAAGTCGACTAATAATATTGCCAACCACAATTTTGGTCTTACTCCAGAGCAGAATAGCAGAGCAGGCAAGCAGGTTTTTTTTTTCGATCTGGAAACTTTATGTCTGTATATATACTGTCTGATAGATAACAGTCCGCTCCTTAAGTCGCCGTTTACGTCACCACTGAGAAACCCACATAGAACCACTCGGCAGAACTCTATTTCTTGTGGAAGACTTTACGTAAGTTTTTTTTTTAAATTAGCCTACCATAATGACTCTACTCTGCCTGATGGAAAGCAACAAGTGGAGTCTAAGAGTGGTGGTCACCATCCTCATTTCAAGTGTAGTCTATAGCATGGTGACCCACACTATGTCGGCCTGGTGAGATGCTTTTTCACGCCCTGCTTAAAAGACCCAGGATCAAAGTAGTGAGTTCCAGGCTCTCACCGATCGGCACAGAAAGGAAGAGTCGTTTAGTTCGAGATCGTATATTTTCGACTCTCAAACTGTGACTCCTCAGCCCAGCACGTGTTGTCGTGTAGAGAGAGGGAGAAGGTGGTGTTTAATCTAGCCTGTTGTATGTAAACGCGCTCTTATAGTTGAGCACTACTCACAGTGAGCGCTTCTTTTGTAGCCGAGCTGTATTCGCAGTAAGCACATTTGTGTATCTTGTAGAGACCGTGGCGAGCTCGTTTGTGTTCTTGGAGTTGATTGTTGTTCCGACATCTTTTACCACACGTCTACGAAACACAAGTAATATATGTAATATATGTATAATATTAATATTTAAATGTGAGTGTAAGTTTGTTTGTTACGCTTTCACGCCGAAACTACTCGACCGATTGTCATTAAACTTTGTATACATATTCATAAAGGTTTTTTTTACAGGTTTATATAAAATATAGTAAATAATAGGAAATTACAGATTTCTTTAAAATATAAATTTTGTATTTTTCTACAGTCCAAAAAGGATTTCATTTCTAAGGTGCAGTTAGGCCCCGGCCTGAAGGCCCTATGCCGGAACACCGTGTGGTTTTAGTAGGTTCGAGTCCGACTAACCACTTCACCGTCAGTTCCGGTGAGGTGAAGACCCAAGGGGGGTTTCACAGGGGTACAAGGCTAATAGGCTATAGAAAATCACACTGCGACACTTAGAAGCGGAGCTTTAACATTAAACAACTAAATAAATAATTAAATACTTACCTCACACACGCAATAGTTGGTATGAAAGCGCATATGAGCTTTGTAAGTCGCTTTCATTCGAAACTCTTTGTTACAAGTTGCGCATTTGTACGACGCACAATTCGGCAACATCATTCGTTTCTTCTTCGTTTGCTTCTGTAAATAACAGTGTAGTAGGAGAGCCATGCTTAGGCACGAACACCAACGAACACAGAAAACTGGCTGACAAACAATGCTTGCGCTGTGTTTCACCGAATAAGTGAGAGTATCGAAGAACCCCCTCTCCTCTTGCCCCTCCCCTTAAAAGCCACGGATAGCGGTAGTCACTTACCATCAGGTGACCCGTCTATTCGTTTTTCACAGTATATTATACAAAAACAACATTGAGTAGAGTAGACTTACAGATTAAAACATACACTCACGCCAAAACATCGGCTTTTTAGAATTTATACCGTCTGTCTTTGTACGCGTATCACGTTAAAACTACTACATGGAATTGAATGCAGCTTACACAGGTGTATTGCTAGAAGTCTAACTTAAAATATAGGCAGTATTTCAGCGCACCTCAACCACCCATATGTTGCTTAAGCTCGTGTAACAGAGAGCAAGTTTATTGACGTCAAACGGTTACTTTATGACTGTATACATACTGTCTGATATATAACAGTCCGATCACACACGAAAAGATAGGTTGGCTTTATTCTACAGCCACATATATATTTATATATTTTTATACTATAGGGGGACAGACGAACAGACGGGTCACTTGATGGTAAGTGACAACTGCCGCCCATGGACACCTGCAACTCAAGAGTCGTAAGTGCGCTCTACTCATCCCCCCTCTCTTCTTTCCTCTCCCCGCATACCCCCATTCCTCATCAAAGGCGGACAGCGCACTTATGACTATTGAGTTGCAGGTGGCCATGGACGGCGGTTGTCGTAAGTGCGCTCTACTCATCCCCCCTCTCTTCTTTCCCCTCCCCGCATACCCCCATCCCTCATCAAAGGCGGACAGCGCACTTATGACTATTGAGTTGCAGGTGGCCATGGACGGCGGTTGTCGTAAGTGCGCTCTACTCATCCCCCCTCTCTTCTTTCCCCTCCCCGCATACCCCCATCCCTCATCAAAGGCGGACAGCGCACTTATGACTATTGAGTTGCAGGTGGCCATGGACGGCGGTTGTCGTAAGTGCGCTCTACTCATCCCCCCTCTCTTCTTTCCCCTCCCCGCATACCCCCATTCCTCATCAAAGGCGGACAGCGCACTTATGACTATTGAGTTGCAGGTGGCCATGGACGGCGGTTGTCGTAAGTGCGCTCTACTCATCCCCCCTCTCTTCTTTCCCCTCCCCGCATACCCCCATCCCTCATCAAAGGCGGACAGCGCACTTATGACTATTGAGTTATAGGTGTCCATGAAAGGTGGTTGTTAGTTACCATTAGGTGACCCATCTGTTCGTCTGTCCAGTATATAAACAAAACAAAAAGTCTTATTTAGGCCTCTGTTGTTCTAATAAAGACCCCTCATAGTGGCCTGTTACAATTTCATCATGTGTATAAATATTTTGTCCGTACCTGCATCATCTTTGGTTTGCTATTGACGTGCATATCATAGTCATCATCATGATCCTGGAACTGCTCTCCAAATATTTCATAGCTGTAGTCCTCCATCTCTACTTTGTCCACTTTAGTGGTGTCAACTGCTGGCTTGAGGGTCTTTTGCAGACGAGAGCAGTACTTCTTCTTGGGTTTTCCTGTAAAATTTTGTAAGTATACAAATAAACATCAAAAAATTCTGCTGTAATTGTGCCTAAAAAAGATAAACACAATTTGGACAATTTTTAATAGGCAAGCCACGAGCCAGCCGGCTGTCAAGGTTACTAATCGGGATGGAGAAACAACAGCTGCTTAAAGTAACTGGAGTCATCACTGGAAATGGCTCTTTTAACAAACACCTTTTTACTATAGGTTCTACAGACAACCTCCTGTGCAGAGCATACATGAGAGCCTATGGAAAGAGAAACTGAAGCTCATATACTGACGATATACTTCAGGCGGTTGGAGAATACCGCGCTAAGTACATAATTCTAGAATAGACACCACGGCCTCACAGAAAACCGGTTGTAACCCTCTCCTTATTCCCATCTATTAATTTCCCATCTAATCATTGCCACTCTCCTCTTTCTCCTCCTCGCATCCCAAATCCCTTATCACCCTCATAGGCGGGTAGCGCACTTTCGACTTGAGTTGCAGGTGTCCATGGAAAGTGATTGTCAATTACCATCAGATGTCCCATCAGAAAAAAAAGAGCAATGGGTTAAACAAGTGGCATCATTTATGGTTCTGAGTGTAATGTAGATATACCTGATATCATGTTAAGAAGTGTTTTCTCAGACTTTCTGCTTTTCCTTCTGAAATGTAATGCCATATTCATAGTCTCTATGCATTGAGTACAAATCTTCTGTGAAAGACCATCATTCATTTTAATCTGAAAATGATGTAGAAGTTTTTTAGTAACTTGCTCAACTAATAATAATAAGTAATGGATTGATTAGAGCACTGAGCAATGATTGTTGATATTACCATTCCTCATGACGGCAATTTTATATAAGCTGAAAATGATAGTAATTGTTGTGCCGATACTGATATCAGCCCATGGTTTGATTGCTAAGAGCCTTGACTAACACCTTCAGAGGGTCATGTTAGGTAGTTGGGTTAAGGGCCTGATGCAAATGGCAGTCCATCTCAGCACAACACATATTGTGATGAGGTTCTTGTCTCTGGAGCCCTAACCACCGGTAGCTTGTTTCTTGTAGGGGATAACCGTGGGACACAATTTCTTATATTTTTAAATATATTTTCTTTTATATTTAAAATTGTAATTTATATAGGATTGTTTTATTAAATAAAGATTATAATAATAATGTATAAATATTTTTTTAACACATCTCACACCATTCCATCTTTATATATAAGTAACTTGTGAATTGTATTGTCGAGCTATTAGATTATACACAGTACATATAGCTCATGGGAAGCGTGCGGTGATGATGACGCGAGTTTCACGCTTTTTGTTCACCCAGACAGTACAAATACATATATACACAGTATACATAGAGCTCATGGAAAGTGTTCGGTGACGATGACGCGAGTTCCATGATTTATGTTCATACAAAAAGTGGGCTTTTTAAGACATGCTTACGCTTTTGAGGACATTTAAAGAAAAACCTATTACGCTTAATATATTAGCTATTAAGAACCGTGAAAGCTTACCTGCAACCCTGTCACTAATCTCAGATCGTGAGACATTTTTTGTTCCGACTCTTTATTATAAAAAATGGACACTAAATCATCAGTAGTGAGACAAGTTCTGCAGTATGAAACCTCTGAACTATTTCCCTCAGTCTTAGTAAGCTTTATCGGCTTTTTATTTTGAGCGCGGCGTTTGGCATTCATTCGATTTAATAACAGTAGGGCTAACATTTTAATAGAGTTTTCTCGTATATATTGACAGAAAATGATGTCTTAATTACATTAAAAATGCATCAGTGATTTTCTATGTCGATTAAGTTGTAAAATCTGTATAATATAACTGAAATAGTAACTGTATTTTATGTTTAATTTAATTTATAGATTACACTTGCTGTCTGACATCGCGAACGATATGACATAAATATAAACAAAATAAAGTAACATTTCCTAGAGACGTCTTAGTAACTCGATTGTATTCTATAATCGGACAAATAATTATATAATTTTCAATTACTGGTGAAGATTCTGCTAATTGACTGGTAATACTAGAACTGACTTTTGAGCCTGGAGGTAGTAGGTTTAACACTGGAATTTTTTTTGAGAATTTTGTGATTCACATATGTGAATGTTGTTTCTAGAGTGTAGGAGCTGTCTTAAAAAAAACTACAATTTTATATTTTCTTTATTCAATGAATATGTACAGAACAAAATCTATCTACTATAAAGTATATTTATCTATAATTTTCTTATGCACTTGATATTAAGATAAATGTGAATCTTTTACTATACCACGACTTTTAATTCGATTCCACATTTGACATTAGCTACTGTCATTTTGTAAAATAATGATACCACATATAATAGTGTAGTGATGAACACAAAAATTGATAAACAATCGCGATTTATGTTTAAGTAATCATAATATTGGTGTGCCAATTAAAGACAAAATTATTGATTTTTATTTAAATAAATACATAATTATTCATAATAATGATTTATTAATTAGTAACCGCTGCTTTATTTTATAAAAAGTTAGTATTTTTGTTTTTTATATTAAAAACAAAACTTATAATAAAAGAACCTAAATAATTTTCTGTATTGGCAACCCGTGCGCGCTCGTGCAGCTATCGCCATTTTGTTTATCTTGTCATTCGGCTTCATTCTCCCAGTCTGACTGCACGAATATCTTGTTTCATTGCGAATCGATATTTTGTTGGGTTTTTGTTAAAGTTTTGTAACGTTGTGTTTGTTGTTACGTTTATAGTTTTTTGTGAACTTAGAGTGAATCTATTTGTTTTGGTTTCCCATCAAAATGGATCCTCAGCCAAGTACATCACAAAAGGACGTGGATGTTTTCTTGCCCCCAAGATAAAAACGTCCACGAAAAGCTTTCACTGTTACTGAAAAAGTAATGATCCGCAACGCCTACAAGTACGTGAAAAATGAAACTTCTGCGCAATTGGAGGCCTTTGAAGTTGTGGACGAAAATGAATGTATGAGCAAAGTTGCTGACATATTGGGAATAACCTCACGCTCTGTTTGTAACGTTTTGAAGGAAGGAAATAAAGGTGCGCCGCCAACTCCTCCTAAAAAAACTGGACCAAAGCGAAGTTTCAAAGATAAAATTGATGAATTTACATTCTCCGCAATACGAAGAATTGTTCATCAGTTCTTTTACCGAAATGAACCTCCAACCATTGCAAAAGTTAGTCAATCAGTCAGACAGTATTATTTACCTACATCTTTTATCTATATAAGCAATGATTCCAAACTATTATAAAATTTACTATTTTAGATTTTACAAGTGATGAACGATGATCCAGAAATGCCCAAGGTTTCCAAAGACACCCTCAGAAAAATTTTGAAGCATCTTAATTTTAAATTTGTTGCACGGTCACGCAAGAGCACACTTATTGATCGAAATGATATAATAACGTGGCGCCAGCGTTACTTGCGTTCTATATGTCAGTTTCGACGAGAAGAGAGACATATATATTATCAAGATGAAACTTGGGTTAACGCAGGTAAGGCTAACATTTTGAATTTATATACATTTTACATTAAATTTAATAGTAATATTAAATGTTCATGTACTATATTTATTTTTAGGTCATACTGTAAAAAAAACTTGGGTGGACAAGAAAGTCACATCATCTCGGCAAGCGTTTTTAGAGGGACTGACCACTGGATTAAAAAATCCATCTGGAAAAGGCAAACGTCTCATAATTAGCCATATAGGTAGTGAAGAAGGCTTCCTGGAAGAGGGGCTCATGATTTTTGAAGCAAAGAAAAATTATGAAGATTACCATGATGAGATGAATGCAGTTTGTTTTGAGGAGTGGTTCGCTGGAGTCTTACCAAAATTAAGACCAAACTCAATTGTGGTGATGGATAATGCACCTTACCACTCCCGAAAATTGGAAACGGCACCAAAAATGAGCTGGAAAAAAGCTGCCATTCAAGACTGGCTTTTAAATAGAAATATTCATTACGAACCATATATGGTTAAAGCTACGCTTTTAGAACTGATTCCACATAACGAGTCTTTTAATAAGTACGCTGTAGACGAAATGGCAGCACAACATGGGATCACGGTTTTAAGACTGCCCCCTTACCATTGCGAGCTGAACCCTATCGAATTAATATGGGCGCAGGTAAAGGGGCATGTGGCTCAAAATAATAAAACCTTCAAATTGACAGACGTGCGAAATTTATTTGAGGAAGGCATTCAAAAAATTACGGCTACCGAATGGTCTAAATGCGTATCCCATGTTGTCAAAGAAGAGGAAAAAATGAGTAGGCTAGATATGTTAATTGACAATATCACAGACACATTTATAATAAATGTTACAGAAAGTGACAGCGATAGCGATAGCGATGACGGCGACGATTTATAAAATAAAATATTACCATGATACATCTATTTGTTTTATTTCTCATGTTCCTTCATGATCACATTTTTTTATTCATTTCACACACAATTATTACAGAAAACTCTCAGATCCTTAATAAAATTAATCGTCATAACTAAATTATCCTTTCAAAAATATTTAATTTCCTGATATACTTAGTTTCTATTAAAGTAGTAGTTGTTTAGATATACTGCTATAAACCAGAGGAATCGATCTGGAAATATTCCATTTCCGTATCGAATAATTTCGCAACGTCACTATTTAGTACTTGTCATAACGTTGCAATACTGAAATTGTCAAATCTGGAATCGAATTAAAAGGTTTAGTATAATCTACTACTACTACAAATCTTTAAGTTATAAATATGCTGCAAACATGTAATGATATTTAAAAGAAAACCATAAGTGTCATTACTCGTATTTGTAAAGTGAACACATGAATATAAACAAATCAAACTCAAAAGAATCAAAGGTTTTAAAAAAACAGTAAATTTTGTTCTAAATAATAAATGACATTTATTCGGACAGTAGGCTACAATTTCAACTTCAAATACTACAGTTGTCTTAACTAAATATTTAATTATTTCACTGTACATAACCAAATCATTAATTAACAAGTATACTCTTAAAAAATTAAAATAAATATTCAATAAAATCGATACAAATAGTAGAAGTAAAAAGTTACATCACTATTGAAAAGATTTGACAGCAATTGTCTTACCATTAAAAAATATGTTCTCTTAAATAGTAGAATACGTACGTACTATGATGAAAAAACTAGGTATTTTAAATATGTTCTTATCTTACGGTAGGTAAGAGGTGTGCCACATTACATTTCCACTAGAAGTAAACAGATGAAAATTCTACGGCACTTTCTTTACAGCAATATTCTTGCGTCCTATTACGTAAGTGTGACTAAATTATGTTTTACAAAGAGTGGGCATTCGAAACGCCTCTGCATACCTTTATAAGAACGGGGAAAAAGTTTTATGTACAAATTCCAGTTTTTTTTTTAATTTTAATTACATTTCTTTATAATATTTATGTAACATTTTGTTCGATAACTTGTTGCTATCTTGTAGGTAGTGACATAACCTCGCCGCTGTAGAAATTTTGTAAATTTTTTACAAAAAAAAATGCGACAAGTACTTAGTGACGGTCTCTCTATTGATGGTAATCTAACACTATCCAAAGCATTCTGAATACACCAAAATAGGTGGAAATCTGATGGTGCAATGTCAGGACTATAAGGTGGATGCATTAACACTTTCCAACCAAGCTCTCTCAATTTTAGTTGAGTGGCCAAAGACGTGTGATCTGGCGTTATCATGCTGAAAGAACACTCCTTTTCTGTGGATAAATTCCAGCGATTTTTCTCAATTTCTTGCTTGAGTCTATATATTCGTTAGCACCGAGATCCGAATCGATGGTTATGATCGTTGAACTATATCCTGCCAATCCCACTATACACACTGCATCACCTTGTGTGTTAATCTTGGCTTCGCACAGACTGTAGTCTGTAGGGTTGACTACCCTTTTCAAATGATTTTCTTCGCACATTGTTGTCGTTTTTTCATAACTAGTGACCAATTTTTCAAAAATGGTTTGGTTTCATTAAGTTTCAATAGAGAAACGCAAATAAATACACGATTTATTAGGTTTCTTTCAGTGAGTTCGTGTGGCACCCAAATATCGAGGTTATTTGTATAACGCACAGAAAATTATTGAAATATGACGTGAAAGTCTTTTACTTTTTATTTTTCTGAATATCTTATATTTATTCATATTAAAACTACGAGTTTTAATACGCTGTTTTTTAAGAAATTATAAATGGGTAAAATACGCCAATTTGGAATTACAACTGACGTAAAAAATTAAAACATTGTAAACCTAAGTGGTACACCAAACAGCTTTTATTATATAAGCATTCATACTTACAACCACATAAGGGTGTACTTTGGGTTTTAAAATTTTGTAATTGAGTTTGAATTCCCTAAAACGTACTTACGATACGACTAACCGAAAGGGACTTCGGGTCCGTCCGTGAGCTGTTGGGTAACTAAAAGCGTGTGGTTTGTGATCACGGTTCGTATCGTACTGGACGCGTGACGTAATACCTTTAAAGTATGTACATAGTATTACGTTCCGTACCCTGAGTACTGGAAAGCACGTACTTGGTTTTATTACCTGTACTAGTATATACGTTTCACCTCTAGTGCGTGCTGAGTACGTACAGATATCATATATAGATAGAATTTCTTCCACCATTAAGTTTGCTTCATACTGTAAGTGCTTTTTTTTTATGTGTGGAAACTCCCATGGGTCATCACCTCACCGGGGCCTTACGGTGAGATGGTATGTCGGACTCGAACCGACTAAAACCTCACAGTGTTCCGACATGGAGTCTTCTGGCCGGGGCCTCAGGTGTTTCATAATGTGCCTACGTAATATAAAAATACTGAATAAGGAAAATAAAACACGATAGACTAGTTACCTTAATTTATTCATTATCTCTAATTATTGCGCGTAGGACATTTTGTATAAGTACAAAATATTTACTACTATAACTAAGCTACAAGAATTACTACTTCGGATTTTTAAAGTTAGACAATGATAACACTCTATTTAATACGTCACGTACACGTTACACTAAACTTTGCGCCTTCAAAACACAATCCGCAATTTAACGCTATCCATCTATACGGGGGAGAGCCATGATTAGGCACGTATGAGCCGGCTTGAACGGTGTAATACTAAGGCCTTACAGAAAACCGGCTGCCGAGCAATGCTTGCCTTGCTTTTTTTTAAATATAGGGGGACAGACGAACACACGGGTCACCTGATGGTAAGTGACAACCGCCGTCTATGGACACCTGCAACTCAAGAGTCGTAAGTGCGCTGCCGGCCTTTGAGGGTGATGAGTGATGATCGGGATGAGGAGATGGGAAAGAGGAGAGGGGGATGAGGGAAGAGGAGAGGGGGAGTTGGGCCTCCGGAAACCTCAATTTCGGAAAAATGCAACGCAAGTGTTACTTCACGACCAATTTTCTGTGAGGTTGTGGTATCGCACCGCTCGAGCCATCATTCGCACTTAAGCATGGCCCTAGCACTCTTATAGCTGAGTGACCTTACCCAGGGCTAAGCTCCCTCCCTCCTCTTTTCCCTCTCCTCACCCGCTCAAAGGCGGGCAGCACAATTGCGACTCTTGAGTTGCAGGTGTCATTGGCACTTACTAACGGAAGACCCGGATTTCATTGCCCCTATACAAAAAAAAAATACTAATGCAGCAGGTCGGACGGGCAGGGGGGAGACGTGACGTAAGCATTTAAAATGTTAATATTGTGTGATTACCTCTATAATAAATAGTACAACCTGTTTACATCGAATCACCGTCCCTTCCATTTTTTTTTTAACGTGTGGAAACCCCATCGGGCTGTCATCCCACAGAGCTTTTCGGTGGAACGGTGTGTCGGAATCGGACCGACTAAAACCGCACGGTGTGCCATGAATGCATGCATGTTCAACCCACAATTATCTTTTATTTTGAAATGCAAAGAAACTAACATTTAAAAAGCAAATGCAAGTAATTCTTGTAACCTAATTACATTATATGCTTTGGTAATATTTTCTTATAATAGTTAATACAAATATCTACCGCTGCTGTACACAAATATTTAAAAATAGTATAGAATTGTCTATGATAAATGTGCAACAGAAGTGTCTTGGTATAAATTATATCAATAGTGATGTGAAATCGACGATTTCTGGCCACTGAGAAAAATATAACAAAATAACCCGTGTATTGAAGAGATAGTATATTTTTTTGTTTTTTTTATTTCCTTGAAAGTTTTTTTCCTCTATTAATACTATTATTATTATTATTTTTCAAAATGGCAAACTGTGCCGATTTCGACAATTCTGCCAATAACGAGTGTGCGATGGAGATGTGTGTATTTGTGCAGAGAAACAAAACATAAACTCTTGAGGATATCAGTGGACTGAATGTGATCCTATTAATACTATGACAAGGTGGCGTATCACATAGCAGTAGGATGACAGAATGAGACGAACACCCCCGAAATACTATATAACTTTAGGAAAGAGTAACTATATATCCTAATTTGGCTCAGAAATGGCCTAGAAGTATAATAAAATTGTCTAACTTGTATAATTTAAATACTAAATTGGTAGAAATTCATACACCTTTATTCTTTTGGTAGAAATACATACAACTTTTTTGATAAAATGTGGTGATTTACATATTACTGCGTTCGAAATTTTTAAATATTACCCAAAACCTACTAACAATTTAATATCACTAAAAGGTTTTACTAGTTCGCTTTACAATGAAACATAGGCTTTTTAAGTAAACACATTGAATGAGAATGCACTTTAAATGTAATATTAAATGAGTTAAATCTATTTGACGTGGGAGAGCAACACAGCATCACAGACTTCATCAACGCACATTCGACTCTTGAGTTGCGAGTGTCCATGGGCGTTGGGAGTAACTTACCATCAGGAGATCCGTCTGCTTAAAAAATCTCTGTGTATGCTATCATAGAAATTATACAATGACTAAAAAAACATGTACTATACACAGCTTAGGAACAAAAATGACGCGGCAGGCAGATTCATTGAACTAACCAACTGCTTGATTCGTTCGGTTACCTGATGGTAAGTGACTACCACCACCTTTGGACGCAAATCAAGTCAGATAGGAGGGAAAGGTTTTAGGCCGATAACCTCACTCATTCACAACCGGTTTTCTGTGAGGCCGTGGTATTTCTAAGGTCGAGCCGGATTATACTAACCTAAGCATGGCTCCCCCTCATCAAATACATGACTGACTGATTGACACTGAGTACGACACGAAAGCACTAGTCGAGCATCCCTTCCAGAGTCTCGACCATAGCGCATTTTTTTAGCCAGAACACCCAGACTCAGAACAACAATTTGAGGATTACACAAAGTGTTGTCCCGTGCGGGGATCGAACCCACAACACTGGCGAGATGACCACTTAAAGTTATTTCTTTGTATTTATTTCCTAAGTTAATATTGCTTTTGAGTTTTGATTAAATACAGTGAAATGTAAATTCATTTATGTATATGTTCTGGCCAGATCTTAGAATTAATCACATCATGATATGATCGACCATTTCGGAGTTAAACCGTCTATAAACAGTTATGCCGTGTGGTTCTAGGAGTAAACTGGATTGGACTGTTATATCAGACAGTATATATATAGTCATATAGTGCCCAGGTGACGGTAATTGGCTTCCCCGCTATTACCACTAATTCTAGGAGTGTGGGTGTTTAATACACATCTGCGTACCCTTTGGGGATACTTAGGCGTGAACATATGTATGTAATATAACAGTTAAACGCACTACCATGTTATGATTCGTTCAAACGTTACGAGTACCATGAAATAGTTACAACACCTAGGAATAGAGACGTGAAATCGTTTTAAACCGACTTCAAAAGAGGAGGAGGTTTTCAATTCGACTGTATTTTTTTAAGGTTTGGTGAACCGATTTTGATGTTTTTTTTTTTTCAATTTGAAAGCTGGTGCTTCCCGTGTGGTCCCATTTCCAATTTGGCATTTTGACAATGGCATCCATGAGAAAACCATATAAGTCTTAAATTTGCATTAAGCATGTGCGCGACAAATGGACGAATAACTCAATATCGCGCCAACCGATTTCGATTATTATTTTTTTTGTTATAGATGAATTGAAGTCGGTTATCTACTTTTAAAGTCAATTATTGTTTATGATTTTTTGATAAATCACGGCTTATAACTATTTTGTTTTGAATGCCATCTTTCAGTGTGCAAATAGCTAATAAAAGTAACGTGAAATATCGTTACGATAAATTAAGATATTTAGTTGAATATTTATATATACAGTCATAAAGTGCCCGAATGACAGCAATTGCCTTCCCCCTACTAGATAAGCGGGACAAAAGTGGGTGTTTGTGACGCTTCTGCTTGCCCCTTTTGAGATATAAGCGTGAGTATGTCTATTAGCGAACACATCGTGAAGTGGTCAATTCTATGATATGGTAATGTCTATGGACATGTATTTTTGGCAAGATGGCCGTCCCTTTACTTGGATAAACCTGGTATTAGTTTGCTAAACGTTATAGCTCTGTCTTCGAATAAACTCTTTACGAATACTACCTGTGAACAAAAATAATAATATATATACTAAGTTCAAACATTGAGAACGGCGGTAGCGTGATGGCTGAGGTGTCGGATTTGCGATCATCATCATCACGGACAACCATTTTATTATAAACGATAAATTAAACGCATAAAGTACAGTCCACTATCATTTCAACTCCAAACAAGATCCGGCTCGAAGGACCATCGGTTGAGCTTCGGATCTTGTTTGGAGTCCGAGCCGCTCGGTTGTCAAGTGGTGGGGCTATCCCGCGGCGACAAGTGCCGCAATTATCACTCCACGGTACCCCCCGCCGCGCCTTCCACTCCGTCGCTAGGTGCCCACGCATGAGGCGCGTGGACAAGTGGTTGCGGGTTCAAACCCCGCAAAGTACACTACCGTTGTAAACCCACCCCTAACACTAGCATTTAGCTTAGCTGGGGGGGTTTAACAAGAATAATAGGCGCGCGTGCATCACGTACATCACGCCACCGTCTCAAGCCTGCTTCTGCTGGGGTAAAGGTCAGCCCAGCCCGATAGGCTCATGGAGGTCGGATTCTCGAATACAGGCCTAAGGTTTATTGAAATACTAGACTTCTTCTAGATACTTATATATGTATATATATATATATATATATACATATTTATACTATTGGGGGACAGACGAACAGACAGGTCACCTGATTTTAAGTGACAACCCCGCCCATGGACACCTGCAACTTAAGAGTCGTAAGTGCGCTGCCCGCCTTTGAGGGTGATGAGAGGTGAGGGGATGCGGGGAATATGGTGTCGATTTGATAATTAATATTATTATAAAAACTTTGTGGCTCTTTTATTACTTTGATATATCTCGTTAGATTTGGCAGCAGCGTTTGCTCACAAAAATATGATTTAACGACATCACATTACTAACATTTGAAATGCTCGGCTTTTTGCTACTAAAAATTGGAACAAATTGTCGCCTGCCGTATTTCCGAACCGATACGACCTTCAAACCTTTAAGAAAAGAGCGTACTCCTACCTAAAAGGCCGGCAACGCACTTGTGACCCTTGATTGCGGGTGTCCATAGGCGGCGGTAGTCACTTACCATCAGGTAACCCGTCTGCTCGTTTGCTTCCTATCGCATAAAAAAAAATATGCATGTATTACACACAGGACCTGGAAGACCGACCCTTGCTCGTTTTATTTTTTTGGTAAATCGTTTAAAAGAAACTTAAAAAAAGGGAAAAATATAATCATCTGGACTCCAACCGGGGTCTTCTGGTTTCAGGACCGCCCTAATTCCCACTATCTATTATAATCTTGTCGCAAAATTTAATTTTGTATTCTAATGATATTATCGCAGTTTTTCATTGCCTAAAAACGACGTTTTCTAAAAACGAAATCGATTTATCGCCCCGAAAACCCATGAACACAAAATTTGATGAAAATCGTTGGAGCCGTTTCCGAGATTCAGATTATATACATATATACATACATACAAAAATTACTCGTTTAAAGGTATAACATAGATTTAATAAACCTTCCTCTTGAATCACTCTGTCTATTGATGAAACCCCCAATAAAACCCGTTGCGTAGTTTGAGAGATCTAAGCGTACAGACAGATTGAAGCGACTTTGTTTATGTTAAAAAAAAAATTCACTTCACAATTTAGACGCTAAAAAAGGACACCAGACTTCTAAAACTACTAATGAAAAGCTAAAAGGCGAACTTACCTGTGTAATTCCTACAAATATCATTAAAAATATTTGGGTAATTGACCAGGTCATCACCCTGGAACAAATAGAACAATCACATTAGTTTACAATACGCAACATCTATAGGCATGGTGCCGCGGCAAGAGCTTTGGCACGAATGGGCCGGCTCGACCGGAGTATTACCACGGCCTCACAGAAACCTGAGAGACCAGCAATACTTGCGTTGAAATGCCGAGCTGGTAAGAGTACACTTTCGAATCCATCAGTATAAACATCCCTTTAATGTTAATTTACTCAAAAATATTCCATCCCAAAAATTTCCCGGATGACGGCAAAAGGCTTGCCCCCTATAACGGTAATGGGTCTAGATTATAATAGGCAAAATGTGTTTCGCCCTGACCCCCTTTCTTGTTTACCCCTTCGGGATACAATTGGTGACTGTATGTATCGTTTTTAGGGTTTATTACTAAGACTCCACTGTCCGTCCGTCCGTCCGTCACCAGGCTGTATCTCATGAACAGTGATAATTAGACAGTTGAGACAGATGATGTATTTCTGTTGCTGCTATAACAACAAATACTAAAAAACAAAATAAAATAAAAATTTAAGGGGGTTCCCATACAACAAACGTGACTTTTTTGACTTTTTTATAGATAATGGAACGGAACCCTTCATGCACGAGTCCGTCTCGCACTTGGACGATTTTTTTTTATTGTAACATAGACGAACTGTGCCGTATGAACATAGGAAGGTTAGCTAGACAGAAAACCGATCTCTTAGTCAAAATATGGATGAGATACAACACATACTTTATGTATTCTTTTGAACGCTGTTAGCTGCTGTGATCAGCTTTCTAAAGGCTTACCTATCACACATCTCTTCAGCTAAATTTCTATCTCTCGATTCATGAGCGGAATGCAACTCCTGCAGTCTTCTAGCAGTGGAGACACGATCTTTGACGCGAGAGACTGACTCAGATATATCTCTCACCCTCATCATATATGTTTCTGCTGCGTTACCTGTGACAGAGAGAGATGGAGATATCGATTACGATCACAGAGGGGATAAAAAGTATGAGGGTGCATGGATTTCTTTTCTTCATTTCTCTCTCACTCGGACCCTCCCCCCAAAAGGAAGGCACCTTCAAAAGCAGGCAGCGCACTTGTAACTCTTGAATTGCAGGTGTACCTAGTGGTAGTCACTTACCATCAGGTGATCCCATATGGATCATTTGATATGCTGCCTATAAGATAAAAAAATAATCCTCTTACAGAAGGCACTATAGTGTTAACAATAAAAACATATTTCAGCGCCATCTAGGGAATACCAAACGTAATATATAACAAGTACTTATCCTGTATCACGCAATAAAAGTCCTCCAATTTATTTAAATAAAAATTTACTGTTACTCTCTTATACCAAGCTATATTTTTAAATACAAATTGTACATATTATTCCCATACATTGTACATATTGTTTTTGTGATATCCGTGTAATGTAATCATCAATTTTATTTCTACTAAAAGTAAGTATTTTAGACTTCGGATTTGTTTTTAAAGACAACGGACACAATAACCTCTTAGACACACGTATATGGAATGTTCTTGATCGAACACAGAAAAACACCCTATGTGTGGTTTAGGGGTTTGATTCTTTCAGTATATATTATAATTTAACTAGCTGTGACCCGCGGTTTCACCCGCGTAGTTCCTTGTAAGATCTTAATTGAAATTAACTGATTTGATTATTTCAAGGACAATTTTGTTTACAATGAAATACTCTTAATCAACAAAACATTTACTTCAATAAAGATTAATATTATTATGTTGATAAAACTCTTTGGCAAATAACTCATTATTAGTTACCAATTCTTTGCGTTTCTATACTCGTTATAATTTCTCAACGAAATGTCCGATTGGAATAAAACAAAAAGTATTATACTTCTACATAAATACCCTTGATAACGTAATGCTTAATTTGGATAAGGATTAATATTAAGATACACATTTAACGTAGTTTCTTTCTTCAGACGATTTTATATTTTTTTATGAACATACACATACACAACACAAAGCGGTTATTGTGACTAAACTATTGTAGTTAGATAAGTGCTCTCGCGGAATTTTTTGTAGATCTTAATAAGACATACAAACCTGTAGTACATCATTTTGTTCTATTGTCAATAGTTTTTGCAGCGCACGCATATATATGTTTTTGATTTTACACCTTGGGTTACAAAATCGCAATTTTCTTACGGATCCCTATTTTTTTTTGAAAATAAAATATAGCCTATAACCTTCCTCGATAAAGGGACTATCCAACACTGAGAGATTTTTGAAATCGGGCTAGTAGTTCCTGAGATTAGCGCGTTCAAACAAACAAACAAACCAACTCTGCAGCTTTATAATATTAGTATAGATTTGAATGTTAAGTGACGTATGTGACGCGATTGATGTGTATGTGTGCTGTGCGTGTGAAGCGTTTATGATTGCGTTCTGTTATTACTTGTGGAGTGTTTGTTAGCGGCCCAACTTAGAACACAAAAAAAAAATATCCTGTGTGGGAATCGAACCCACGATCTCCGGCTCAGCGTCAGGGTCACTAACCACCAGATCAACAGGCCAGCCAAACTGGTATATAACAAAGTTTATTTGTATTCTATTCTAGATTTACAGGATCATTGGTTAAAAGATACATTTAAGATTAATGAACATCAACAATTTGGCCGCGGTCTACTGGGAAGTAATAACATGATGCTGAAGTCTGATTTCTAATATGAAAGGATATTATTGTAAGTAAAATATATTTTAACGTGGGAGAGCCATGCTTTGGCACGTAAGGACCGGCTCGACCGGAGTATTACCACGACCTCATAGAAAACCAGCAGTTAAACAATGCTAGCAATGTGTGACCGAGTGAGTGAGGTGACCGGGGGCCCAACTCCCTTTACCACTCTCCTCTTTTTTGCCCATCCCCTGTTCCGTTTCTAATACCCGAAAAGGCAGACAGCACTTTTTTGACTCTTGAGTTGCAAGTGTTCATGGGCGGCGGAAGTAACTTACCATCAGGTGAGCCGTTTGTTCGTTTGTCCCCCTATGCCATTAAAAAAAATAACTACTGTATTACCACGACCTAACAGAAAACCTTCAGACAAACAATGCTTGCATTGTATTGTCGACTGAGTGAGGGTACGGAGATCATAACCCTTCTCTTTTCTTCTCTCACCTAGAGGCCTTTCCAGTCACAGGAAGTTAGGACATTCTGATACGCTACCCTGGCTTCTGCGAGCTCCTGCAGTCTGCTTCCTCATCCGATACCTTTAGTAACCCATAAAATGACAATAATACTAAACCATAGGTATTTTTGAATGACGTCATGAGAAGTGAGTCAAACTAAGTCAGTCGTGAAGATAGTTGCTGTTCCAGTACGTAGATTATAACAAGTATACCATATTTAAAATATTTTGCATAATTTTCTTGTTACAGTGTACAGGATTAGTTGTCATTCGACGCATATCCATCAGGAGCTGTAGCGTATAATGAAAATATTTGATATAAGATGTTGTTCTTAAATTGATCATAATTTTAATTATTTTGTTTTTGAATAAAGTACTTTTCATTATGTTCATAGAGTAATTGAAATGCCAGCTACAAAATAATTTTTAATGGTATCGATTTGGTATGAGTTTAATGTCAAATTTTGGATCAATATCCAAAAACCCTTCAAATTCAAATATCTCGGCCATACATATGGGGTTTCAATTTGTTGCATTTTGACCTCCTATCAGCTCCTGACAGATATACCTTGAATTACAAATAACCTGTATATGTGCAAATAACATGTGAGGACAATGAATAAATAATTCTGAAATATATAATACTAAGTAATAACTACACACAGGACAGACGAACAGACAGGTCACCTGATGGTAAGTGACACCCGCCGTCCATGGACTCAAGAGTCGTAAGTGCCCGCTTTTGAGGGTGATGAAGTATGAGGAGCGAGGAAAGGGAGGAAAAAACATCACTATTTTCAGAGAAATGTAACGCAAGCGTTGCTTCACAACCGGTTATCTGTGAGGGCCTAGTATGGCACCGGTCGAGCCATTCGTGCCTAAGCATGGTTCTACCACTACTAAGTTTTAATAGTTCTAATAATCCACGCTGTTCCTTCTGCATATCAATGATATGTTGGCTCTTGGCAACATACATTGTTATCGCCTACACATCACGGGGAGTGTTCTGACGAGCTCTTCCAATTGGTCCCACCTTTTCCCTTCCTCTACAGGACTACACGTGCTGGCCTGAGGAGTCACCGTTTGTCGGTCGAAGGTATGCGATACCGAACCGAACCGAACCGAACGAAACGGTTTGGCTCTTCTTTCCTGTGCCGATCGGTGAAAGATTGGAATTCACTACCAGCGCACGTTTTTCCTTCCCACTTTGAGCCTGGGTCTTTTAAGCGGGGCGTGAAAAAGCATGTCACCAGGCCGCCATAGTGTGGGTCACCATACTACATTGACTAGACATGCAATGAGGATGGTGACTACCACTCTTGGACTCCATTTATTGCTTACCATCAGGCAAAGTGAAGTCATTATGGTAGGCTTACAAAAAAAAAAAAATACTACTAAGTATATTTCAAGTAATAGCAGTCCGGAGATGACCAGTCAAGAACAACGACACTCGTTCACGGGCATGACGCACGCGTCAGCCTCAGATAAGTTCCCCTCCCTGCCCGTTTCCCTTTTAAAAAACCTTCCTGTCTTCCTTTTTTCGATCTTAAATCCACTACATTCCTAAGGAGGGATGGTGTCAGGCAGACAACCAGCCTTAAAACAAACTCTCTTGCAGTGTACACATTGAACCTACATCAAATAAATTTTGGGCAAAGGTAGGAAAATTATGATTTTTTTTTGATGATGTGGTTCTCGCTGGAGTAGAATAGTGGCATTCTACTCCAACTCTTAACGGGAGTGTCGTAAGATGCGAGATGATTGGAATGTTATCCATCTGACAGTATACATACATATATATGTATATACAACTAGCAGACCCGACAGACGTTGTCCTGAAGATGCAGTATATATAAATAACCTAGATACTGACGGTAGCGCCATCTACCGGGCTGATTTGTGAATCTAAACCATCCAGGGCGCCACTCAAACGCATACAAAAAAAAACATTCAAATCGGTCCAGCCGTTTAGGAGAGACATACACACGTACAGTAGAATTATATATATAAAGATATACAGTCATACAGTGCGCGGATGACGTAAAACGCCTCTGCTTATCCCTTCGGGGATTTAGGCGTGAGTGATCGTATGTAATTACTGCCTTACAAATGTTTTTTTTTTACTCTACGGGGACAGACGGTGACCCGTCTGGTCACCTGATGGTAAGTGACAACCGCCGTCCATGGACACCTGCAACTCCAGAGTTTTAAGTGAGCTGCCCGTTGAGAGTGATGAGAGATGGGGGATGCTAGGAGCGGAAGAAGAGAGGGGGGATGAGGAGATGGGAAAGAGGAGAGGGGGATGAGAAGAGAGGAAAGGGGATGGGGGAGTTGGGCCTCCGAAAACCTCACCCGTGGTATCGTGCCTAAGTATGACTCTCTCTCTCTCTCTCTCTCTCTCTCACTTCAGAAGTTACTTTACTTTCAGGTTACTTTTATTACAGTACTATCAAAAACTCCAATTTGGCATATAATCAGATTTATTGAGACATAAAATTCTAATTTGCTAATTTTATCACAACTGGGTGAAGTTAAATAAACCACGAACTGGAAATGTACTTGCACACTAAAAATCATGATTAAAAACCATCAAAATGTTAATATACATACATTCACGCGTGTATCTCCAAATGGGTAGTTAAAAGCGTACTAAACTATATACATACGTACTACAATTTGCAGACTATAGTCTTTCTTACGTAATAGAATGCAAGCCATCACACAAGTACTTCGAGCAATTTAATAAAATATTGCGATCATTAATAAGAGAAAGGGAGGATATATGGGAAGAAAAGGGAAATATATGGGTGGATTTGGGAGTTTTACTTAGAAGGTCACCGATACCGGGTAGTGCAAGCCCTACTGATTACCTAAATGAACTTTGTAAAATACAGGACACGGATCTCACACAAACAGCCACATCGAGTTACAGGTTTTAATACAATAAGAGGCACGAATGGGCCGGCTCGACCGATGCGATACCACGGCCTCACAGAAAACCGGTTGTGAAGCAACACTTGCGTTGCATTTCCCCAAAATTTGTCAGATTTCCCATATCCTCATTAACCTCTCTTCTTTCCCAGCGCACTTACGACTCTCGAGTTGTAGCAGTCCATTTATGGCGGTTGTCACTTACCATCAGGTGACCCGTCTGTTCGTCTGTCCCCCTATAATATAAAAATATATATAGGCGTGAGCAAAATCATTCAAAATTAAAGTTACATGAGAAATGTTTAATAATATATATATATATATATATATATATATTAATAGACAATGAAATGAAATGGCGATAAGTCACGGCAACAACTTGTGATCCGTGAATTCCCCTTAAGTTGAAGGGGCAAATATACAATAGCATGTTGTGCTTTATGGATCGAAATGTTGGACAGCAAAGGTATTATTGGAAGAGAGATTGCATGTAGCGGAAATACGAATGTTGAGATGGATGTCACACCACACATCCATCTCAACATCTCAGCGAATGGATATAATCGGACTTTTAAAAAATAGACAACCGACGTTTATGGTTTTCTCATAGATACCATTGTCAGAACCTAACCAAACTCTCATCTAATTGAAGTACATACTTTCCAACAAAAAAAGAATCATAGTAATCGGTTGGCGTGATATTGAGTCAATGCAAATTTAAGACTTATATGGTTTTCTAATGGAAATTTCTTTAATGGAAATAGACCAAATTAAAACGGGACGGGACGGGAAGCACCAGCATTTTAAAAGAAAAAAATCGTCGAAATCGGTTCACGCAGTCGAAAGTTCTGAGGTTACAAACCTAAAACAAAAAAAAAATATACAGTCGAATTGAGAACCTCCTCCCTTTTTGGAGTCGTGTGAAAATAAAAAAACGAGTACATAAGGGGAAGCTTAAAAATGGCGCCGATTACGGAGTATGGAATTCAAAGGACGAGCAGGAAAGGGACGTCCCACGGAAGTATGGATGAATTGTGTGAGGGATGATATGAACATAATGACGACGATTACAACAGAGATGACGTTTCATCCCTATGACGTATGGAGGCAGAGTACATACTGTACCGACCCGCTTAAAGCGGGAAATGGTAACGACGAAGGAGTCGAGAATAGACAACTAGCATGCAAGTAGAATTGTGACACTTAATAAAAAATATGCATATTCTATAATACATTTACGCGATGTATATCTGTTGTGTTATGAACCGGAGGTTAGGAACCCTCTGCCGTTCGAGTCCGACCAGCATCTATTTAGTAAAGATAGGTTAGGTAGGATTGGCACATATTTGTATGAAGTAGTGACGTTCATTAATAAAAAACAAATTAAAAACGTTAGAGTAAAACAGAACGACAACTTAACGCGGCAAAATGGCAGTTTGGCGTTGGCGTTTAAATTTGAAATTTGAAACTGTAATTCTACCAAAATCATATTTATCAAGCAACTCTTACCTAACTCCATCTCCTTGTCATCATCATAGTCTTTCTCTTCTGGTTCATCATTATCTATTAGTATATCGAAGAATACCTGTTGACAAATATATATTTTTGACTTTTGTGCAAGAGCATAGTTTTAAAGATCTTTATCACAAAATATCCATACAGATTATAAAAAAATTCTAACAGACATGTCACATCGTGTCTGTACATTGAAAAAAAAAGAAATATGGTCATTATAAGACCAATAGAAACCAAAACAACAGTAGGGGCTCCTGGCTAAGTGGTAACCGAGTAGGTGAGCACAGCGCAAGGTTAAGTAATACTAGCCAGGTAAGTCTAGAATGGGTGAACATTCTTAACTCAGTGAGATCTCTCCGTGCCTCGGAGATCACGTTTAGCCGTCGGTCCCCATTCAAACATCTGAGGCATTCAAAAAGGCCAAAATCCTGCTCTAACTACAGAACTTCGATATCGCCGAGTAGTACTTGAAGCTGGTCTGGTCCAGATAGAGAGCCATACGCGCGTGCTTCCTTATATACGGCGCGGGGGAGGGTCGGGAGCCGCACGACGACATACAATCCCCTCGCCAGTGCAGAATTTTCACTGGAAAAGGGGATGTGTGAACAATTAAACAGTTAACTCACCGTCTTCTGGCTGAAAGTGCTGAAGCTATTATCGAAACAGATTCGATAATCGCCTTCAAAAGCAGCCGTATGCCTGTGGGTGTTCTCTGGTTTCTTGTAATCCGCCACCAGGATACGCCCCGTGGGGTCTGTGAGCTGGAAGGAAATGTCCAGGTCTCCATGTGTCGAGTCTATTACCTGTTAACAAAGGAACCTAGTTCTATATACTGTACTTTTAATTCGTATTGAGGCATCCGTATTTATGTAGTGACGAGGTTACCAGACGTCCAGGAAGTCTGAGTTTGTCCGGGAAAATTGCTCTGTGTCCTGTGTCTAGTAATTACACTTCACAACACAGAACAATTAGTATTACATACATACGTACACAGGTGAACAGATATAGTTAGAGGGCTCGGATTTCTCGACACCAGCCAGTTCGAGTCAGGGTCGCATAGCTTAACTCGAACTGGCTGGTGGAGGAAAGTCAGAATTCTCTAACTAAATCAATACTAATCTTATAAATGGGAATGTGAGTGTGTTTGATACGCTTTCACGCCGAAACTACACAACAGATTATCACGAAACTTTGTACACATAGTCTCAAAGGTATTGGGAAGGACATAGGACATTTTTATAAAAAAAAAAGGAGGAAAAAAAATCTATAATTATTTATTAAAGGTATTCAACTAAGTGAAACTATAAATTTTAATTCTCTATACTATAAAAAGTAGGACGGAAAGCCGCTTACAAAACTGCTTAATTATAATACGTAATACCTACATACAACAGTAATTAATTGACAAAGCCTATCAAAAAAATATCGTTTTTATTGCTGAGATAACAGCTTGGTTAGTTAGCGCAATATCAAACCTTAGCTTAGGACTATAATAGGTACTGTTAGTCATATTTCTACACTAGTTTGTTCCCGCGACTGCGTCAGGGGAAGAATTAAGAAAAAAAAATTTGGGACTGCCGATAGAAGTGAAAAAAAGTAACTTGTTAATTGTATCGTCAAGCTATTAGATAATACACAGTATACATATAGCTCATGGGAAGCGTGCGATGACGATGACGCGAGTTTCACGCTTTTTGTTCACCCAAAAGTACACATACATATATACACAGTATACATATAGCTCATGGGAAGCGTGCGGTGACGATGACGCGAGTTTCACGCTTTTTGTTCACCCAAAAGTACACATATATACACAGTATACATAAAGCTCATGGGAAGCGTGCGATGACGATGACGCGAGTTTCACGCTTTTTGTTCACCCAAAAGTACACATATATACACAGTATACATATAGCTCATCGCAAGCGTGCGGTGACATTGACGCGAATGTCACGCTTTTTGTTCACCCAAAAGTACACATATATACACAGTATACATATAGCTCATCGCAAGCGTGCGGTGACATTGACGCGAATGTCACGCTTTTTGTTCACCCAAAAGTACACATATATACACAGTATACATATAGCTCATCGCAAGCGTGCGGTGACATTGACGCGAATGTCACGCTTTTTGTTCACCCAAAAGTACACATATATACACAGTATACATAAAGCTCATGGGAAGCGTGCGGTGACGATGACTCAAGTGCCACGCTTTTTGTTCACCCAAAAAGTGCACAACGCGCCTAAGTTTTCACTTCTAAAAAAAATAAAAATTCTACCCCTTAAATGTTTGTCTCCCCAAACAACCTGTATAAGCAAAATCCAATTTCTTTCCTATTTCAATAAACTCTAAATTTTCCAATCAAATTTCCAAGAATTACGAATAATAATTTAACACAATTTCGAAGCGAGTTATATAAAGTACTTCTAAAAAATATATATTATACAATTAATGAATACTTGGAAGACAGGTTATCCTAACAATTTAATTTCTAGCCCTAAATATTCACACGAAGATTTGAATATTGATAAAATAACATATTGTATAGTAGTGGTAGTTATCTTATTTTCGGCAGTGAATGGTTTATATGTTATTTGGTGCTGCTAGCGTCTGCTGAGCTGCCTGTAGCTGATTTTTAGTCATGTGTTATACAATACTTGTATAACATAATATATTTGCGCGCCACAAGAGGCAGAACATGCTGTGCCAGCCTATTTGTAAAAACATCTACTTATGTATTTTGACTGTGTTCTTGGAAATAAAGATTATTATTATTATCTCTTTATTCTAGTTAATATACATATAAATTACATTTTTAAATATACAATATAAATATAAAATACATTTAAAAATATAAAAATAGTAGACCACCGACACCGGGTACAGGGACCAAGACACCGGTGGTTAGGGCTCCAAAGATAGGAACCTCCTCACAATGCGGGCCGTGTCAAGGAGAACTGCCTTCTGCATCAGTCCCTTGATCCAACCATCTAACGAGAGCCTCTTAAGGTGTTGGTCGAGGCTCTTAGCTATTAATCCGTGAGCAGATATGATTATCGGAACAATGATCGCCGAATCGATATTTGACATATCGACAATCTCGTGAGACAAATCCAAATATTTTATTTGTTTATCTTTTTCAACTTTCACGAGATTATCATCATGAGGAACAGCAATATCGACAATCATTGCGCGGCGCTCTAATCGGTCTATCACGACTATATCAGGCTTATCGGCAATTATAGTCCTGTCAGTGATGATAGATCGATCCCAATACAATGTAGCACGACCATTTTCGAGAACTGGGTCGGGCACATACCTGTAATATGGCACCTCTAAACTCACAAGATTGTATTTAAGGGCAAGTTGTTGATGTACTATTCTGGCCACTTGGTTATGTCTATGCAAATACTCACCGTTTGCAAGACGAGAACAACCAGAAATAATATGCCTGATAGATTCACCGGGACGGTGGCATGCCCGACATATGTCGACCGTACCGTCTTTCAGAATAAATTTCCGATAGTTATTCGTCATAACAACTTCATCCATAATTGCAAAGACAAAACCTTCAGTTTCTCCAAAAAGATCACCACACCGTAGCCAGAATGTAGAAGCTTTTACGTCTACATCAGGCCCATTTAGGGCCGATAGAACCGACCATGGAGCTCTTTGCCCTTCCATACCTCCGTGCGATCATTAGTACTGAGTACTACAGGTTTGCGCCAGTTCTCTTTTTACGTTGACAGCTGGCTCAAGCTCCTGAAACAGAGACACCAAATGAACATGGTACGCAGTAAGGTTAGTTCCCAAATCCGTAGCCAGATAATATGCCCGCATGACATTTTCATTCATAGCAGTAGTCCATTTCATTCCATTATTATTATTATAAGAATGTCTAGATGATAATCTTTTCCCCATTTATGTTGATGGTGGACAAAGTGTGGGCATTAATTACGCCTCTGTCCAACCCATCGGGTGAATGTATGAATGTTTAAAAGATGGAAATCAAGAAAGTCAATATTTAAGGCAATTGTTGTAATTGTATTATAATTTTGTTAAAATGTTCAGTAAGATTACAAAATACATTTTTTTAATACAACTTGATCTGTTAATCTAGTCACTAGTGGTTAATGACCCTGACTGGCAAACTGGAGATAATGTTAGAAAAAAAAAAACTAGTTGGACATTAAATAAATATGGAGGTAATTTGTTTGGTCATCCACATGGGATAATGGTTGTTCCGTATCTGGGTGTTAATTGTCTCCGTTGTTTGTCTGTTTGTGAGGTCCTGTTAGACACAGGCATAATTCCTCATGCCGGAGATGTCTAATAAGAAAAGTAATTACTAAATTTTTAACACTTGCTTTAAAAAGATGTAAAATTATTTATAAATTATCAATGGACATGGACACCTGCAACTCAACAGTACTATGTGTACCTTTGAAGATGCCTACCATCAGGTGAACCATCTGATCATCTGCCTTGCTTTAGTATAAAAAAAAAAACAAAATTGTTGTTACTGAGAGATTGTCAAACATAACTTTTATATCTGAACTAGTCATTGAATATGTGCATTCACACTCAAGGCTCTAAAAAGGATATTGGGAACCAGTGATCTAAATAAATAACACTGTTCCGTTCAATGAATGCAAGTATGAAAGAGAGCAAATTCAATAAAAGAGTTAAGAAATTAATCAATCATAGCAAAATCAATTTGAGAAACTCAATGATAAAAATTCTTTATTTTACTACCAAATTTAAGAAGAACTGTATAAACCGGCATTAATATTTTAGGTAAAAAATCGTAAGGTTATCTACCTTCCCAGATAAAAAAATATAGCACTCCATACCTGATACTCTATATCGATGACTTCGTTAACAAGCACTTTATGGAAGAAACAGTCCACTTTTCCAGCCTGAATCATTATTGTCATATCTTTTTCGTAAGCGAAAACTACGCTAAATATACTTATGAGAAATAAGTAACGCATTTTTTAAATAATACGTTTTACTGCTAATATGCAAAGTGTAACGCAACACAGGATGTGAGAAAGTTATTTATAGTTTCCAAGTGAGTTGTTGTGTTTATAAATAGAGTAAAACGAACTAAATTAATGAAATAACAAACAAATAAACAGAACCCTGCGAACGGATATCGTTCTGAAATACAATGACGTATAATTGACACTGACACTGGGATTTAGAATTTGTCAATTAGTTTCTTTGACTGGTGATTGGTTATTTAGTTACTACGCTTATTACTTACTCACCGGATTTCCTGTTCATTAAAACGTTTTGAATAAAAGTATAATATTAATATCGATCGAGATTTATATTCGATTAGTTCAATAATTGATATTCTAGTTTGTTCTGGTTTGGAACTCACATATTGAAAGATATAATATAAATTTAAAACCATCAGGATGACTAAACGTTCAAAAAACCAACATCATAATCTCAAAATTATTATAAAATATTTTTAAACAATGTGTTTACTTATTAACTTTAAGATATACTTGCCATTTAAATTTATAAAACTTTCTTGAAAACTCGTATTCAAACATGTATTAAGTATTAAAAGTGGAACGAAGAAACGCTTTTGAAAATAACAAAAGACTTGCCACAGATTATGTAAAAAAAAATGAACCTTGCTTTCTTAGTTTCACCGAGGTTTTATTATTCTCTTATCAATATAAGGCTAAAACTTATTTGTTGATATTAAGTATTGAGTTGCTTAAAATGTCGAGCGGCAGTGGTACAGGTGCTCCGCCTCCTAGCGGCGTGGTGAGAAGCAGCGCACTGTCGTTCGTTGCGCCTGCGCAACTTCCGACAACAGCTGATGGTGCACCAGGAAACTCCCAGGATATGGATAGGGAACAGGTGGCTCAAGCTGGTAGGCTTCCTATGAAATTATATGATTCTTGTTGATTATTGATGATGTTTCTTATTATCATTTTATTTTCATTTCCACTATGCTTGCGGAATATCAATTTGAATTTATTTCAAATTGATATTCCGCTATATGAGTTAAATTTCCCAGTAGTAGCAATGAGGTTTCCCTTTCTTGTTATACGTGTGGCCTTTCTTGTGAAACAACGCTCCTTAGTAACACCATAGCCCTTCAAATTTGTTGGATGCCTTTTTCAAATATATAACAGAGCTATGCTACTGGGTACTTCGCTTGCTTGTACATATATTTTGAACGAAACCCTAATTCTTTTACCAAAGTTAAAGTATCATTGGGGCTCCCCCAAAAAACCAGCTATTTACCAGTGAAAGTCCAGAGAAAATGTAGATTTATTAAACATATGTTGGTTTTCAGATCGTCTGGTGCCAGCTGGTTTGAAAGCTCTCTGCGAGACTTGTTCAAGACTATACCCAGACCAACCCAACCCTCTACAAGTTACCACACGGCTTAAGTATTGGTATGAAACCATATCTTAAATTGATATTAACAATAATTACTGACACTGGATCCAAGTGAGCACAAAAAGATATATGTTTTAATATAAAAATGAGTTAGAAAGCTCTGGCTTTTTGGCCCCAGCCAGTTTGAGTTGTAGGTATGCAACTATACTTGTTTGAGCTATTGCTAATGCACTCCAATCCAATGGTATAAGCAATAACTTTTTCCTTCCATTTCAATAATTTCCTATTTAACTCCCAAAGTGCCTTTATTGCGTGGATGGAACCAGATCATGGTCAGCAAAGTGTAAGCATTAAATGCACCTTTCGGTGATTCAAGCATGAGTGTATTTATGTAGGTATATTTTTTTTTTTTTTTATTCATAAAATTCCAAATTTAAATATACAAAGTCCTGCATCATTTGTGACTTGACAAACATACAACAGATCAATTACACAATTTTTTGGCCAAGTCAGCAGTCAGCATAATTAACTACTAGATCAACAGATTTTCAGGAATATATGAATGTATATGTCTTTTGATTTGGATTTATAAAAAGTTTTTTTTTTTTTTATATATATTAAAAGACAACTCCTGCATTAGGAACTACTCCTGTTGCAAGAGGCTTTACAAACATACAAACAGTGAGCACAAAGAACACCCATACAGGCGACAACTATGTGGAAAACAAATTACTAGACCAACAAGCCTGTCATATTCTGAGCGCTCCTAGACGTCTTTTGCTTCCAGTCTATCCAGTCGCATCGTCTGTATACGCAATATCCAATTCTTTACCGTTGTATCCTCCTATTCACCCATCCAAGTGCCCAGATACCCAATCCTCTCCTTAGGTTTCATAAAAGTTGACTAAGAAATTGGACTGTTATCTACCAGAGAGTATATATACAGTAATAGAGGGCTCAGGTGACCATAATATGCTTGCCCTCAATACGAAAGTGAGAGTAAATTATAGATGACAAAAAGATGGTGTCTCCACCTACTCTTTTTTTTTCCCCTTCAGAGGTAAAGAAGTCTATGTATGCCTCTGAACTGTACACAAGTAAATTTTGGTTGCTATTCAAACCTTGAGCATGGATTTAAATTATTTTAACACTGTTTGTTGTTTCTGCCAGGTTAGGTGGTCACGATCCACTAGACTACATCAGCATGTACTGGAACCCTGGTAAACCAGAGGAGCATATACTCCCTCACTGGCATTATGTCAGGTATGTATCTATGTTTTCGGTTAAAGGGCATCAGCCAGTTTGAGTTACATGGTGTAAGATTCAGCCATTGCTTCAGTTCCCAATCCATCCATTTGAGCTATATCCCTTAACTTGCCTTTCTATCCTCTTTTATCCTTTTAATAATCTCACAATTTTCCCATTTTTAATTCTTAAAGTGCTCATTTGATGGCTGTAGCCGTAATTGAATTCAGGGCACTGAATTCTAAATGTCAAAATGGGGGTGATACATCTCTGCCTACCCTTCAAATACAGGCGTAAGCGTATGTATGTATATAAGATAAGAGTCTTTATTTGTATAAACAGGGTATACATTGTAAGATATTGATAAATTATAAAAAGTTTTAGTCATGTTCAGCAGCACAAATAGATTTCAGGAGACAGTGCTGTATTATTTACAAAATATATTCAATATAATTAATTTCCTATAGAATTAATTATTAACAATGGTATTTTAATTCTCAAATTATTATAATACTTTTATATGTAAGCCATATTTATCTGTGCAGCTAAGATTTTTATTGAGCTAGTAAAATTGATTAAAATGATTTTTAAATTGAATAAAGGTATATTTACACTAAAAAGAAATAAGTTATAATGTTTGCCAGATATTTATCTGGCGATTATATTTTTATAAACAAATTTTTTCTCTTTAAATACTTGACATTGGTGGAACCTCTGCATTGAATCTACACTCGAGAGAGAATCCATTAACAACTAGTAATAATAAATAATAAAACTAAAAAGAAAAACATAATATAATAAAAATAGGTCGACTTTTACTGGTAACATTCCCAGGAGGCTGGCAGCATTACAACATTTAATGGCAATTCTTCTCCGCTGTGCTAGGAAAAGGCCAGACTTATGGTCAGTGTCGATCAGTCGTTATATATAATATTAATTGTGAGCATCAGATATTGTTAAACAAGTAATTTGCAGATTATTAAAATCTATGTAATTTTAATAAAATATCCAATAACACATTCAATATCCAATAACAGTTTCTCATTTAAAAATGTATTTTCTTATAGTTTCGGTCTATCAGACCTTCACGGTGATGGTCGAGTGCACCCTCTCCCGGAATCAACTCCTGGAGCACCCTCCGGCTACGGGTTTGAGCTGACACTCCGTCTGTCTGCGGAGGGAGTGAGCCAACCTCCTCTGTGGCCGGCCGCGTTACTCCAAGCTTTGGCTAGATATGTATTTACTACTGGTGAGTTTATAATAATATTTATATATGTATGTGACTATAAAACATATCCCGCATGATTCGTGTATATTGTGACCGGTGCGATACAAACAGTGGACATAAAGAACACCCAGGTTTGAGTAGACAGACTTTCTGTCTCACAAAACCCACTAACTCAGGCTTAGCAGTCAAAGTCACTAATCATGTTTCAATAATTTAAATAATTATTTATAATTCCCACTATTATGTAAATGGGACTTGAATCAAAATCATTTATTTCAATTGAATCACAGGTGTTTTTGAGCCATGCTTAGGCACGAAGGGGCCGGCTCGACCGGTGCGATATCACGGCCGTACAGAAAACCGGTTGTGAAGAAACGCTTGTTTTGCATTTCCCCGAAATTAGTGAGGTTTCCGGAGGCCCAACTCCCCCTCTCCTCTTTCCTCTCCCCTCATCCCCCCTCTCTTCTTTCCGCTCCCTGCATCCACCATCCCTCATCACCCTCAAAGGCGGGCAGCGCATTTGCGACTCTTGAGATGCGGGTGTCCCCCTATAGTTTAAAAAAAAAAAGTCAATAAAACTAGTCAATCGTCAAGCTAGTTGCCAGTTCCAATGCTCCTATTACCAACGTTTAATGATCGAACCTTTAAGACTCGCGACCCCTTGGAGCTCAAGCTTTAAAGGTTTACTAACTACTAGGATTAGAGTTCCCGACTCGAAGCTCATTTTTCTCAACACTACTTCCAATACGTATATTCTATGGAAAAGAACAGGCAACAGTCTTCATGGACAATCTTTCTCAAATATTTTACAAAATTTTCTCAAAATAAAATTTCAGACAATGTAAAAGATTCTGAAATATAAACATTCACGAGAATTACTACTATATATATGTAATAGCAGTCCGGAGATGACCAGCACCGAACAACGGCACGCGTTCACAAGCATGACGCACGTGCCATGCCGTTGCCTTGAGGTGAAACCTCAACCATATCAAAGCAAGCTGAATGATCCGGTCACCATTAGCAGGACTCGAGCGAGCATGACATACTCAGAACTTCCAAACCACATAGAAAAAAGCTAAATAAGTGATTACACAGTTCTCATGTACAACTCAAACAATATAATAGTTTATGTATGACATTTATATCCAGGTAACAAGTTATGTGCGGGTGACCATATATCATGGCACCGTGCCCTGGACGGTGGTGCTGGTAGGCTGAGACACCTGCTGGTGGCCGCTGACCCTCAGCTCAGAGACACCAACACCGCCCATGGAACAGTCAGCTTTCTACAGGTAACTTTAGTCTTGTATAGTTATGTTAGACTCAAATGGGGTTTGAAGTTGTAAAATTGTATGTTTTTAGATGGTTGGTTGTACGGGGAGGGAACTTAAAGCAGCTCAAAGAGGATCAGGCTTTGAGGTGCTGAAGCTTATCAGTGAGGACCCCAAGTAAGTTATTTGTACTATAAAGTTCATCAGCCAGTTCGGAGTTACATGGTATGTGATTGTTTACCGCCAATTCATCAGTATAAGCAATGAATTTTCTCATTTATTAAATATATATAGTATCTAGTTAGAAAGTTTGGACTTCCCAGCATCAGCCAGTTCAAGTTATAGGTATGCGACCCTGACTTGCTTGAGCTATTGGTTATACTCCCCAATCTTTCTGTGTAAACAATGTCCTTTCCCATTCCATCTTCCCTTTTCAGTCAATATACTTCCAATTATCCCATCTAATTCCTATTACGTAAATTTGACTCATAATAATCGGTAAAATGTGGGCGGTAATAAAGCCTCTGCCCACCCCTTTCGGGAATACAGGCCTGAGTTTATGTATGTTTGTATGTAGGTATAAAAAAACTTTGCTTAGATGCTTTACTGATTTATAAATCTGTTTGTTTTAATCCATCAATAAATGTTACTAAATGTTTCAATAGAAGCTCGAGATACATGTATACATACAAGTGATGTAACCACCACGTTATTAATAAATGTAGTTTAGCGCCATCTAGCGAAGATGAGCCTAACTACTTGTTAATTGTTAATGCTGTATCGCACTTTTATTATATGTTGATAATATTAATTTTGGGTGAAGGGCTCATTACCCCAGGTTACAGATATGCGACCTTGACCTATTTGTGATATTGCTTACACTCTCCAATCCATCTGTACATATACATACAGTATCTTTTCCATTTATTACCTTCTATCTTCCCTTTATAATGCCATAAAATGTCCTGTTAGCGGTAATAAGCTTGTTCTATTACATACATACATACGCTCACTACTGTATCCCCTAAAGGGTAGGCATAGGTGTATTCAACACCCATATTTTGCCAATTAGAATTTGGTCCCACTAGCGTAATAGGGGGGGCCTATTGCCGCCTATCGGTTACAATATGACTGTATACATACTGTCTGATAGAAAACAGTTCGATCCCTTAGTCACTCTTTTACGTCGTCCATGGGAAGAGTGAGGTGTCTCTATTCTCCTCCACCGTTAACCACACGCCTATATAGCAATAAGGGACATCATATACATCATGCTCGATGCCCCTTAAGCCGTATCTATATATGTGTCCAGTTGTGGTGGGTCGTGGCTGGTGACTCGAGTGTGCCGGCGCTCGTCAGCGCGGAACGCTCGGCCGCGGGCGAGGGCTGCACCCGCGCAGCTTGCCGGGGTATCTGCCCGCCTGCGCTGGCAAGCCTGGACACAGGTATGATCACATCAGTTATAAACATTCCATATTGATTCGTTCATTCATTGATCTATATCATAGGTCACCAAACTTTTTTAGCTCGTAGACCACTTAATAGGTTTTCACTTAAACCTTTTAACTTTTTTTCGTAATAGGGAGGGAGACACACGAATGGATGGGTCACCTGATGGTAATTGACAAACGATGCCCATGGACACCTGTTTGTTTGTTTACCGTTTTTCTGTGAGGCCGTGGTATTATTCCGGTTGAGCCAGCCCATTCGTGCCTAAGCGTAACTTCCACGGTAAATGTCTATACTCAGAAACTTGAATTTAGAGAAATGCATAAGAAAGCAGAGGGTATTCACATAAAGTTATTTCCCCAACTACAATATACAACCTCAAAATCGTTTAGGGATTTATTTATAAAAAAAATACTAATATTTAGTCTTATAAAATATAATTATTATAAGAGTAAATAATAGTATATAAATATATAAATATAATAATTTTATATATTATTAATAAAGTCTTATGTTAATTCGAAGGACCAATAATTAAGAAGTTTTTTAATGTTTTTTATGTGTAGAGCCATACTTAGGCACGAATGGACCGGCTCGATTGATGCGATACCACGGTCTTACAGAAAACCGGTTGTGAAGCAACACTTGCATTGCATTTCCCCGAAATTAGTGAGGTTTCCGGAGGCCCAGCTCCCCCTCTCCTCTGACCTGCCGCCCCTTTTTCAATCTCCTAATCCCCGCCTCTTTCCCCTCCCCGCATACCCTCATCCCTGTTCACCCTAAAATGCGGGCAGCGCACTTACGACTCTCCAGTTGCAGGTTTCCATGGATGGCGTTTGTCACTTACCCTACCCTACCCCCAACCAACCCTATAATATAAAAAAAAAATATTTACCGAACTTATTAATGGAAATTACTAAGTCTTAATAAGATCTACTATGGTGAACCCCCATTAACGCCTCACTGACCAAATTTGACCATTAAACAAAGTTTTTTTTACATTGACCTCTTGGAGGACGTCTTCAACCGTCCTGGGTAATAGATAACTTTGAGTAACACTTGTTTAAACACACTTATCTCCGGAATATATCAGTGAAACAGCAGGTGTTATTGACTTAATACATTTTCTAATAATTTCATATTTTATTGCAGCCCTCAGATGATCAGCCAGCTTCCCCCTCCAACCTTCCTCCTAGTGTGGAACAGCAGATCAAAGACACCTTACAACGAGGACTGAACACTATGACTGCTGACAGAAGTGGCCCTGAAGGTATGAAAATATCAAAGCAAAACCATTTTGTGTCTGTGTCTGTGTGTAATTTATCTATAATATGTATGTATGTTTATCGGTAGTAATTACAGTCGACTAAATGCAGGCGTTTAATCTCTGCCTACCCCTCAGTGGACACAATCGTGATTGTTTGTCTGCATATCTAAGTATATATATGTTCTGGAACCTAAAGTCCTGTAGGTGTAATGGTTCGACTCCCACACGGTATAAAAATTTGTGTCATCCACATATTGTTGTTTCGAATCTAGGTGTTGTGTGTCCATTGTTGCTATGTTTGTAAAGTACCAACGACATTTTTTTTTTTTTTCAAAAAAGACAAAAATAGAAGTCGAGTTGCCTGTGCTGTATGTAGAGACATCAAACTCCAAGAACTCATAATATAGTTGTTCTTGTCCATGGATTTTCTAAACCAATGACAAATTAAACAGTAGCAAACAAAAAACCTAAAGAATCAAAAATCAAAACCATTTATTTCAAAACGCCCAGAGGTATGGCTAATTGCCTGTTCCAGTAAGTGGATCCTATGAAGAAGAGCAGGCAAGAAACTCCAAGGACACTCTTTTTTAATTATTTTATACAATTTTCTAGTTACAGTTTAAAAATGTATAATAAAATAAAAATGTGAAGACAATGCAATACATCATTCTGAAATATTAATTTAATAATTACCGGGTATATTTAAAGTAATAACTGTCCGGAGATGACCAGCCCCAATCAACGGCAATCGTTCACGAGCATGACGCACCGACCATATTGAAGGGAGCTGAACGTCCGATACATACGCCACCATTGGCAGGACTTCTAGGCGAGCATGACATACTCTGAAATGCCAGGCGATGTAGAAAATAGATTTAAACAAGTTTTACAACAAACAGAAAAACACAAAATCACATTTCTCTTACACTTGTGAGAGCTTGTTGCTTGCGTTGTGTTTCATGGACTGAGTGAGGTTACAGATCCCGCCCCCCCAATCTTGAATTGCAGGTGTGACCAGTCTTTTCTTTCTTTTGCCCCAGCCGTATAAAATGTAATTATATTAGAATAACATTAACCCCCAAAAAATGGCGGTAAACTAAAACTATTATAAATTAAAGATGTTGATGTTTCAGGTCACATGTCAACAGATAGCTTCGAAATGTCAAGTATGGAGCGGGCCTTGCCACAGATACCTGAAATTATGGAGGTAAATTTATTTCTACGTATTATATTTATTCATTTAACTATATCATACCAGTCCTTAAATAAATTAAAGTACCTGAACCTCAAACCCTGGGGGGCTTAGAAGGTTCATTTGTTTTTACATCTTCAAGGAACCACAAAATATTGAAATTTAATTTCTTGATATTTCCACATGTTTCAGATAAAAAGGGTCTATTCCGCAATGATACGACCCTCATCCCTTTTAGAAACTAGCATACTTAACTACAAAGGCCCGCAAGACACTTGTGACTCTTGAGTTGCAGGTGTCCATGGGCGGCGTTAATCACTTACCACTTCTTATAAAAAAAAGACAGGCAACAGAATTGGGTTGGTAGGGATGACTATGAATTGAATTACTTCACTAATTTGGGCAATCAGTTTACCAAACCTAGTTTACAATTGTCATTCTGTTTTACTGTAACGTTTTTAATTAATTTTTTATCCATCAAATTAACATTAAAAAGGAACTATTTGACAATGCCCGTGACGTCACAACTATATATTTCATACAAAAATGTATCAAACTTACCATTTTGACGTTTACTACAAAGATACTGATTTGATTTCTTTTTTTTTATAATATAAGGAGACTTATGAACAGACTGGTCACCTGATGGTAAGTGAGAACCCTCGTCCATGGGCACCTGAAATCTCTCAACCGGTTTTCTGTGAGTCCGTGTATCGCACAAGTCGATGCGGCCCATTCGTGGCTAGGCATGGCTCTACCACGATAGCATTTCTTTTTAAACTTTGTGTTGTAATTTCAGGGCTCGTGGCGAGGTGAGATGTCGGTGGAATACTTAGATGGAGTTCACCTTGTGATGAATGCGGAAGGAGCCAGCCTGCTACCTCTTGCCATTGAGTAAGTAATATTTATCCGACTGCGCAAGGAGTGTTATGTTTTTCGAGTGTATGCATAATTTATTCCCTGGAGTCTAGACGGTTTGTTCAAGACTAATTGAATTGGTTTAAAAGTTTAAGGTCAATCTCGGTAGATGTCTTTGTACCTTTTATCTGAATCGCGGTATGGGTTGGATACCGTGCATAGTATAAGTGTGTGAATATTTTATTAAATAAGCAGCTATTAGATCAGAATACAGTGGTTTTATTATAATATATTCCCTAGTGTTCACATACAGTTAAGTTCAAAAATAGCTCAACAGGTCAAAATTACTAGCTTGGTGATTAACACGGTTTGATATGTAAGGTGTCATTTGATGTGGGTGTGGTTAATAGTGGGAGTAACATAGGATGTCATTTCAAGATAACATCAGCTAAAAGGAGTAGTCAAGTTTCTTAAAATTCTTGATGCATCAAAAGGGCCAGGATCTGACAATATTCCACCAAGCTTCATAGAAGAGTGTGCTGATGAGTTAGCTATCTATATGAGATGATTTTTTAATCAGTCACTAAGAGATGACATCTTTCACGATCGATGGAAACTTGCGAAATACGTGCATATTTTTAAACCATGTGTTGGAGCTATTATAGTTACTAGTTATAGATCCATTCTTCCAATGTTATCAGTAATCAAAATTATTTTAGAAAATATTTGTTATGGCACCAAAACGAATTTGTCGCTAGATCCACATGCAGTAACTTGAATGGTTTTATTGAAAATATTTTGGAATAAGTGGATGCTAACAGCGGATGATATGGACGCGATGTACACTGATTTCAGCAAAGCCTTTGACAAGGTGTCTACCCATATCATAGTTCAAAAGCTGTCTTCATATGGCTTTGCTGGATCGTTGCTTCATTGGCTAAGCCACTAGTAGTACTCATAAATAGTAAATTGAACTTTCTTCGTTGTGGCTGTTATAAGTCCAACATATTCAAAATTACCTCAACGTTCCACAGGGATCGAATTTGGAACCTATCCTATTTTATATTTTTATTAATGATCTCCTTAATTGCTTCCTCTCTTCTTTCCTCTCAATAGGCGTCGGTTGTCACTTACCATCAGGTAACCCGTGTTTCGTGTTCGTCTGTCCACCTATATCATGTATAAATAAAAACTGGGTTATAGATCAACTCATTTTATATTTGACAAAGCAACCTATAGTTGCAGGGACATTGTGTGTATTAATCTACAATTTTAATTATTAAATTATTTTTTCAATCAGATGTTTTTGAATAATTGAATTGTAAAAAAAAAATATTTGTATTTAGGAGTGTAAAAGCTATTCTTAGTTTTTCCCTAGGTAACAATGTTATTATATAATTATCTTCATCCTCAGTGGTCGAGTATCCCACGGCAGTCACTTCACATGGCGTGAGTGCGGTCGCGCAGTGACTCTTCTCCCCCCCACAGTGACGGGAGCTGCAGCCTCTCTCTCCAGACCCTACGCAGCTCAGGGCAGCTGGCTACAGGTACTTACACTATTCATTTAATTCTTCATCAACAATGAGAGCATCCAGAGAAAATATATAGTGCCGTGGAAGAGCCATGCTTAGGCACGAATGGGCCGGCTCGACCGGAGTAATACCATGGCCTTACAGATATGCTAATGCTTGCATTGTATGTACCGAGTCAATGCGAGTACGGGGGCCAGACCGGGTGGTTTTCTTCTACTCTTTACACTGCCCTCATCATCTTCAAAAACAGCAGCGTAGTTACAACTCTTGAGTTGGAGGTGTTCATGGGTGGCGGTTGTCACACTTTTTTTTTTTTTTTTTTTTTATTTGTAAGCGTATTTGTAATGAGTGTTATATAAACATACAGAAAGACAGACAAAAATGAAAACCTAAAACTGTGGCTGTGGTTATAGTGGTAGTTTTTCTTCAATATCTGTAATCCACAGATATTACACAACATGCTATTTTATATATTTTTTTTTAATATATTATAAAATGTTTCTATAGATTCGATAGTCAACTGATATGTTATTCCTCTAAATGATATTGCTTTATGCAGAAAAAAAAAACAAAATTAAAACTATAAATATTCGCTCTAAAAAGCACCCGCCATTATCGTGACGTCATAATAGCAGAAACAAAAAACTTCAAATGTGCAGTGCTTAATGCCTCCAAAAATTAAATTACAAATAACTGTAATTTAAAGCCACACATTCACAATATAAACATATTTAAACTATTCGATGTTGTTTACAAACAAAAACTTGTTTTGCTTTAGTGACTTCACTCACGACAAGAAAATGGTGGGCGGCGTTTTCGGTCACATAACAGAGTTCGATTTTATTTATTATTTATAAAATTAAATTAAATTTTTAGAATGTTAATAAATCTCTCATGTTTTTCCAACAAAATAGTTCTAAAGTCTTTTGCCTTATGGTGGGTATGGTTAAAACTTTATAAACTCTATCAACTACCAACTTCTCTATTACAGGTTATGATACCAAAAGATTTAGCTACCGACATGTCAGCACAAGTCGCGTGTCTATCTCGCCTCGCCGACACAGATTCCGAGCCGGACAGCGAAGAGGAAACCGAACATAAAGAACCTCCAACACTGCCTACCACTTTCACATGGCCGAAATATAGGTTGAAGATAACCATACTAAGTGACAGCGAGTTCTCATAAAAAAAAAAACAATATTAGTCTAAGTAAACTTTGTACAGTTATTCGGAACACGTAACGCCATCTACCGGAAAAAACTAGTAAAACTACTTCATATATATATATATATACATATATATGAAGTATAGTACATGTACATATATATATATATATACGCTCACTCCTATATCATAAAAAGTTTTGAGCACCACAGGTGGACACTGTATGACTGTATTATACTGTCTGATAGATAACAGTCCGATCCCTGAGTCGAGTTTTACACCACCGGGAAGAGATACCCTACTGAATTTACTTCCTCCCTATTTTTTAATATTACGACGCTTAAAATGACGAGCGAACATCATACATAGGTAAAATAAAAAATGTAACCCTTCTTTTGCGCAGTCGGGTAAGTTAGCTTTATCACGAAAACGCCGTAAAGAATGATAATAATAACTTCACAAATCTCACACGCGGCTGTCCTGTCCCGAGCTAAACTAATAAAAAACAAATACTCATGCTCATCACACAAATATTTGTCCTCGGTGGGAATCGAACCGATGACCTCAGGCTCAGCTGTCAGGGTCACTAATCACTAGACCGGGGCCATTCATAAAAGCCTAACGCCATCTATTGACAATTAACAGAACTACTACTAAATCAACCAATATTAACCTATGAAATTCTCAATCAACATTATATTAATAATTATAATAATATTAATACACAGTTGCCCGCTACTTCGTTCGCGTTAAAATTGCAAACTATACATGTAATAAACACCAAATTTCTAAGGAGAAGGGAAGAATGGGTTATTGATTATACAGATGGATTGGGGAGTATTAGCAATAGCTCAAGGAAGTCAGGGTCCCATACCTATAACTCGAACTAGCTGGTGCCGGGAAGTCCAAGCCCTCCATAGTAATTCAAATCAAAATCTTTTAGCATACACTAATCAAAATAATCTTTAATTATTTTTGAATATCAATTCGCAATGAAGTATATTGTTAATTATAATAAGTTGTATTTGTAAATATTAATAACTTAGACATTATTAAAAAAAATAGAAATGCTTTGTTATTTATTTATTTATTTACAATTTTACAAAACCATTTACAATTGTTAATTATAGTGCGTTTTAAAACTGACTGAGGTTTGTAAATATGCAACGCATCTGTTGCATATTTACAAACCTCAGTCAGTTGCATATTACATCAAGCGTAGTCTTTAAAAAACTAGTTCTATACAGTAAACACTTATAGTATAAAATGCATTCATTATTAATATCGGCTGAAGTGAACTCCGAGTCAACAAGGGATAGAAGAAGGACTACTTACAAACATGACTGAGCCATATTTTCTATAAAGAATTTCCTTCAAACATTACATTTACTCATTTATTAACCACTGTCCGTGCGCCTGTTTCAGTAACCTTTGTAGCCAACGCACCACGCCTTAGAGTCACAGCGTGATGATTATTACCTATATTATCTATACATTAAATAAAATTTAAGCATGCTCAGCCACGCATCACAGACATCCACCACCACAGTATCGGTGATTGGTTCCCCACGAAAAAAGTGCTAACTTTACTTGTACTTCGTTTCGTTACTCAATTCTTGCATTGTGTGACCAAGTGAGTGAGGTTACCGGAGGCCTAATCTGTTTTCCCGTCCCCTTTTCCTTTTCCCCTACCCTAAGAGGCGGACAGCACTCTTGAGAATCCTGAATTGCAAGTGTTCTTGGTCGGCGGAAATCACTTGCCATCAGGTGACCCGACTGCTCGTTTGTTGTACGATATTATAAAAAGAAACAACTTCAAGCTGTAAAATAAATATATATATAGTTCTTTTATGATTTTCTTGGTAATCCTCTAAATGATTTTTTTTTAGGGTAAACACAGAACCTATCAGCGACTCCAATCAACTGTCACGAAAGGGATTAAAAGTTTAAGTGAAGTGATATTCCAAACTTTCTTTTGGAAATAGGAATAAGTCTCATTGACAGTAGTAAGGTTTCAATACTATCTAGTTTAATTATTAAAAATATACTTAGAATAGGAAATCAACTTAAAAAAAACAAAATTTGTTTCTAGACGATGCATAAAATTATAGCGTCCCTTGATCTGTCAAATGATTGACAATTAGCAGTAGCGTTGTAGCGCGTCGCGAATGCGAAGTATTACGCGTCCTCGTTAATATTAATAGCGTTTACCATGACAAGTACAGGACTATGGTCATATTTTGAAAAAAGTTCTAACAGTGGTGAACGAAAAGCAACATGCAAATTGTGTCTTGTTAAATATAGTTATGCTACCACAATAACTAACCTCAGAAATCATTTGCGAATGAAACATAAAGATATTTGTCGTTCTACATATGAAAGGAATCTAGAGAAGAGAGTAATAGTTCCATCTGAAAATCAGCGCAGCATTCATGCTTTGTGGGGATTCTTTACTAAAGTTTACGGGGCACACAAAGTAGCTATGTGCAATATATGTAGAAAGACAAGGTCTTATAAAACCACTGTTTCAAATTTGAAATCGCATCTCAAATGTAAACATCCTGCCGATTATAGAAGATTCTTGCGAGGTTTGCCGCCTGAATTCGATAACATAAAGAAATCTACTAACAAAGGGGATTCGGAGAACAGCGATAATGACGGTAAGTTATTATCTGCTATAAATGCTTAGTCTTTAAAAACTGCTATTTACTAACTAAAGTCAGATCTTATCTTTCAAAGTATTTAGAAACATCAGCATCTTATCTACTTAATATTAGGCATGGTGTTAGTATGTATGAAAAACACGTACGAAAGTTATACATGAATAAACATTACTTTTTTACTTTACAAACAAAGAATTACTTTTGTGGAGAGATGGAGAATTTCTGACTTGACCATCAAATGCGCATAGTTTTGTTAAAACAATACAAAAGCTATTAAAAAGCCAACACGCTATGTTAGTTATAAATAGCATTATTTTTCCAATACACAGGAGAACGGTATAATAACAATGGCGGGAGTATGAGGCTACATTAGTGCGCTGTCAAACGGCATTTAAAGTGCGTTTTGACATACTTTTTTTGTATATATGTATATATATATATATAAAACATTTTATAAAACAGAATGAACTTTAATTATTTTACTAACTAAAAATCGTTTTAGAAATTCCTGTACAATACTTGTATTCTAATCTGATAAATTAGATTATTACGTTGACATTCTCGCCAACCGCGTTCATAGAAAATAACGACACTAATCATTCACTTTTCGCTCGTTACAAGTCAGTTAAGCGGCGCGCGAGCGTAGTATCGCACAATCGCGTTATTCGTTGAATTTAGTTATTAACGAAATGAGTAAAACTTCGTTTTGGGATTATTATGAGAAATTACATAGTGATAATGACGAAAGAAAAGCTATGTGCAAATTGTGTAATGAAATATATAACTACACTGCAACAAGTCATAACCTCAAAATCCATTTGAACAGAAAGCATTCTGATGTTTTTACTTTTAAAGAGCTAACACGTTCATCAAGAAAAAATGTTGGATCTTTCAAACACAAAATATGGGGTTATTTTAGTAAAACTGTCGGGAATAAGTTTGCAAAGTGCAATATATGTCTTAAAGAATTATCGTATAGGTCGACTATAGGTAATTTGGGCAGTCATTTGCAAATGAAACATCCTGACGCGTTCAATAGATTTAAACATAACAAACCACCTAATATGGAATATTTTAGCAGTGAATTACAACTGGAAGTTATTGACAACAGTAAGTTACACGCTATTTTTGTTAATTATATAAAAATGTTATTATTATTAGTTGAAATACCAAACCGTTATACCGATTTATAATGTCGTTAATCGTATTGTTCAATTGTTTTGGGTAATGTTTTTAGAAACATTCTTGTTAGATTGTTATTGTAAATAAAAATATTAATTTGATAATAACAAATTATTCGCATCGATTTTAACGATATGTACTATGTATGTCAGTATATAAAATTGAACAAGTTTTACCTCGTTACTTTTAACTGTGGATTCTTTATAGAATAATTATATATGCTAATTTATCAATCTTAATATACCTATGAATAGCGTTGCCAGGCGTTCGGGTAATGCCGGACACATTCAGGCTTTTTAGTTGAGTATGCGACCAAAGTAGACGGTGACCGGCCTGTCCGGTTTGCTAGGCTTTGCACGGCCTCACAGAAAACCGGCAACTTGTGAAGCAACACTTGCGTTACATTTCCCGAAATTAGTGAGATATCAAGAGGTCCAAATCCCCCTCTTTTGTTTCCATTTCCATCATCCCTCCTCCCCTTCCTATTTCCCATCCCACCTCTCTTCTTTCTCCTCCCCGCATCCCCCTTCCCTCAACAACCTCAAAAGCGGGCAGCGCACTTACGACTCTTAGTTGCAGGTGTCCATGGATGTCGGTTGTCACTTACCATCAGGTGATCCATCTGTTTGTCTGCCCCTATAATATATTTTTTTTATATATATATAGTAGCCTACCATAGTGACTCCACTTTGCCTGATGGAAAACAATAAGCGGAGTTGAAGAGTGGTGGTCACCATCCTCATTGCATTTCTAGTCAATGAAGCATGGTGACCCACACTATGGCGGCCTGGTGAGATGCTTTTTCACGCCCCGCTTAAAAAACCCTGGATCAAAGTGGGAAGGAAACACGTGAGCTGGTAGGGAATTCCAGGCTTTCACTGATCGGCACAGGAAAGAAGAGCCAAACCGTTTAGTTAGGGTACGTATATTTTCGACGCTCAAACGGTGACTCCTCAGGCCAGCACGCGTAGTCCTGTAGAGGAAGGGAGGAGTTGGGACCAATTGGAAGAGCTCGTCAGAACACTCCCCGTGATGTAGGCGATAGAGGACTGCCATAGAGGCGACATCTCTTCGCAAGTGCAGAGGCTTAAGAGACTGGGTGACCTCAGGACAGTCGATAATGCGGACTGCACGCCGCTGCAACCGATCGAGAGCGTCAAGCAAATACTGCACATAGCCGTCCCAGAGATGAGAGCAGTACTCCACGCAGGAGCGAACCTGGGTCCTGTATAAAAGACACAGTTGGTCGGGCGAGAAGAACCGTCTCACCTTGTTCAATAGACCAAGCTTTCGCGAGGCCGCCTTATTAAATATCCAAGGATACCAAATATCCATACCCAGGTTACTAAGCCTATCCTGCAGTCGTAGTGGAGTGTTCTGAAAAGTAGGAAGGGGAAGGAATGGAGACTTTTTGTTTGAAAATGCGCACGCCTGTGTTTTCTTGGCGCTGAACTCGACTAGATTCTCACAACCCCATCAAGACCCGGTCGAGCTCAGTGACAAGCTCCTGTCGTTTTCCCTCAACGTCTGCCAGCTTGGCAGTAGGATGTCCGAAATATCGTCCGTGTACTTTACTGTCGTCTGCATAACAATGTATATTGCCAAGGGCCAACATGTCATTGATATGCAGAAGGAACAGCGTAGGCGATAGGACGGAGCCCTGAGGTACACCAACGCTTACCTCCTGGAAGTACAAGTATATAAAAAAAAACGATAACAAACTATACAAAAAATGTGTCGTGTTATACTGAGACTAAAAAAATAGGGTTGTCTGGCCTTTTTAGTCAAATGTTCGTCTAAACTAGCTGGTCTGTCAGGCTTTTCAGTTTTAAGACGTGGCAACCCTACCTATGAATAATGGTCTCGTCAAGTCCTAATGCATATTATTATTAATCTAATATCAATGAGTAATCAAATGCATTTTCGAAGAGGTAGTGAGGGGCACTCTATTGTCAGTATTGATAAAATTTTCCAAAATAAAGAAACAGATCACAGACCTTCTTCAATATAGCATACTAATAATTTCGAGTAGGTCATAAAATAAAAACTTGACCAGTTCCACGTTCAACAACTAGATGGCGTTAGTAGTAGTTGTTTGTTATTTAATTCAGGTTAGAAAGTAAGTCGGTTTTCTTATGAGATTTTGTTAACTGACGGTAATAATTTATAAGTTTTAATCCGGGCGTGGTTTACGCAAATTTCAAATTATAACTCTACTATGTGTTACCCAAGTACCTAATCTTTAAAAAAAAGAAACTGTTAAATGGTGCACGTGTAATTCCTTAAGTATAATACCCTATAGTTGTGACTTCTGAGAATTTAATTTGTAATACTACATGATCCAATACAATTGCAATATGCTGTGGGAATTGAAAAACCCTTTTTTCTTTTTTAATTAATGGAGTCACTTTACTTGAGATATCTATATATATGATAGAGAAGCAGATATCTAACCTATGACCACACTAGCCTAGACGAAAAGAGTAGGAACAGTTAGTAGAAAAAACATTTTAGCTCAAACCAAAGAAATAAGCAAATATTGTCACTAATTTTGTTATCTCTTGCAAGAACAAAATAGTTCTAGTTGGTCCCAGGTGTCCTGATCTCAGATCATCAGCAAATCGTTAGAATTTTTACAGGTGTGCATTTAAAAAAAGGCATTTTCCCAATACGTTCGACTATTGTGTAAAAACCCTTACGAAACTTCTTGTTACACAATGCTAGCTTGCTAACATATTAAACTCTGGATAAACAAGTCACCCGTTAGGTAAGTATAAGATTGAAAATTACTTAATAAAACCAGAAGCAATCCACTTAATGTTGTCCTGTTTTTTGATTAACTAACAAATAAAAATTCTACTTGATTTTCAACACGGTTACTCGTCACACCATCGAGCCAAATTTATGCCATCAAATGAATATATACTATATCCTTAACCAATAAAGTTGACATTTATTTGTAACCAGTTTTTTGTTTACATCGTCCGCCATATTTGACTGTCAGATATCCCGCGCTTTTGCTAGTGAAGTCACATCCTTATACCGTTATATTAAAGCATATTACCGGTTATTCAGAACTGTGGTTTGGATTTGAACTTTTACGTATACGAATGTAGTGAGAACGCTTGTTTTCGACGTAAGAACGGCAACGTTGCGTTGCTATGTTGTTTGTTATTGATCATTCTATAAATGGAAGCGACCTGTACCTGGAATCTGGAGAAATGTTGCGTAGAAAGGATTTTATTGATGATATAAAAAGCCTGTTTTTGGTAGATAAATATATATTTTTAATATACAGATTATACAAAGAAATGTGTGTAACTAAATCTTTTTCATGTTATTACCAAGACATATACCTACATAGATTGCGTCACATGCTTACTTACGTTTATAAAACAAACTGTTTTCATTGATTGTTTTTCATATTCCTTTGATTTGATGATAGTTATCGAGTATTCTTATTATATTTTGTTTAATTGGGCACAGCTATACAAATAGTTAATGTTTTTTGTTATCATTGCTACAGTTACAATTAAGATAACAATAAATGCAAAGTTATTTCCCACTGCTTTTTTAAATCATTAGGATCACTATCAACAAACGTTTGAATACTTCCCATAGGAATTGTAGATATACCTATAAAACAATAAACTTTAACTACATGCCGTGATTAGGCCATATTTATTTTCATGGTAAGTTAAATCATGTTTTTTAATACATAGTTTCTCTTCTTGAGCTTTATTTTATGACTGTTGATTTTGCATAAATATATTCAATTGAATAAAATGGAAGATAGGGGCCCTCAGCCAGATGAACGGACGACTTGAGGAAAGTAGCTAGTTAGGGTTGGATGCGAAAGGCGGCCGACCGGGTTCTATGCCGTGCGCACGCCTGGAGAGGCCTATGTCCAGCAGACAGCAGTGGACTGCGAGCTGCGATAGCTGATTAATGATGATGTTGATAACTCGATTGAGTGATAAACTCTCCCTGTAAATGCAATCATGTATATACTAATTCATATACATATTGTTTTTAATACATATGTACAAGACCTCCATATAATCTAAGGAAGGAGTACTGTAAGACCACTACATGGAGCAGTTTTTATATATTTAACTAATACTTTTTTTAATATTAATACATTTCAAATACAATCTCTTTATTTCATAAAATTGCGAAATCGTCCTGTTTAAAAAAAAATATTTAAATTTATAAATCAATAGATACAGTGTAACTGCAACAAAAGGTTGCTATGTCAAATATTAAATTATCTAAAATTATAATATTAGATAGTCTCAAAGTGTTATAATATTAGATAATTTAGTACCTGCCTGTGTGATCTATAACCACTCCTTTCCAAATGGTTGAGCCTTATGAGAAATCATTTTCATTATGCGTGTTGCCAGCTCGGCAACGTCTTCAGCATGTCTCTTTCTAACACTTGGACGTATGTTTTCCTTTCGTCTACTTGTCGAGCTCGTTATGAATGGTTCAACCTGTCTTTGGATAATATCTTTGTGATATTTTGAACTCATCAGCCAGACGAGAAGGAGGAATATCTTTTGTATTTAGTGTAAACAAATAAATCTGTGGTTTGGTTTTAAAAACAACGCCTTCACTATGAATTAATCCCGTGTCGCGGGGGACTTTACAAACATCCAAACAACGGACACAAAGAGCACAGGACAAACGGGTTAATTGTTTTTGAGGACTCAAAACCTTTTTTCTATTATTTTCATTAAAAAGACAACTACCGTACTAGGATTATCCTATGTCGCAGGGGACTTCACGAACATTCAAACAACGGACACAAAGAACACCCAGAACACCAATGTGAGGATTACACAAAGTGTTGTCCCGTGCGGGATTGGAACCCGCAACACTCGGCTTTGCAGCGTGGTGTCGAGGTGACAACTTAAACCTCTACGTCATCCGTGCAGTCAAAACTCAAAAACTGAGTAAATATTAGCTAATGTAATGTTTAGTTGAGAACTCGTTCCCGGCACCAACCAGTTGGGAAGTACGTATGCGTATAAGTATGCGACCCTGACTTGCTTGAGATATTGCTTACAGTCTCCATCCCTATAAGCAATATTCCATATCTTCAATTCTATCCTCTCTATCCATATTAAAATACTTTCAATTTGCTCCTGTGATGCTCAAAGTTAACATTTAATTGCAAGGCATGATTGCAAATCAGCAAAATGTAGAAACTAATTACGTCTCTGCATTTATTTATAAAGTTTAATCTAAAGATCAAATAGCAATACTTTGTTAGTCTAAAAGTCCTCTATATTTCGCAATACTAAGAACGTGGCGTTTAATACGCCTTCGTCCACTGACGCGTGAGTCTATGTACATACATATAAGTATGTAATAAAACCAGAGAGACCAATAAAGTTGCGTTTACAACATCGTGAAAGATTTTTTTTGGGTTTGAAATGAGGACACACCTCTTAGTAAGATGGTCCTTTAGGCACGTGTAAGAGAAAAATAAAAATACAAGGTTTCTCGTCCCTAACGACAGGCGGAAAATCAATAATACGCCCTTGGATGTTATTCTAATAATAGATTTCATCTTGCTCAAGTTTTCGTAATGTATTTATTATATTTTGTATTTACCTACAACGATGTTCAAATAAATATCTGTAATTATCGCCAATTTGTTATTATTTTGTTGAGTATGTAGTATTTGGCGTCACCGCAAATTAAATTTAATTTATTCATTTCTTAAAATTGCTTAACAATTATACGAAATCGTCCGTTCAAAAAATAATAATTTATATTATAGACACACAGTCTCAACTTTGTGACTCACCTTTAGTTGCTTCGTCAAATTTAAACTTAATATGTTTTAAAAATATCAGCTAATTAAGTACGTACCTACCTGCCTGTTTTATAACCGCCCGCTTCAAAATTGTAGCCTTATGATAAAAAAACGGATAAACAAACTCATCTCCTCTAAGATAATTTTATTTTTTATACATAGTTTGCTAAAGATTTGTAAAATTATCTATTAATAAAGAGTCTTAGCACTCACAGTTTTATCAATCACTTCAAAATTCAATCCTTTGTCTGTGTCTCAAAAATGGTTATTCTTTAATAAACCGTAAATGATATTTCTTGACATTTGTCGTTAACGGTTTTTAATATGCCGCGCCGTCATGTCAGCTACAAATGAGGTTGCGCATCCATAGATTCTTTTTTATCTGTTTTCTTTTAATTATATGAGACAGTATACATAAAGTCCCACTGTGCCTGGATGACGGCAATACCTTTGCCTCCAATTACGTAAGTAAGCTAAATTATTATTAGTAAAAAGTGGGTTTTTGAAACGTTCAGGGATTTCGATGTGAGTATATGTCAAAATTAATTAACAAAAAATCTCTTCGGCCATCTCACCAAATAACAACGAAAAAGATAGTGGGACAACTGTTTCATTGGAAAGGTTCCTATGGTATCAGATACAAAAACCAGTTGGTGGCGCCGTTGTGACGGTGCGTTTAAAAATTATCATATTTTCTTTATCGATACCTATTATTGACCGGTTTCTAACCGTAAACCTTGTAAAGGCGTATAAATGGCTTTTGATTAGTAAATAAAGTTTTAATAGTCAAGGTTGTTTTAGGAGGACAGAACACCTTTTATTTAATCTTAATTTTCCTTATGAGATTGTTATAAAATTTAAAATTAAATTCTTTCAACATGCGGTCATTTTTTTTTATCTACGTATTTTGGTAAGTAATCATTATTGCCGCGTGGTTAGAGTAGAACGTATGCCATCTGCGCACGTGGGTAGTAGTACCCCATCTGTGCACGTGGGTGTCGTAAAAGGCGATTGAGGAACAGGGCTGTTATCTATCATAGTATATATATGTACATTCATATAGTGCCCCGATGAAGGCAGTATGCTTTTCCCCCTACTAAGTACGTTGTTGGGACTAGATTAAGATTGGCAAAATGTGTGACGAGTAACCGTGTTGGAAATCAAATAGAGTTTTTATTTGTTTTTAAGTAAAAACGAGGACAGCATTGAGTTGATTGCTTCTGGTTTCTTAAAGTAAATTTCAATCTTGTACTTACCTAACGGGTGACTCGTTTCCCCACAGCTAAACATTTAAACAAGCTAACGTTGTGTAACAAGAAGTTTCGTAAGGTTTTTTACACAATATTCGAACGTACGTTTTGTTAAAACCCTTTCTTCCAAAATGCACTACTGTAAAAATAGTATCGATTACCTGCTGATCTGAGATCAGGACACCTAGTCAAACTGGAACAATTGTTTTGTTGCAAAAGATAAAAAAAAATAGTCACAATATTTTCTCATTTCTTTTGTCTGAGCTAAAGTTCTGGTGAGTTAACAGTAAGGAGTCACAAGTATGACGATGGGGCAGTATGAATGTGATTCATTATTTTTTGTTAATAATCTTATTTTTATTAATATTTCAATACCTCTTAAGCTCTATCATGTTAATGTAGAACAAATTATGTTTAACAGTAGCCGATCGTTTGGTTACAGTTATTAGAGTTTCACATTGTGTCTCAGTAAACAAATATCATTGCCAAATAAAGGCCTCAAATAAAAAAAAAAACATGTTTGCACAGATATATGTAAATGAAAATGTTGCAGATAAATTTTTAATAAAACTATAGGTTGAATAAATGTTAAGTATAGTTACGGTATTTTGAATATGTTGTTGAATTATTTTAAAACAATTATATGATTCCAAAAAAGAAGTAAAATGCTTTTAAGGTTCAATTTATTCTATTTTTTTAAATGTCTAATCTAATTATTATAATGACTAATCGGTTTAATAATAATGTAAATTGTTGTCATAAATAAAAATTAGTGTTTTTTTGCAATTTTTATCTTATTTTGAATTGAGAACGTAAGTTTTGTTTTTGGAATTATTATTTTTACTAGTCTCTGCGCAAGCATAGAGTAGCGGCAGTGGGGTCGTCTGTTGTTCAATAGGCGACCGAGTCTGCCGGGGTGCACAGGTATTCCTTTCAAGGGTACACCTGAGACCCCGGCAATAGACTATGTGACGGAACACCATGTGGTTTTAGTCGGTTCGAGTCCAACATACCACCCTACTGGTCCCAGTAGAGTGATGACCCGTGGGGGTTTCCACACGACAAAAAAAAAAAAAAGCATAGAGTAGCGGGAACCAGTAGAAGATATGTTTATTGATTGATGCCTACTTGAATAGAATGGGTAAAACTAGGGTACCGGGGCAATGCATTTAATTGCTATCTAAAACCTCACTTCCGTCTGCTATGCGTAGGTGTATAACCTGCAAGAGTAGGTAGTTAAGAACTACGTCCACACTATTCTTAGCGAGGCTTTTGATTCGCGCCAAAAAACCGACAAAGAGTGAGTCGCGCAAATAAATAATAATTCGGCCACGCTACGGCTGCAGTAAATAACAAATAATTACTGACCTGATATTCTATTTAGGTTATTCTTGTTATTTTTCTAGGTTAGTAATTGCCAGAGGTTGTGGGTTCGATTCCCACAGGGAGCAAAAATTTGTGTGTACAAATAGCTGTCCCGAGCTGGGTGTTCCTTGTGTCTTGTGTCCGTTGTTTAATATTTGTAATTGTTATTATATTTTATTGTGTCTGATGTGTGGTGGAACAAAGATTTTTCTTTTTTTCTTTCTTTCTGTTTGGTTTTTCTTGGCTATCTCCGGAACGGGTTTTGACTGGAGTTTCACTTGCAAATAGCTGATATTATAAAGAGTAATTTCAGGTACTAATATTCTAAAAATTCAGGGTTCCTCTTAAAGATTATAAAATTTAATTGTCTTCGTAAATGCGGCCGCAACTGATGGTCATGCGGGATGGGTGAATGCAAGGAGGGGAAAGAAGACAGAGGGTATGAGGAGATGGAAAGGGGAGAGGGGGGTTGGGCATCCGGAAACCTTCTTAATTTTGGGTTTTATGTGAGGCCGTGTTAAAGACCGGTCGAGACGGCGTATTCCTGCGTAAGCACGGCTCTACATCTGTTTGTCTTACACTGTTATCAATATAATACCGACACAAACACTATACACAATATATACATACAACAGTACAAACATGTGTACATACCATTAATATGAAGTTACGTGGTAACAGACGCAAGAAAAACAACAAAACCGACAATCTAAAATGAAAATAAAGACTCATTATAAGTATTCGTCCTTCAAGCTTTGTAAGCAGTTTTCGCCCTTGCTACTTCAAGGTTTTATGTCGGTGAAAATAACCTCAGCCCTCGCCCAAACTTTCAAGGTAAGATCGATATATACCACGTCATTAAATAGCTATTCAATTTTGAAGCTTAAGAGGGATATTTTAACGAGGTCGTTTTTATAAGGTTTTATATGTTTTTATAAGGTCTGTCGGTCGGATGACTCTGAATGACTGATACATTTAGCTGTGAGGGTCACAGTTAATTAAAATATCTATCCTATCTTTTCTCCGGGGTGTCGTAAAGCGCTACTAAGGGACTGTTATCTATCAAACAGTATATATATGTCGTAATCGTCTCATATCCGGAATGCCAGCGCCATCTGTTGGCGCTCGACATAGTCAATGTTTAGTCCTCCGAGCGGCGCACCCGACATTTATTGTGCGGCGGTCAGCGGGAGCGGTGGTATATACGAGCCTAGCTGTAGTTGTGTTCCTGTGGAACCCTCTGCCTGCTCGGCGTAAAATACCCGAGGAGAAGCGAGAGGCTAAGAAGCTCTGGCAGAGAACTCGGCACCCCCGAGACAAGACCCGATACAACCGCCTTACCAACTCGGATACCACATCGGAAATCAAAACCATCAGTGCCGGAGTCCCGCAAGGGAGCTGTCTGTCACCGGCCTTGTACGCCCACTACACGGACGACATCCCTGTAGTCGGAGACGTCAAGCCGGCACTGTTTGCAGACGATGCCGCGTACTTGTCAAGTTCACGCAACGCCGCACACTCGAAGCCCCTCCAGGCTGGCTGAAGCGATGGAGGCTCTAGTGCAACGTGCCGAAGACCCAGGCGATGATAACCGGTATGGCACACCACCCGCCAAAACTTCGTCTGATGGAAGAGGACATCCCATGGTCCCCAAAGGTCAAGTACCTGGGAATCACCATCGACAGATCACTGTCGATGAATCACCACGTCGAGACCATCACAGCGAAGGCCAGAGCTGCGCGGACGAAGCTGCGTCCCTTGCTATCCTCCAGACTACCAGTAAGTGCCAAACTAGGCATTTACAAAACATATATCAGGTCGCGCCTCACCTACGGTAGGCCGGCCTGGTACAACTTGATAGCAGGGGCATCGCGCCAACGTTTGCAGGCTGTAGAGAACAGCTGCCTTCGCATGGTGGTCGACGCCCTCAGGTACCTCAGGAATGCAACAATCCACCGAGACCTCAACCTATAAAGGAGTTTGTGAGCAGACTCGCCACGGGGATGTTAGAGCGGGCTGACCGCTCGAAACTTCCCCACCTGGTAGGTATTGCTCCGCTCCCACATCCAGACGATACAACACTCATCCGGAGGCAACTCAAACGCCCCGCTCGGGAGCTCATATCAGTTCCTTCGAGCGGGGCATTGGTTTTGCCATCGGATGCAGATAGCCAACCACCGACTTCTCGCAGGCGGCTCGCTGGACACCTTTTCGGAGAAGCGATTCGGCGAGCAAACCTCGAGGCCGGTGAGCTAACTCCAATGACCGGCTCACAGTGGTGAGCTGCGAGGAAAACCACTATAAGGAGCCCAGAGCTCCAAATAGTATCCCCACCCCCTTCAACAGGGGTGAGATGATACCAGAAGATGTATCTATATTGTAAATTGATTGGACATTATAATTTGATTGCGTGAAATATTTTATTTCGTTGTTCCAACATTACCCTTCATCACCCAGAGCTAGACGGTCAGGAATTATGGATCCTACTGAGGACAGTGATCATGCTCTTCTGTCATATATTACATATACAGTCATACAGTGCTCAAATGACGGCAATAGGGTTGTCCTATTAAGTTAATTAGACTAAATCATATATAGAAAAAACTGGGTGTTGCAGACGATAGGCGTAACGTATGCATGACTGAGACAGAGGTTTAGCATGACAAATAATTGTTCCATGAAAATTATGTATGTGTATTTATAATTACATTTATAAGTGTGTTGTTGTTTATCAGCAGTCTGGTTACCATAGTACAAGCTCTTCTTAGTTTAGGATCAGACAGCCGCGTGTGTGATGTCCAGGTTTTTATTATTATAAAATTGATTTTAAAAAACAGTGGCTAACCTCTTTTAATTCGCCTATCATGATAAATTATAAAACGTGTAAGAATTATCCTCTACCTTAACCGGTAAGGAGATGTGCCTTCCATCATCAGTTCAGAGTCATACGAAGCATATATTTTAATAAAAGAAGGTATATGATAATTGAGTTTACAAAAAAGTTTATAACCGCCTTCAATGTGCCTATCTAATCATTAGTACTAACGTGCAATAATATTGAGTTATTCGTCGTTCGTCGTTATATTACGGAGTTGAAAGTTCTGAGGTAACATAAAAAAAAATACAGTCGAATTAAGAACCTCCTCCTTTTTTGAAGTCTGTTAAAAATAACATTGTTAGGGCCTATTAATTTGGGGGTTCCCTGGATTTCCCTGGGATTCCCTCATCAAATCTTGACTTGGTTACAAAAAGAGCTCCGCAGGAGTATACCTACTCTTTCGAACAAAAAAAGTAGAAAATCATTCTACAATTGCCGGAGAAACCGATTAATATACATTTAAAAAATACACATACAGTTGAACTTAGAAGTATACAACTTTCTCCTGCTTTAAAGTTGAAGACAACTGGCCACGTTCGAGTCAGACTCGCGCACGAAGAGTACCATTATCTATAAAATCAAAAAACAAAATGTCTGTGGTATGTGAGCCCCCTTAAATAAATATTTAAGGGGGCTCCCCTTTCTTAATGTAATTATTTATTTTTAAAGTGAATATATAACAAAATATTCTGTGAATATTTCAAGCATCTAGTTATTGCCGTTATCAATATCGAACAAAAACGACCAAAAAAACACGTTTGTTGTATGGGAGCCCCCTTAATTATTTATTTTATTCTGTTTTTTAGTATTTGTTGTGTGTGACAATTTCAACTGTCTGACTATCACTGTTCATGAGATACAGCCTGGTGACAGGCGGACAGACAGACAGACGGACAGCGGAGTCTTAGTAATAATAAACACACACACACACAGTCGAACATAGAAGTATTAGAAAAATGATATCAACTTCTAGAATATAACAAAAATTTGCTATTTACGCAATAATAATTGAATAACATAATCTTGACGTCACCTCTAATATAGATAAAAATGATTTTTCCACCGTGACGTGTTCATGATATATGTATGTTTATCATACGATATGCTTTACAATGATAACTGATGAAATAATACTTGCTTGAATTTCACGCGTTTGAGAGTTACGCTTAAGGCTTAGGCATGAATGGGCCGGCTCGACCGGAGTAATACCACGGCCGCAAAGAAACCGTTAGACAAACAATGCTTGCATTTCTGTTCCAGTCCGTAAAGACTGAGTGAGGATATCGGAAGCTAAGCTGCCCCTTTACTATTTACTCAAGTGTCTTTAGGACTGCAGTTGCAAGCGTCCATAAGCGACAGTTGTCGCTTACCATCAGATGACCCTTGTATTCGTCTGTCCCCCTATATCATATCTCTTTTACCCTTCCATGTCTTAACGACTGACCTGATCATCCTGAAATTGTTAACAGTGGCAGAGCCATGCTTAGGCACGAATGGGCCGGCTTGACCGGTGCTATACCACGGCCTCACAGAAAACCTGTTGTAAAGGCCCAACTCCCCTATCCCCTTTCCTCTCTCTCTTATCCCCCCTCTTCTTTCCCTTCAAGGCATCTCCCCATCCCTCGTCACCCTCAAAGGTGAGCAGCGCACTTACGACTCTTGAGTTGCAAGTGTTCATGGATGGAGGTTGTCACTTACCATCAGGTGACCCGTCTGTTCGTCTGTCTGTTGACAGGAGTACAGAAAAAGGACATACAGGACCGAGAGTTTTATAAAATTAAACAATAACGCCCTGCTTCCTTCAGGGCAGGCAGAGACAACATGCATATATAGAAATGGTCGTCTTAAACGCTATCTTTTTGCGTATACTATAAGTCCCACTTACGTATAAACAATAAAACCTATTGGCGTCTTCTAAGTACTGTATATGTACTGTCTGATAGTAAACAGATCGGTCCCTTAGTCACTTTTTACGATACCCACGAGTTATATGTATGCGACTCTGACTTGCTAGAGTTATTGCTTATACTACCCAATCTATCTGTATATGTTCTTCCTTCCTTTCCTGTCAATATACTCGAAATGTTCCCATCTAATAGGCTTGGGGGATTATTACGTAAACCGGACTAAATTCCAAACTGCAGAATGTGGGCGTTAATTACGCCTCTGTTACCCCTTCGGGTATACAGGCGTGAATGTGTTTATCTATTATAGTTGTTTGGGAGTTTTCGCCTTTTACATAGTTTTTTAGACAAGTCTCGCTAGAAAACACTCCTTGAATGAACTCCATAATCTCTACATGAGGAAGCAGTGAGGAACATAAATATAATCATAGAACATTTGTAAAATACAATAATACAATATTTGGCTACAGTAATAAATTACTTAAAGAATTTCTACGCCAAAAAAATGCCTCTAAATGACTAACATCGGACTTCCCATAGATTTTGCGCGTTTATTTCAACTGGTAAACAAGTCTCGAGGCCTTGAATTAAATGAGATATGTGTTATAAAAACTATATATTCTCGTACACAGTACAAAAAGGACATGTTGTCAAGTTATTAACTTTTTTTATATATTATATCGAGACAGACGGGTCATCTGATGGTAAGTGGCAGCCGTCGTCCATAGGCACCTGTAGCTAGAGAGTGCGCTGCTTGCCTTTGACAGTGATTAGGGATGAGGGGAGGGGAAAGAAGAGAGGGGGATGAGCAAATCGGAAAAGAAGGAGGGGGAGTTGAACCTCCGGACACCTTATTAATTACGGGAAAATGCAACGCAAGCGTTGCTTCACAACCGGTTTTCCGTGCGGCCGTGGTATCGCACCGGTCGAGCCGGCCCATTCCTGCCTAAGCATGGCTCTACCACTGTTAATAAACAAATATAAAATCTGTCAATATTAACTGCCTTCCTCCTTTTTTGTTCTCTGATATTATCTTTAAATTTTATGCACCATCTTATCCCAACGAAACGAAACTATCAAGCCGCTCAAAAACCTAACCCTCTCACTTGCAGTCATGTGATAGAGGACACGTTTTAAGAGGATAGGCATGTCTCATTGGTGCTAAACATTAGTCTTTCATTTCTGTGTCTTCTTTGGTAGAGATAATTCACTTTAAAAAAGTAGACAACTTCAATGCGTCCATCATAAAATTAATATGGCTGGACATCACGGGAAGCAAAAAAAAAATCATCAAAATCGGTTCACCCAGTCGAAAGTTCTGAGGAAACATAAAAGTTACAGTTACAAACTTCAACTAATGCTATGTTTTTAATGCCACAAGCTTGCCCCCTCTATAAAGCAAGTATAAAATCTTTCTCTTCGGGAATACAGTGCATGATTGAGTGTGTAAGAAAACTGTACTTTTCCTTGTATATTTGATTTTCTTATAAAAAAAAAGACGACCGCGACATATAACAATTTAAAAAATAAACAACTTTTCAGGCTATAGACCTACCATGCACAGGTGATTTTTTTTCGGCCTGTCGTTTACTCAGTAGTGTTTGCATTAAGATATGACATACGTAATTAACAGTTCATAGGTTTTGTTTGATTCACGTTTTAAAATCATTCGATATCGTCGTATATAAATGTTTTCAATAAAAAGAAAATTAACGAGATCATAAACCGATAATTTACCGAAAATAAAATACAAATTATTCTCGAATGTACATCACTAAAGTCGGTGTCCTATTTGACCAGGCGATGCACTGAGTGGCAACGTCGCCTTTCTCTTTGAAGCTGTTTTTATTAATAGTTTTATGTTGTGATCAATAGCATGACGTAAATGTTAATATTATTCTTTATTTACGAGAGCACTTAGGTATATAGTATGTATAACGAAAAGCTGGATAGGCTGTAAACCTAATCTATATATCATATATACATATATATATATATATATGCATATACTCGCAGCTGTATAATTAACGCCCACATTTTTATCATAATAATTCAGTCACACTTACGCAATTGGGGTCATCCGGGCACTTGGGGAATGGGGAGTGTTCATAGAAAATGTACGACTTATACTGGCCGCAGGTTTCCGCCATCGTCCTAAGCGACAAAATATCCATCCCCATCAGATGATTGGCACTCCATCACTGTGCATTTCTCCAGAAGCTTTTTGCCTCGCACAACCAGCCTGTGAAACAAATTGTCGCCTGCCGTATTTCCGCACCGATACGACTTTGAAACATTCAAGAAAGAGCGTATACCTATTTAAAAGGCCGGCAACGCACTTGAGTTGCGGGTGTCCATGGGCGGCGGTAGTCACTTACCGTCTATCGCATAAAAGAATTATGAAAACGACGGAATTGGGAAGTTTTAACGGGGAGGAATTAATTTATCTCTTTAAGCAACATCCCTTTATTTCTTATATACATATGTATATGGATTAAGGACTATAAGGAATAGCTCAAACAAGCCCTCTAACATTTACTTTTTTTTCTATAGGGGGACAGACGCACAGACGGGTCACCTGATGGTAAGTGACCACCGTCCATGGACACTTGCAACTGGAGAGTCGTAAGTGCGCTGCCCGCCTTTGAGGATGAAGGGGGATGAAACAATGCGGGTATGAGGAGATTGGGAAAGGGGCGGGAGGTCAGGGGAGAGGAATAAGGAGAGGGGAGTTTTGGCTCCAGGAACCTCACTAATTTCGGGGAAATGCGATGCAAGTGTTGCTTCACTACTAGTTTTTGTGAGGCCGTGGTATCGCACTGGTCGATCCGGCCCGTTGTGAAAAATGTGTTTGTTGTTCTCCGTGGAGAAGAATAGGGAATACCGGGGGTATCGTAAGAGATTGAACTCTTATCTATCAGATGGTTTATAGTCATATAGTGCCCGGTTTATATTAATAAGCTTGCTTTCTATTAGGTTAGTGGGACTCAATTCTCTTTTGCAAAATTCGGGTGTTTCATACACCTCTGCTTACCCCTTAAGGGATACAGGCGTAAGCTTATTTACATTATGTGTATGTATGTTGAAACTCTTAGTATATGTGCCAGAACACGCGGAGACAAGGATGAAAAAAACAAAATAAGAATAAGAACGTATTACTTATTCTTCGCCATTAAAAGCCAGTCATGTCCTGTTGCAGTTACTCAAACAAAATTAGCATTACAAATTAAATTATTCCTTGAATAATGATTACATTTAAAGTGAAGTGATTTAATGCGGAACTTCAAGTTACTGTTGATTTTAGCAAGAAATTGTGGAACATGAAACATACGGGGGAATTCTCGGACCCTCAGCTACAGTAAGCGGACGAATTACAGGTAAGCGACCCCGACGTCCTCGAAGTATTGCTGACACTACACACTCTAATTGTACATATAAAGTTTTTTTTATAATGTATGGGCACTAACGTTCAAACGGGTCACCTGATGGTAAGTGCATTCCGCATCCCAAGAGCACATGCAACTCAAGAGTCACAAGAGTGCTGTCCGCATTTTAGAGTAGGGGAAATGGAGGAGGGAAAAGAGGGGAAGGAAAGGGGTGTTGGGTCTCCGGTGACCTCACTCACTCGGTCACACAATGCAAGCATTGTTTAACAACCGGTTTTCTGTGAGGCCGGAGTAATATTCCGGTCGAGCCGGCACATTCGTGCTTAAGCCTGACTTTCCCACGGTTAAAATATGTTTTACTTGTATTAATATCCTGATATTTATTTTTGAGATAGGGGGCAAATGAGTAGACGGGACACAATTGATGGTAAGCGACAACCTCTGTTCATGAACACGGCCAACTCAAGAGTTTTTTGTGCGGTACCCGTCTTTGCGGGTGATGTGAGAGAGGTTAGGTTTGGGCTTCCGGTACTCTTGCTCAAGTTCGCTCATTATGTAAATACAACGCAAGCATTGTTGGAGAACCGCTTTTCTGTTAGACCGTGGTATTACTCTGGTCGATAATTCACCTACGTGCCTAAGCATGACTCTCCCACCCCAAAAAGTGTACGTATTTTTGCGGTTCATATGATACATAGAGTAGAGACAGCAAATCGCTTAACAAAATGTAAGACGGGCGTCTGGACGCAAGCCAGATGGACGGAGAACTAAATAAGGTACCCGGGAAAGACTGGATGCGGATGGCGGAAGGCTGGGTGCTATGGCGTATATTTGAGGGAGCCTATGTCCAGCAGTGGGCTAATTGATGTATGATATGTAAAATGGCTAAACAGATTTAGATGTGTCGTGTAATATCCGATAGGATCCTTACTTCATCTCGAGTGACGTTAACTATATATTTAAAAAAAAACTAGGGATACTGCAAGCCCCCTACTTGGATGAGTAAACGGGGCTTAGACTGCAGGCTTGAATTTCGTTAAAATCCAGTGACTGGAGAGTCCACTAGAAAGAGAAAACATATAGATGATCTGCTGTCTTATTCCCGTCCAGGGTAGGCAGCGACTTGAACGCAATTTGCCACGATCCTAAAACTTTCGTTTCTTGGAAATTCATCATCAGTCACATCTAAACAAGAAACACTTACGCATATTTCGCCTAAGGGGTACAAATATATATATATACATATATATATAGTAACCATTTACTACCAAAGTTGCTGACATGATAGTGTAATAATTCACTTCACAAAAAAGTAGATAATCGACTTTAATGCGTCATGGATGCCATTATCCCATTACCCTTGAAGTACATCCTTTCCAATAAAAAAAGAATCATCGAAATCGGTTGGCGCGATATTGAGTTATTCGTCCATTTGTCGCGCACATGCTTAATGCAAATTTAAGACTTGAAATGGGACCACACGGGAAGCAACAGCTTTTAAATAAAAAAAACATCAAAATCGGCTCACCCAGTCGAAAGTTCTGAGGTAATTTGAAGTCGGTTGAAAATTATACTAACCGACTTGAATTAGGACGAGTCGTTAATGTTGTTAGGGCAGCAATCTAATATAAGTTTTGTTAATTGATTCAGGCTCGGCTACTGCGCAGTTAGTGTTTACGAGTTATATAGGTACATACACATATACAATATATATAATTATTTATGAACGTATGTATGTTGAGCAGTGGGACGTGACTTGAAGCACGGCTCTGTTATTTTACAGTGATAACGAAGTTGTTTTTGTATATGTGATTTTGGCAACCTCGTAACACTTATGTGGTTTAAAAATATTAGGGTTCTGGCTGAATAAAAGCCTCTTGAAAATAGAAGCACCTTCATACATTTTGACCACTATAGTTTGGTGTCTCTCTTGTAATATGAGGATAGTTATGGCCAGCACAGAGTTGGTTTACTTTTAATAATTGACTTTGATAACCTCATTCCATATCCCCATTCTTTCCCCTTCCCGCCGCCCCCCTTCTTCATCACCCTCAAAGGCGGGCAGCCCACTTGCGACTTTCGAGTTGCAGGCGTCAATGGACGCCGGTTGTCACTTACCTTCAGTTGACCCTTCTGTTCGCCTGTCCCCCATAATAAAAAAAAAACCTTATAAAATGTGGGTATTAATTACGGGTCTGCTTACTCCTTCAAGAAGACAAGCGTGAGTTTATGTATGTATTTAATATAGTTGAAGTCACGAGCATCTACTAGTCCAGTCAGTCTTAAATCTGTCGATGTGACACACAGGAAGTAAGTGCTCACCAACAAGGAAGAACCCAGTTTCCTGTACCGGTTTTACGGTTTTCCTTAATGATCTCGTATCATGCTTATGTTTTATTTTATATAAGATAAATAGCCATATTTGGTATTTATAAAATTGTTATTTTAATAACTGTTTATTGGGGGTTGTCTTACAAGTAACCTGACGGAATGCAGACTTCTCTAACAACCTATATACAAAAAAAATTCGTTCGTGTGTGTACCTGATATCAGCAAATAACATTAGCTATAGTTTTGAAAACCGAATTCGGGCATTTTTTAACGGCGGTCTCTTGCTGGAGAGTCATGACGATCTGTCAATCAAATGGAGAGACTTCTGCTGAATGGGCTTGATGCCAAATGTTTAAATAACATCTTAATTGTTCACGAGCATCAAATAGATGCAGGATATGGCGACCCATTTCCTTATTATTACACATACATTCACGTTTCTCTTTAGAAACGGTAAGGCAGGGGCGTAATTAACGCCTACAATTTATTTTAAAAATAAGTTTTATTAACGTAAAAATGTTATATTATAACATTTATTTTTGTTTGTGGATGGATTGGGGAGTTCAAGTTCGTTATATTTACATAATTTTGCAAAGAATTGTCTGCACCTTATGTCTTAGAATTACACACCACACGCAGGCGTGTAAAGGATCTATATTTTGGCAACCATGATTTGGTCTCACGTTTTAGAAGAGTCCTTGTCGGTTGAGTAGAATAGGGCCCTGACAAGTAGCTCTTGCCTGGGTCTAAAGATCAAAGGATTTCTTTGTTTACTAATATGTAGTAAAATAATGTCTGCAATCGGTTTCAATGTTTCACTATTTTACGGTTACAAAGAAATGTCTTTCCTCTTCATTTAGCATCTATTAAGCATAAATAATTACTATCACCATACTGGTTTCGTAAAAAATGGTTGCGCAATACCGCGTTTAGTTTATTGTTTTTTTTTTGTTACGTTCACAAACGAGTCATCGAATGAGTCGCATTAAATATTTCGCGTTATCTGTGACGAAATTCGACATCATTCGAGAAACTTGTAGAGGTTATGTGGTAATGAACTAGAATTATCTGGCGTCGTTCGCTGAGGTTCTTCATATATTTCGGGTTGTCTAAACAGTTTTTTGTATAAGTAAATTATTATAAAACCGAATTTTCTGTGACCATAAATAGGTATTCATTTAATTGTGTAATTAATTTGAATAAATTGATAAAAATGTCGAATTAATTTGAAAACATGGATCAAAATGCCGAGGGCTTTTAATCTACAGTCTTATAAATTGTTTTATTTTTGATATCATTGCACTTTTCGTGCATATTGGTTTTCTAAAAAAAGGTGGCGGGTTCAATTCCTGCCCAATACACTACCGTCGTAAACCCACCCCTAACACAACCATTTAGCTTTAAAAAAAATAGTAGTAGGCTTAAACCCAAAAAGGCTGCCCAAATTTTTTTTAAAACTACAATTTAAAAAGTAAATACATTTGATTTATAGAGTCACCCTGATCATTTAGGGGTATGAAGAATAGATTTTGTCCGATTCTCAGACCTACCCGATATGCACACAAAATTGCATAAAAATCGATCACGAGAATTTTATATATTAGAAGATCTAATTGCTACAATTCATCATTATATTTTTTTATAAATCTTTTATCGTTACTTATTTAGTACCAAAGCGAACTTCCGATATAAATATATAATTACAGTTTAAATTACACTCTTGGCCATATGGCTGCTTATTCTTTGATTGTCATCCATTGCTTGAAACTGAATAAAACAGTGTTTCGTGACCTGTGATCACAGATCTCAATCAATATTTAATGTAATGTATGTATACGAAATTGAACCGATGGATCGATTGAATGGGTCGAATGAACCAAATCATATTGTCAACGGGTCAATATTTTGATTCGGATCTTTGCGATCGAACGAATGACACATATCAAGTTGCAGATGGTTGGAAAATAAAACATATCATATTTAGCCACAGTGTTTGGTGCTCACACACAATAATAATATAAATTGCCATTTTATCAAATACTTGTCAAGAAACCATAGCGCGATTCAGCCTGCAAATTATTTCGAGACAACGCCATCTATCTAGCCAACTATTATATTAAATTCTTATACTTACGTGAATATCTCCACTGAATTAATATAATAATACTTCTTTCACCTCGCTGCCTCCGCCCTGGTAACTCCGGGTTGGTTTTTTTATTTTATAATCCACTCGTTCCGCCTTCTGCCACTTCATGCCTTTGGGAACAGACGTCATCCATAAAGTTAGCCTTCTCTTTTGTGTCTTAACAGAAAGAGGCAGTATAATAATATAAAACAATATATAATATATATACATATATATATCATAGATTTGAGAAAATATATATATATATATTCTCAAATCTGCACCGTATATAGAATGTTTAAAATACACAGCTGTATAAGTTTTATTTTTAGTCTGTGTTGAAGCTTCATTATACGAAAAAATATAACGTGACTCAACAACAACACATAAACAACTTTTTGGTTTTATTTTTGGCGTTTGATTTGGCGCCAAAAATAGTCAGTGTGGGCAGACGAAAATAATGTTAGAATTCTTTGCGTTCAGAACATTCTAGATTACTATTGTCGCTCTTTTTGAGGTTATATTTTCGATTGTTTTGTAGGTTTTTAAATTTTCAATGTTTTTTTTGTCTTTGTATATAATATTAAATATTATAGTATACATTATTTAGTTAGTGGGTTGGGACCTTCCGGCTTCAGTATGTTCAAGTTATAGGTATACGACCCTGACTTTCTTAAGCTATTGCTGATACTCCTCAATCCAATAAGCAATAGCTCGAAGTCGCATGCCTGTAATTCAAAATGGCTGTAGCCAGAAGGGAGGTTAGTGTTCATAGTATGTACCTATACAAATACCTGCCTCTCTTTAAAAAATTTAAATAAAGCAATTGCAAGGTACTGACAAAAAATATACACGGTGTATTCTGGCAAAAAAAGCTTTACTGCATGTCAAATAATCGCTGTACTGGGTACTTAGAGAAATAAATAAGTAAAAATGTTAAGGAACTTGAAGTGCTCGCTCTAGCTCTAGCAGGTCAGGTCCGCTTTAATTCCAACTGTCATAACCTGGAAGATGATGAAGACGACGACAAGCCGCGGTAGCGTCAGTCTTGCGATTAAGTAGTTGCTTGTTCGAACCCCACCCAGAGGACTACCGTCGTGAACCCACCCCTAACACAAGCATTTAGCTTAGCTGGGGGGATTAATGAGAATACTAGTAATGTGAGACCCACGTTACAAGTATTCTAAAGTCTAAAAAATTCTAAAAAGAATATCTCTTACTATAAATTAGTGAAACCTTTATACAAAGAACCTCGATATAACGATTTCCTTAATATCACATCATTTTAAGACCTCTGTTTTAAGACCATCTCTTTTATAAACAGGTAGGATCGGGGGTCTATCTGTCGGGGGTCGAGGGAGATCCCTCCTAGGAAATACCTTAACCCCTGGCCATAGACAGCCGTGTCGGAAGGCCGTGTGGTTTTACTGGGTTCGATGGTGACATAGTCATAGCCAGGTTTCCACACGTTAAAAAAAAAGCCCTAGAAATACCCGTATAAGTTATTACAAAATACGTGAAGCATTATGAATTCGATTTTGCACAGACTTCTATACAACAAATTTTGAATATTGCAGAATGTTACAAACAAGAATAATGTATAAGTCAATCCATAACACAAGAATTCATGTTTTGACAGATGACACCTGTTTAAATTAAAAAAATGCGCACAATGTCGAAACTAAAATTGTCACCTAGCTCGATAGATGGCGTGAGTACTCAAATTAGATCTCGTTATGGTTTCGTTTACCATCGATTTACATAAGATGCAATTGTTTAATTACACAGTGCGATTATTTGGTATCTAATGTTATTGTAAATCGTCATTATGAGGTCCTGTGGCTAAGTACACGCAGTTTACAAGTATTTTATTTGTGTATAATTTAACTTCCCGTCACTGGAACCTCGGGTTTAGTTCAGCTCCTAAAATATACATATAGTAACAAAGGTACTTATTGTGAGACTTTCTTTAGACTGGCCTGTTGGTGTAATGGTTAGGGACCTTGACTTGAGAGCCGGAGTTCGTGGGTTGGATTCCATCACGGGACAATAGTTTGAGTGATCCACAAATAATATTATTCCGAGTCTCTGTGTGCTTTGTCCGTTGTTTGTATGTTAATAAAGTAAATGCGGGAGTTTTCTTTTTTAAGCAAGACATCGCTGTAGTTTCATGTTGTGTAAACTAGTGGGTACCTAATCTGTAAGGGGTAGTTCTTACCGTGTTGTTAAACACGGTAAGAAATACCCCTGACATAAGACACACCCCTGATAATAATAAGAATACCTATCTTAAAAAACCATTCAGATCTGTTATGTGGATGCGAGCTAGAGTACTTGAACACCTATCAAAATAAAGACCAACTTTGACGTACTTAACCTCGCTATACGTTTCTGTACTAATTATATAAAAATATTCAACAAAACATTGTTGAAACATCACATGATTCCAAGGCTCCATTACAATGGGAATGTAACACGCAAAACTGTCAAGTATCGTCGTTGTAATTACATCCATATTGTTTGATATTTAAAGGTTGTTTTCATTTGTACTTAAGTGGCTTATATGTAGATTGATAGACGCCCTCGCTCAGTTCGTTGCCTTTAGCTTTAACTAGCAATTGCCCTCGACACAGCACGTATGCATTATTGAAATTGGCGACAAGCCAAGATAGGTTTTATTATTGTCTTGAATGAAAGAGGTTTGTAATAGGCTCTACGAACGGTTACCTTGGTGTTTGACAATGTAAAAAATTAAATCTGTCAGTATCACTTGTCTATACTTATAGAGTTATTTATTACGTGTTTTTTTTTTGGATTTAAATATGATATTGTTATATAAATTATATGTATTTATCAATTGTTGTATGTTATGGTCATATTTTTACATGTTTGTGAACGTTAACCGAACGGAGGTCGAACTTAAACCGCAAGCGTACGAAGCCAATGCTTGTCTGGACTTATTTGACTATCTCAAAATGTCTCTCAAAATCTATGTTCCCGAAAGTAATTTAGCCCCATTAAGTAATAAAAATTTAATACCGTGCAGCGGGCACTATATGTATATACTATCTGATATATTACAGTCTTATCTCTTAGTCGACTCGTACGACGGAAAAGTAGGGACTTACCTATTCTTCATTTTGATGTCCACAGTTTTAGATAAATAATCATTGTAAAACAACGAAATGTTTGGAAGTCTGTCCGATTTGTTGACATTAATGATTACTGTTCCGCTCCCTTGGGTAGTAGCATGATATTATATAGCCTATAGCCTTCCTCAATAAAAGGTCAATCTCATGCAAAAAACATTATTTGAATTTCCTGCCAAACAAAATAATTCACTCTGCCTCTTTGTAATATTATATAGTATAAATTACGAAATAATAATAACATCAGACATCGCACACGTGGATGTCTGATTCCATAAAAGCAGAGTGATGTGCATAATGGCGGCCTTATTGCTAAGCGATCTCTTACAAGCAACATTTGGATTTATAAAATTAATAGTAGATTTATGTGTAACTTGGTGCAATATAGAAGATACAGTGCAACCTTAATATAACGACTTCCTCGATTTAACTAATTCTTCGTAATCCCCTTGAAGTTTCCATAAGAGTCAATGTAAAATATACCTTTACATTGCGATTTTTTTTTGCGAACGACCTCTTTATAACGAATTTTCAACTATAAAAAAAAAGTATAAATAACTAATTACATAATTTTGTCAACCCAAAACCTTTATATAACGTTCCCACCAATACGACCCTTACTCCCATAGTATGTGATTCAGTCGCGACATAATTTGATTAAAATGTATCATTTATTAGTAGATTTTATTGAGTACGTAATGTTGAGGTGAATAAAACTATTTTTTTACCTCAGTTTAACAGATTACTTGATATAACGATTATTTACTTGTTCGTTTCCGATTTGTTATATCGAGGTTGCACTGTATTTAGAACATGCTTATATATTACTAAATACATACATATTATAGATAAACGAAAAACAGAACAATTACTCGTGCTCATCTGACAATTTGTAAGAATACCCACGACTAGCGTAGCAAAAAACACTAAACACTAGATAGTTGGGTGATCTTTCCTCGTCGTGTAACTCTCGCTTAATGTAACGAGACTGTTCATATGTACGTTCTCTGAAGACGAATGACACGGACCAAGGTGAAGTGAGTGGTTTCGTTTCTTCTAACAATGGATGCCGGGAGGTCAAACCTCACGATGCTTGGATAAAAAAAAAATACCTGACTGCGTCGATATCCGCCATCTTTATTACATTCATAGAACTGAAAAGATAGACACAAGATTTTAATTTGAATATTTTATTTTGATTTTGAATAATCTTAGTTGACAGTGTTCACAAACGCAGTCGGAGGCGTCTGCTCACTCCGACATTTTGTTGCTCTGCCTATATCACCAACCAAATTATGAGAAGTAAGCGTGTTGTCTCCGACACCGTTTGTGAACACTGTCAACTAAGATTATTCAGAATCTTTTCAATTCTTCAATGAATTTAATAAAGATGGCAGATATTGACGCTGTCGGGTTTATGTTTTTTTCTATATTTTTTTTTGTTTATTTTGATGTCCCCAGTGTCACTCTCACGACTAAGACGAATCTATTGACACCACTCACATAAAAATACGACAAGCCGTTTAGGCTCTAGGGCGTGCCAAAGAAATATACATACATACATACATACACGTGAAAAACATAACCCTCCTTCTTAAAAAACGAAACGTAAAACAAAAAGATGGAAAATGAGGATCCCATTTCATTACCACATTTGACTGACATATTTGGCCTCACAGAAAACCGGTTGCTAAACAATGCTTGCATTGTATTGAGTTGCAGGTAGGTGTCCATGGACGACGGTTAATCACTTACCATCAGGTGATCCGTCTGCTCGTTTGCCTCTCCATACTACAAAAAAAAATACGTCACAATAAGGAAATATATACGTCCAAAAAAAAAATGTTACTTTAAGCATCCCAGCTATATTGATTCGATGAGTTCAAATATAGCACGATGAAAGGCGACATCTCGACTGAGCCTCAACAATTGCCCAGCCTTGACTCAGAATAACAATCATCGCAACACGACTAACCAGAGATAATAGAATAAAGTGAATGAATTAAATATAAACCACAAACAAGTGCAATTTATTTTTAATTGGTCTGACAACTAAATGACATTGGCTGTCTATGAGTTCTAAATGATTGAATGACATTTCTAATACCTTTCTATATACAAAACTATCCAAATTAATCCTATCAATTTTTTTTCTCTTTTAACTAACTTTTCACTTAAACTATGTGATGTATTATCAAAATTTAATAATGATAATAATATTAAACTTTAGATAAATCTATAAGTTAACATGTGTTCTCTATATATCAATGGGTTCTGATATGAAAGTTTAATGTTTTAACAAATTATCAATGCTGCTTTACGATGCTCGTCACCGTCTCCTACGACAATGTTTTAGACGTATTTATTTAAGAATTGCATCAAAGTACTTACTTGACTGTGGCAGTATTAGCTAACTTTTGTTGGCTCAGTGGCCACAACAAAAAATGAAAAAGAAGAATATTATTATTGAATGAAATTTCTGATTTTATTGAGTCCAAATTTAACTTTGGGGAAACCCTTTGGCCTTCAATGTCTGCAAACATTTAGCTTAATTTTATTTGTTAATAAATCGATCAAGTTCAAGAATGCCGCCAATTTTTATGAACTGACAATTCTTTTTTTAATTTTTAAAAATGTGTTTAGCTGCCAGTGTAAATTCAGTTTTTTTAAATCGCGCTTTTGCGCATACGGACAACGTCAAAATTGGAACGAAATTTTGTATAATGGAGCTGGGCAAAACACATGCATTAATTAATATGAAATTTTCAAAATAATATCTCACATATATTTCAAATAAAAAATAATTTTAAATAGAATACTTGAAATAGGATAAAACAATACTGTATTTTGTCAGTATATTAACTATTTTCAAATGAAACACGAAATACAAATGACTAAATACAGTTCTTTCTCATTACAAGCGTTTAGTTCTTGCAATGTTTGTATGTTTTTTTTTATTTATTTATTTAAAATAATTACATTATTATGCTTATGCACTAAAAGCGCTTTAAACCTGTTAAAGGTTTATAGCAGCGCTAGTGAACCGCCTAATGCTGAGTTGGTATATTTGGGTTAAATCTTGTAACTGAATTTTAAAGTATACATACATACGTTTAGTTTGGATGACAGTGAATGGTATAATTGACGTCATTCTGAATCTGATAATGATGATATAATTGAATATTGTGTATGACCCAAGATGGCAGACTAGACTAGTAGACTAGACATTTAAGTGCACTTTCTTTATATAGATATTAAATAAAAGAATTTCCTTATAAAAATACTAAAATAAAAGTAATTTACTCTAAATCCAATATGGCCGACAGCCTAAGATGGCTAGCTATTTATTTTTGAGATGGATATCAAAGAAAGCGTTTTAGTGTCATTTAAAAACTATGTGATAAATAAAAACAGTGATAATTAAAAAAAAATATATAAAAAAATCTTATTCTCCTTATTTAAATGCTCTAAAAATAAGAAATTAACTTTAAATTTTATCAAACCCAACAATATACTTATAAACACGTTTACGCCTGTATAGGCAGACGCAAACACCCAAATAACCCACTTGTTGCTTTCCATCAGGCAGATGCAGACGATTTTTGTATTAGCCTACCATAATTACTCCACTGTCATTATGGTAGGCTAATACAAAAAAAAAATTGCCATTTAGAATTTGGTCCCACTAACGTAGCACGTGTCAATTGATGATATATATTTGTTTGTAACAGTTTTGTTTTGGTACTCCTAAATTAATTTATTGTTAGCATTAATAAAGTGAATAACGATCCCATTGACGTCATCCCGCCTCTGCACACAACGACAGTAATTGCCATAAACAACCTTTTGCGCTATCCTTTGATTTTAAAAAAATGATCAGTGCATCTATTAAAAAAAAATACATTATGTTTAAAAAAAAATGGCTGACAAAGACAACATTATATAAGCTACATAAGAGGTATCTAGGTTAGCGATTCGACTGCAAGCATGGCGTAGCCGTTTAAGTAGTCACCTCGTCACCACGCTGCCAAGCCCAGTGCTGTTGGGTTCGATCCCCACACGGGACAGCCCTTTTTGTAATCTTTAAATTATTGTTCTGAGTCTGGGTGTTCTTTGTGTCCGTTGATTGAATCTTCGTAAAGTCCCCCTTCCCCTCCCTCCCCTTCGTAGTAGTGCGCGAGTTGTCAATTCAAAAAAATAGTGTATATGGTCAGGAAAGGTAGGAATATAACTAATACGGATGGATTGAGGAGTATAAGCGTTAGCTGAAATAAGTCATCATCACGTACCTATAACTCGAACTGGGGCCGGGAAGTCCACTTTTATCTGTGATGATATCAAATGTCTAAAAGAAATAGCCCTGCTTGAAATATCGGTTCTAAGAAGTGTTGCTTCTTTTGGGTTGTTGTATATCCTGGATCTTGGATTAATAATGTAATATTTTTAATAAAAGTTTCTTGAATTTTATTAATAATAATTAGTGGTAGTTATTTTTGTAAAATATACCGGCAGTCTTTGGGGACTGCCAATAGAAGTGAAACTCAGTAACTTGTGAATTGTATCGTCGAGCTATTAGATTATACACAGTATATATATAGCTCATGGGAAGCGTGTGGTGATCATGACGCGAGTTTCACGCTTTTTGTTCACCCAAAAAGTGCTCAATGCGCTTAAAGAAGTTTTCACTTCAATAATTTTAGGTTTTTGGGATAGAAACAATAAGAAAATTTTGAACAGTAAAGTCAAAAGAACCATACACATATAGCCGTTTAATGTTAACGTATATGTATTAACAAATTTTGCCCGATTCTGAGTACTTTCGCGTGAATTTTTCACAGTGTTCACCGTAGCAAGCAGCATCTTTGGTGCTGCAGGGTTTATGAGGCTGTATAAACACCTGAAGCGAATGTTACGTATGTAGAAAGGTCATGTGTATTTTGTACAGATGGGTTGGGGAGTATAAGCAACAGCTCAAGCAAGTCAGGGTCGCATATCTGTAACTTGAACTGGCTGGTGACGGAAAGTACAAGTCCTCAAACTTTGAAAATTTGGAGTTTTTTTTAAAACTATAGGCGGACAGACGAACAGACGGGTCACCTGTGTGAGTAGGGACAATGCTTATATGAATGGAAGTGGTCGAGGACGTAGGGACTGCACCTGTAACTTGTATTGGTGAGCACTTTACCCCCCGAAATACTTACATGATGTACGCTACGTAATGCGCTTATATTATTGACTCGCTTTCTTAAAATAAATAATTTATGTTATGCGTTCTTATTACGAAATAATTGTCTATGACGCGTTTGACGTCACAACACGCGTGGCGTGACGCAGAATCGTACGATCGATACTCCGTGGCTGTTATTTGTTACGGCAAATTTTAAGGTAACGTTTACGTGGGAGTGCCATGTTTAGGCACGTATGGACTGTCTCGCCTGGAGTGATACCACGTCCTCAAAAACTGATTCTGAAGAAAGACTTGAGAAGTACCCACCTTCCTCTTCGTCTCTTTTCCGTCCCCTTACTATCAGGTCAAATAATTTGATGCACTCCAACATTAGGGCTGTTACAAGTTAAAGTTTGTAGTAACTTATTTACTTGGTACAAATGACTGTACAGTGCAGTGGTTTAAGAAGTCACCTCGCCACCACACTGCCGCGCCGAGTGTTGTGGGTTCGGTTCGGTCGGGAGCACGGGACAACACGTGTGTAATTGTTGTTCTGATTCAGCTCGTTCATTATATCCGTTGTTGGTATGTTTTAAAAGTCCGCGACAGAGGAATTAATGCTAGTGCTGGAGTTTTCTATTTTGGTGTCCATGGGCGGCGGTTGTCACTTACCATTAGGTGACCCGTCTGTTCGTCTGTCTCCAGATATTATTTAAATAAATATGTCGTAGCCGCTCAGAGCAGATCAATGTTCATTGTAATTCCTAGGGCCATTCTTAAAAATATGTATATGTACGTTTACCGATACGCGAAGTTTATGATATGGGCAACGAAGCTTATGTCGAAATCGAACCGAATTAAACCACAAGGTGTATCATCAGCAGTGGGTCTATTGCAAGGGACCCTGGAGTACCCTAAGAAAAAACCCTCCGGGAGCTGTATAAACAAGCCAATCAATGGAATTATCAGTCAGATTTGAATGATTATTTTTGCATTACATATATTTTATTTCTATTTTGGATGTAGAGTATTAAATTACGAATAATATAAGCTATTACGCTGTGACCCTTAGGAGCGTAGCCATGAGCTTAAACGCAGGTGAACTTACAAACACCATCATAACGTACATCTAACGTGAGTCATCAGTTTCTCATGACATGACGTCACATTAAGATCATCTTACCACATTGTGGGAAGTCCTCGACTCAAGTAGATACAATTTTTATGAATCATTAATAACACGCTACATTATTAGCTTTATTTCTAACGAAGTAGGGCCGGCTCGACCTGTGCACGCTTGAATTGCATTTCCCCGAAATTTGGGAGGTTTCCAGAGGTTGGGCCTCCCCCTCTCCTCTTTCTTCTTCCTGGTCCTCCATCCCCTTTTCCCGACTCCTCATCCCCCTCACTTCTTTATCCTACCGGCGTCTGCTCATCCCTCATCACCCACAAAGAAGGCGGTTATCATTTACCAACAGTTGTTCCACTGACTAAAACAAATCTTGGAAGTCAATCTTAACTTACTTCTAATTCTTATAATGTTATTAAACTTTGTAGTGAAGCTAAGTAGCGAAACCTGGATTAACACGCAATAAGAGGATGCTGTGTGTATAGTGGGATTGGAAGGACATAGTTCATTATGAGCTTATACTGCTAGACAAAACAATTGACTAGGATCTCTAGTCCAGACAACTAATTAGACTCAAGCAAGAAATTGAGATAAAACCCCGGAATTGATCAACAGAAAAGGAGCGACTAGACCACACACATCTTTCTCCACTCAGCAACAATTGAGAGAGCTTGGTTGGAAAGCGTTAAAGCATCCACCATATAGTCATGACTTTGCACCCTTGGGTAGTGTAAGGTTAACATCAAGCGACGACTGTCAAAACAACTTGTTTGATTTATTTGATAAAAAACCCCAAGACTTCTACAGCGATGGAGTTATGTCACTACCTAAAAGATGGAAACAAGTTTTAAAACAAAATGGCACATATACATTTTAATGAAATGTAAATAAACTCTTCCTGGCCCTTTTGATATATTCTGTAACCATGCAATTACAAGATCTCTTAATTATAAAATGTATGTATGTCTCAATATTTAACAATATCTTCCGCAAGCCGCTATAGCGGACATTACAACACATATGATGACGCAAGCTGCCGTCCGAGTGACGTAACAACAGGCGTCAATGAACGATTTTGTTTGTTATAAAGTTTTCGTTATTTACTTGGAGGAGTAGAATATAGCTACCCTGTCTTTTCTTTCTTTTTTATACTATAGAGACGAACAGATGGGTCACCTGATGGACGGACAACCGCCGTCCATGGACGAGGGATGGGGGATGCAGGGAGCGGAAAGAAGAGAGGGGAGATGAGGAGAAAGGAGATGAGGGGAGAGGGAGAGTTGGGCCTCCGGAAACCTCACTCATTTCGGGGAAATGCAACCCAAGCGTTACTTCACAACCGGTTTTCTGTGAGGCCGTGATATCACACCAGTCGAGCCTGCCCATTCGTGCCTATCAGATCTGTTATCTATCAGATTTAATTCCCCGCATGGGACAACACTTTGTGTAATCCTCAAATTGTTGTTCTGAGTCAAGGTGTTCTTGTCCGTTGTTTGAATGTTTGTAAAGTCCTCCGCGACAAAGGAGTTAATCCTAGTGCGGGAGTTGTCTTTTAGAAAACAATAAAAAGAAAAAAAAAATGAAACTTTGTGATCACATTACCTAAATATCACTGGTGTTAATTTACAAAATATTCAGAAATATTCCTATTATCACTTAACCGAGTAACACGAAACTTATTTTTTATTTTTGCAAGAACCGGCAAACCTTCTTTCATAAGTTACGCCGCAAAACTCATAATTTTTACTGGCGCGAAACGTTCCGTTCTCTATTAGTTGTCGCGTACTAACCATAGTCGAGTCAACATAAGAGAGCGAGACAGCGAGAGTCTCAGTTGTTCTTGTATTTAGTACTTAATACAAAGTAGTAAGGTCTGTATTTACTTCTTGTTTATATTTGGTTTTAGTCGGCGGTTGGTAGGTTCGGGACACCTGTATATGCAGTCTTATAGTGCCTGGATGACGTCAATATGCTTGCCCCTATTACGTTATTGGGATTTAATTTTGGTTAGAAAAAAATATGTGTTTGAGACGCATCTGCCAACCCCCTGAGGATAGTCATTAAGTGCATGCTTGCATGTAATAGTGTATTTAGGAATTAAATGGAAACATTTGTTATAAAAGAATGGAAAGAAAACAGAAGGGATATTGCTAATAAGTTGGGGAGTATAAGCTATTGTTCAAGCAAGTCAGGGTCGCATACCTATGACTCGAACTGCTGGTGGCGGGAAGCCCTCGAAGTCCTAATTATAAATAACTTAATATCTATCATTTAAAGTTTTTAATCTATACTGACATATTAGGTTTTAGTATTTATTGTGGATATTTATTTAAATACATATACGGTTTTACTCACATGTATATTTCGGTCTCGACTGGAGACCTTTCTCAAGGAGTAAGTCGTCCAGCCGCGACGGTACCGGACGTCACACTCATTTTATTGTAATATTTATTATGGAATACTATAGTTCTTCTTTTATGGTATAGGGGGACAAACGAGCAGACAGGTCACTTAATGGTAATTGGTAACCGCTGCCCATGAATACTGCCTGTCTAAAGGGGAATTCGAAAAAGCAAGGGACACTTTGGTAACGTTATTCAATCGTTGAAACCTAATGCTAGCATTGCTTCAGAACCAGTTTTTTTCTGTGAGGCCGTGGTATTACTCCTGTCGATATATGAAATATAACGCTTCTACTCCTTGAATCTTAGGAGCGGAGCAGTAACAAGAATGCAGCTAAAACTGAATAGAACCATTCCAGTGTTGACATTTTAACAGTGTGACAATAAAAAAAATCCTGTTACTCACACTTGTGGGAAAATCTGGTCTACGAGAACCACTAAATCTACGAGAGCTGTTACGCTATTCCAAACTACAATATACCTCTGTGTCAATTTTTTGTTTGGACCCCGATAGATGGTGTTGTGCTTAAAAACTGAAAAATTGTCAAATTTAAAATTCAACTAACTTTGGCCAATGTAATTTAATGAATTATTATTGAAATCGCTTCACAATCAATTCCAAAGATATTGCGTGATAAAGACACACACAAAAGCAGCGGTATCGGTAATAGGGTTATCACATCTCTAAACGTGGTTAAAAATCTGACTATATACATTTCCCGGATGGTGAGAATAGGCCTGCCCCCTATTACGTGAGTGAAGACGCTTATGCCTTCGCATTCGGAGATATATGCGTGAATGAGTACTATATGACTCAGAGACACATGAATTATTATTACTTCATGATAAGATAAAATAGACAATAAATTCTATATATATATATTATTTTATTACATATTCTATATATAAATTGATATCGCGATGGAATATTATCATAGAATTATTAAATTTCAAACAGAAAACCATAACCTTTCTCTTTCTATCAAACTATGACACCTATGTGCGAAAGAGAGAGATAGTAACTCTCTTCATATTGTCATCTTTTTAAAAATATTCATAGTATTACTTACATTGATATATTTTTATACACAGTATGTATTTAAGTTGCTTACTTAGATTCATAAATTTAAATTTGTCTCAAGTTAAGTGTTACTCTTTATATCTAGTAAATACTCGATATTGATAACTGAACATTCCGTGTGACTTGTAGGTGCAAGTCTTCCATTTTGGTAGTTTTTATTGGTAGGATATTCTGCATAGACAACATTTGTTAACTATTTTGTACTATGAATCGCTACTATATAATGATTTTATTCAATAAAGTATACAATACTTTAGAAAGTTCTGTAAAAAATATAATTTTTAAAAACTTAGGTTAACCCTTTCATAACTCTCTCTTTCGAAATATTCCAAAAATAGTCATTTAATTGAATACTGAAAATAAAATTAAACTTTGGTTATGAAACGTAACACGACATTTTATACCAAGGTTGTATTAAATCTTTTAAAAATTTGTTTAAAATTTTCTTATCGTTGTTCAGCGATATACATTTAGTACTTGAATTCTTTGTTCGTTAGTGTAATCTGGCAGTACAACAGTATTCATATTTATCATTAATAAATATTATAAAGTCGAAATCTAGAAAGTCTTTATTCTCTTGTCCGATATCTGTCCCTAATGTCTATATTTTCTTCAGTTATTACTTATGTTTTTCTCAATCTTATATAAATAAGAACGCTTTGTCATAATATCCTAAGGATAAAAAAGAAACACTGTTTTGGAGTTTTACAAAATATTTAACTAAACTGCTACTTATAAAAAAAATCTCATTAAACACTACTATACCTCTTAAGAATTTATTGTAGTGTGCATTGTAATTTATATTCATATATTATATTTCTTATAATATTAAACGTTTTTTTGAGAATATAAATCGCGCGCAGTATTACATTGTAAATTTAAAAAGACAAGACTCAAAAAATATTTTTGACCCTGATCATACCAATTGGTAGTAATATCAATCAAGCCCTGACAACACTGCTATTTGAGTGAAGTAACGCTGTGACGTTTGTGAAGCTTTCCAATGGACGATATGTAAGTATTTGTCGTAATAATATTCAATATCTGTTATTTACCTCTAATACTTTTAGACAAATAGAATTATTTCCAAAAGGTAACAGGTATTCAGCTTTGTTTAATATATTATGTATTTTACATACCTATTTCTTCAGACAAACAAGTTTAGAGGTTAAGTTTCATGTATTTAATGAGTTTTGATTATAACTTCATGTTTAAGTTTTCATATCAACGTGGTATTTTTATCGTGAATATTATACCTAGGTCCTTTGACTCTAGATAGGAATTTACATCTCACGATTCGTTGAAATATGTTAGTATCAAATAAAATGTTGTAAGCAGTTCGTACTTTGTAAGACTGCTATTCAATAATGTTTGTTATCAAATGACGTAATTATTATTTGTGAATGAATTCTTTTATCAATTTATTCTTTTGGCATTTTTTTACAGTATTAATAAATACGCTGTTCTATTATTTCCTTAATGATTCAAAGTAACCTGTATACATATTAATAACTAGTAACTGAGTGATTTAGACAAACTATGTTTATTATGATAGTGTATTACAATTTCGTGAAATGTTTTTTAAATCAATTCTATTTCTGTATCCTCGAACGGGCAGACAGGCGTCACAAACGCATACATTTTGCAAAGAATAATTTTGTCCCACTTATTACTTAATAGGGACAAGCCGGCTGTCATCCGGGCCCTGTATGATATATTGTCTTATAGATAACAGTACATATACCCTTATGCACCTTTTACAACACCCACGGGAAGAGATGGGCTAAGCCCATTCGACTCCATCCAGAACCAACCGGCTTGTATATATACTGTTAGAACGCTTCTTATTCTGATCTAGCTTAAAATCTTATACTATGGGTTAGTTAGAACATAGAATACGGAACATAGTTTTAAACATATATTATGTATATGGGATTACTATAGTAAAAGCTCTGCTAAATGTGGGATCGCCGCCTCCGGACACTTCCAACTCAAGAGTTGTACTTGAGGAGGGTGAGCGGGGGGAAAGAGGAGGGGATGTTTGGATCTCCGGTACTCTCACTCTCTCGGTAAATACAACATAAGCATTGTTCGACAAACGGTTTTCTGTGACGCCGCGGTATTACTCTGGCCGAGCCGACCCGTTCGTGCCTAAGTATGCCTATTCCACGGTGGTAAGTCATTGATGCAAGGTTTAGTGCTTTTTATAATATGCAGTGCATATTTAGTGTTAATACAAAGTTTTTCAATCAATTTCGAGTATTGAAATATTTTATATATATACATATATGTATATGTACATATTACTTAAAACAGGTGAGGTCACAGTGGTAGAGCCATGCTTAGGCGCGATAGGGCTGTCTTGACGGATGCGATACCACGGCCTCACAGAAAACTGGTTGTGAAGTAACGCTTGCTTGTAGCTCATTACGGGGAAATGCGTGAGGTTTCCGATGGCCCAAACACCCCCCCTCCCCTTTCCACACTCCTCGCAACCCCCTTCTCTTTCCCATCTCCTCAACCCCCTATTATTTCCCCCTCCTCGCACCCCCCTTCCCTCATCGCATTCAAGCGGGCAGCGCACTTGCGACTCCTGAGTTGTAGGTGTCCATGGACGGCAGTTGTCACTTGCCATCAGGTGACCCGCTGTTCGTCTACCCCCAATAATATTTAAAAAAAAAATTGTGTCCAGTTGCCCTATAACAATCTAATGTGACATTAATTATGGTTACAAAATAAGCGTTTGATGCGTTTATACCCAATAAATATATATATTCACATTTTAATCGCTCAGAATATTTTTAGTGGCAACCACAAAAGAACTTCGGCAGTATGGCAATACTTTATAAGAAAACCTAATTATATTGCGTCTTGCAAAGTTTGCAAGAAAAATTATTCATACAAATCTACAGTTAGCAATTTAACTAAGCATTGGCAAAAGAAACATGTTCAAAGAACCGATGATGACACCACTGACTGTAGTGATGAGGACAGCAATAACAGGTATAGTATTCACTTGCTCTATTCGCAGTTAATAGGATTATTATTAGTACATAGAGTTTTTAGGTTTCATAACAAAATGCATATTTAGTAAAAAAAATATGTTAATATTTTTTATGTTTTATATGATAATTGAAGAATTCGTTGGCAGACCAATAGGTGTTCCTAACATAGGGGCCTCTCCAGTGGTTAAGGCCGGCTCGACCGGAGTAATACCACGGCCTCACAAAAACCGATAGACAAGCAATGAGGGTATCGGAGACCCAACTCCTCCTATTCTCTTATTAACCCTCCCCCCATCCCTCATCCCCCACCTGCTCTTTACCCTTCCCTCATCACCCACTTAGGTGAATAGCGTACTTACGACTCTTGAGTTGCAGGTGTCTATGGACGGCAGTTATCACATATCCCGTCTGTTCGTCTGTCCCCCTATATCATAATAAAAAAACATTTTGGCTTCTGCGAGCCCCTTCTACAGTCAGTCAGTCAGTCTAGATACCTCATCCAAGACTTTCGGGACCACTCACCCCCGAGTTCCTGTCTTAAAACTATTATAGTTATGATATGACGGGCCAGTGGGTCTAGTGATTCGTGACCCTAACTGCTGCCCAGACCCGGGAAAGCTTTTGTGGGTCACATACTTTTTTTCATGTGGGAAACGAATTTACGACCTCCGCTTCAGCAGTTAGTGTCACGAATCACTAGACCAACTGGCCAGTCAGGTCATTGAATCTTTTTGTAGTGCCCTGCATCATAAGAATTATTCCTAATGCGGCAGTTTTCTTATAAATAGCTAATAATATATTTATATATTTATAACATAGGTATATTACTGTCTGGTGGATAGTAGTTAGATCCCTTCCATTCCATCCCTCATCACCCTCAAAGCCGGAAGTGCACTAACGACTCTTGAGTTTCGAGTGTCCATGGACGACGGTTGTCATTTACCATCAGGTTACAGTCTGTTCGTCTGTCCGCCTATATTATAAAAGAAAGACGGCCGGTGTGAGTGTATAAAATATAAGTTTCATTGCAGCAACGAGTTCTCAAAAACAATCAACAAAAGTATTACTAGACGTGAATCTGATTCCCATTCAACATGGCAGTACTTTGATGTGTTGGACAGCGATCAGTTTGTGGCCAGATGCAAGATCTGTGAGAAAGATATAGCTTATGACAACGTGTCTGATTTAACGGAACACGCTAGGGAGCATAACGTGATGGTCTCTGATGACGAAGAGTGGTTGGACAGGAAAGAGAGGAAGATGGTGAAAAAGTGAGTATTATATTCATTACAATAGGTAGACTGCCTTAAATGATATAGCATTTATCGTGATAAATAGATAACCTTGCAATTTTAAGATTGATTCGTAACGTATTAAAAGAATTATCTCCAAACTCCTGCCCGTTAAGGAGTTGAACCTTCCATCATCAACTTGACAATATGAGAAGCAAATATCTTAATAGCTTTTGTAAGCATATGAAAAAAAAAAAGGTTTTCCAGTGATAAGCATAAAATATGATGTCATAATTTTGCATTGGTATAACGAAATTCACCATAAATATATTAACGCATAATGATATTTTTAAGCATAAATTTATTAACCCATTTGTGTATCAACAAATCTTTTTTCAATGCCAAAAAAATTTAAATATAAGGCTTTCTGCCAACAAGTCTAAAAAAAACAGTCTCTTATAGTCAACTTATGCAACTCCAAATTATACCAAAACAAATTAGACCAAATAATAGTTATGCTAACCGTATAATTATGTTGTTATGCTTATAAAAGTTACGAGAAAACGTTATGCCTTAAAATTACATGCCAAGAGGGAGACTCCACATAAAAAATTGTTATTGCCCATAAAATTCGAAGGTTTCCCACGATTTCCGTAGAATCATATCATCAAATCCTGACTTTATTACAATGGCAACCCAGCAGAAGTATACAAACAACACTTCTGAACAAGACAAAATTTGGCGGCGAATTCATATTTATAAAAAATAAATACACATTAGAACATCTTCCTTTTTTGAATTCGTTTAAAAATAGTAAATACGTCGCAACCGCTCCGCGAATCATTAACTTTCTTTTTTTTTTTGCACACAGAACTTTTAAAAGAGCCAATGCATCAGCTGTTTGGCGGTTCATGGAGGTGATAGACGAGGAGGCGCGGAATGCTGTCTGCTTGATATGTAAAAGGCAGCTGTCCTATATGACAAGCATCAGTAACTTGAGGAAGCATATACAAAGGGTTCATCCACATATCACTATTGATGAGAATGTCATTGATAATAATGTAAGTGTTTTACCCGTCTGCGCAACAAGGAGGGTTATGATTTTAATGTTTATTTATGTATGATGTTTCGTTGTTGTCCTGTACGAAAGGGGGGCAGGGCCCCCGTGTAACATTGTGGTCTGCATTGGGTTCACGGAGGCTTCTTACTGGGGATACTAGGTTTTAATCGTTTTGATGCCGACATATCACCTCACTGATAGTTGCCATACAAAAAAGATGAGTCTTGTTTTTTTATAATATATGGGGACAGACGACAGGCGGGTCACCTGATGGTAAGTGACAACCACCGTCCATGGACACCTGCAACTCCAGAGTCGTAAGTGCGCTGCCCGCCTTTGAGGGTGATGAGGAAGGGGGGATGTGAGGAGGGGGACGAAGACATGGGTAAGAGGAGAGGGGGAGTTGGGCCTTTCGGCAACCTAACTAATGTTGGGGAAATGCAACGCAATCGTTACTTTACCTGTTTGCTGTGAGGCCGTGGGGTTATCGCACTGGTCGAGCCGGCCTACAAGTGCCTAAGTATGGCTCTTTCTACTAGGAGTGCCATAGCCATAAAGGTGGCACAAAAAATAGTAGAAGTTTATAATACAGTTCAGTTTTTTTTTAGAATGATGAATGTATGTTACTTGTCTTTGAATCAGGTTATGTAAAGGAATATAGAATTTATAAATTATTTTTCTCTTCAGCTCTATTTTAGTCATTACTATGTTACGGTTAATTAATAATAAAATAGAATAGAATAGACTTGTACACCAAATAATTCAGATTAGTTTCATAAAGTTTAAGACTTCTCATGAATGCCATTATCAAGACTGGAACAAATTAAAATGTGACCACACGGAAAGCATCAACTTCCAAATAAAAAACAACATCAAAATCGGTTTGTCAAGTCGAAAGTTCTGAGGTAACAAACATAAAAAAAACGGTCGAATTAATAACTTTCTCCTTTTTTGAAGTCGGTTGAATTTTTTTTACTACAGATGGATATGTACATATATGTACAAACCGCGGCTTTATCGATTAAAGCAATCTCTTACAGGCAACCTTTGGATGGTCAAATAATAATAATAATTAAGGGTAATTTTAGTGTAAAATGTAATATAATATGGGATGTATGTGAGCAAGATGCATATATATGTATGTATCTGCAGTCATTTCTGGAAATACGATGCTAATTTACACACGTACATACCATATATATATATGTACATGGGGCATGAAAATTGTGCACTTCTGGTTTCTCAAAACTGTTTAATTTTCGAATGATTTATTTTTTTTACGTACAAGTCCTTGATAAAAAAAAAAAAATTGGCGGGAAATCATCTGTCATTTTTTATCGAACTTTGTCATCCGCTTTGAAAATTGAATTAAAAAAATATGAAAAAATGTTTAATAAGTAAAAAAGAATACTTCAAAAAACAATTTATATTTTTATTTACTTATAAACTGTTTAATTAGTTACGCAAAACTTTCAATGCGGCCTACGTTTATATATATGCAAATGCGCATTCTTAAATATTTTTCAACTAAGCATTTGTGGACTGCGAATGAGCTCATAAATATTTATTTTTGTTTTTACAGTTACTTTTGTTTTATGTTTAGAAGTTGACGGATAAGAGAGTAGGGACGACCAAAGACAATTGAATTTAGTACAAAAGCTATCACCCTTCCAATTTCAAATTTCAGATTCCTTTAAGCAAATTGTTAATTCGTAAAAACATGCAATTTAAAAACAAAGAGATCTCCCGCCTTAGGAATAATTCCTGTGACAACTATGTGTTAATCACACAATGTTTTGTCCCGTGTGGGAATCGAACCCATGACCTCCGGTTCAGCAGTCAGGGTCACTAACCAGTAGACCAACAGACCCGCCAAAAACGTCGTTATTTACATCATATCTTGTATCCTGATTTGGTTACAAAAGGACCTCTGGAACTGTACTTCTTCGACGATTGACGGAGAAATTGCTTATCATACATAAAAGATACATACATACAGTGGAACATAGAACCTACTTCTTTTTTGGTGTAGGTTAAAAAGTGAGAGGGACTGCGTGAAAGAGGATATGGCTAGAAAGGGAGAAGGCAGGGAAATGACGAATGATAAAATAGAATGGAAGAGAACACATTGCCCCGACCCCACATCAATAAGAGCATGTTTTGTGATATTAAATTATTGAATTTTTTCGCACACAGGCGGACTTAATGCCAAATTTATACTTCGAGCGGCGATAGCGCGATGGTTGAGGCGTTGGACTTGCGATCAAGTGGTTGTGTGTTCAAACCCTGCCCAGTACACTACCGTCGTAAACCCACTCCTAACACAAGCATTCAGCTTAGCTAGGCGGGTTAACAACACAATACTAGTAATTTGTAACCGACGTTGCTAGTCTTTCTTTAAAAAAAAAAGTAAAAAAGAATGCACTCCGGAAGTGCCGACAGAAGTGAAAACTTATTTTGGCGCGTTAGACATTTTTTAGATGGGTACTAGAGTTATTGGGTTATTGGGTGATGAATTGCATTTTATTTATGAATTGTATTTTAATAACTATTAGAAACTTTAAAATACATTTAATATTATTTTATGAATCATCGTTAACAATTTCGACAACTCTTGTATCATCATCATTATCATTAAAATTATTACAATCTAAAATAGAAACTATAGGTTCATGGTAACTAAAATAGGAAATAAACAATTTTGATTCGAAGTTATTTAAATATCTCGTGAATACCCCATCAATTGTACTTTTATATCTCGTTGCGCTAATATTGCGTTGATTGGACACGTGCCTCTCGTAACGGTGTCGCTAGTCCATAGATTTTATCTCATCTAAAAATATGAGTACCGCGCTAAAAGAAGTTTTCACTTCAAAAAAAAGATAAAAAAGTCGTTCTCTGCCAGTCTACCTTAGAGTGATGTAGAAATGTCTGAAGTAGGTCCATTGCAAATAAAATTGAGGAATATTAGTATTATATCAATAAATAAAATTGTGTGTATCAGTAAAAAAAAACGTGATGTTATGTATGTTTGTAAAAAACTTAATTTTACACACATACATACACTCAAGCCTCCTGTATCCATTGACGTCAGGGGCCATCCATTAATTACGTCTTACGTCAAAAGAGGGGTGTGACACCGTTGGGTCCAAAGATTTGGTCAAGTCACCTTTCAAAATATGGCATGTATCAGTACTAAAAGGCCTTGCAGTGATTTCATTGATTCTATTTTATATGACAGTTGTCTGTCAGCGAGTGAACGACTTCTTTTTCTTGGTTCTGCTATTTTGTGATTTTGTGTTTATGAAACACATCACACAAATTTACCTGCGAATGGGAGGGCCATCAATCTTAATACGATGGATTGCAAGTCAGGGTCGCATACCTGTAACTCGAAGCTGCTGCCGGGAGGTCCGAGCTCATCAGCTAAATTCATTTTTTATATTTTACTTTTAGGACAAGAAGGTAATAATATCAACTGATGGCCAGCTTTACGAGATCGCCACGTCTGATGGAGAGGTATTGTCAATTGTTTTTTATCATGTCTGATATAAAATTATATATGTATTACTAACTAATCTAATAGTGGTAGAGCCATTCTTAGGCACGAATGGGCCGGCTCGACCGGTTCGATATCACGGCCTTACAGAAAACCGGTTGTGAAGCAACTCTTGGCCCAACTCATGTCGTCCTCTTTCCGCTCACCTCATTCCCCCCTCCTCTTTCCCATCTCCTCAACACCTTTCTCTTCTTGTAAATGTCCATGGGTGGTGCTTCTCACTTGCCATCAGTTGCCATCAGATGACCCGTCTATTGGTCTGTTCCCTCTATATCATAAAAAAAATACATACATAATATAGATAAATTACACACAGGCAGGGAAAATACTCTTGCTCATAGTACAAATATTTGTCTTGGGATGGAGTCGTAACTCGACGTTATTATTCGGTGCTAAGTTTTGTCTTTTTTGTTAGTAAATTGATAAATGAAGGGCGCGAATATGTTCGGCCAATATTTGAAGCTATAAAAAGTTATAAGTTGGCTGTTGGTCTAGTGGTTAGTGACCCCTGACTGCTGAACCGGAGGACGTGGGTTCGATTCTGAGGCAAAAATTTGTGTGATCCACAAAGAGCTGTGCCTCTGCGTTCTTTGTGTCGTTCGCTGTGCGTCTGCGTTGTTTGTATGTTATTAAAGTCTTTATAATTATAAAAAAGCGACTCTACTGTACTTTACCTACTGTAAAAGAACACGTACCTATTATTATTAACAAAATAATAATAATAGGTACGTGTTTATTTTTAAACAAGTGATAGCTATTGTTTATTTTATTTCCAGAAGGACCCAATACCCACCGATGACATATACTTGGACGATTCAACAGATAAAGACATTGAAGAAATAGAAATAATAACGCCTCAAAAAAGAATGAAACGAATCGATAAAAGATCACTTCAAAGACATTATGAACCAAAACAACAGTTGCAAAGCAGTTACACAAATATCGATTTGGTGGACGATAGCAGCAATGATACCCCAACAAAACATACTTCTAAAACAAATAGTTTAGACATATTCGGCCAATACGTCGTATCGCTATTAAGAGAATTGCCAAAAAATGTCTCCGATCAATTACAAAGTGATATTATTAAACAAATAATCACGGCTAGAGTAGCTCTAGAGTCACCTTATTCAGTGACATTGAATGAAAAACCGATATCTGTTACGATAAATAACGGTACCAGTAATAGTATTCCAGAAATAACAGTGCACAACACTAATGATGTCATTATGACAGAGAATACAATTAAAAACAATGTTACAGATATACAAAATGTAAACCAATAAAAAATAAATTGTCTACGTTTTTTTTTATTTGTGTTATAAATTACCGCAACAGGAAAGAGCTTTTATTTATTCTATAACCTACACACAATATACCTTGTGTTATCAAATACGAAATGATCGCATATCAGTTTTTTTTTTATTATGTTTTTTTATTATTCTTTGAGGGTAGACGAGAGAGGGAGTTAGGCCTCCGGTACCCTCACTCACTCGACAACATAGTGGTTTTCTATAATGCCGTGTGTTTTGTATTATTATATAGGGACAAACGAACAGACGGGTCACCTGATTGTAAGTGTTAACCTCCGTCCATGGACACCTGCAACTTGGGAGTCGTAAGTGCGCTGTTCGCCTTTGAGGGTGCGGCTAGGCGGGGAGTGGAAAGAGAGGGGAATGAGGAGAAGAGGATTTGGGCGTCTGAAAACCTCACTAATTTCGGGAAAATGCAACGCAAGTATTGCTTTACAAACGGTTTTCACGGCTTCAGGCGTGGTATCTCACCGGTCGAGCTGGCCCATTCCATGGTAAAATTTGGAGTACAATGAAATCTAACACGGTATTTTATTTTATTTAGATCTCCAACAAATGGTACACTTAACTAATACAACAACAGAAGTTTTAATATCATGCCTTGTGCTCATTTAGTTTCAGGCAACAATCTTTAACAATAAACATACAAACATACGCTCATACCTGTATCCGGGGGTAGGCAGAGGTGAATTAAACAGCTACACCGTCAACAAGGCACTGTGTGACTGTAAATATACCGACTAATAGACAAAAGTACAATCCCTAGTTGGCTTTAACGACACCCGCAGTAAGAGACGATGTGGTGTGGTGACGAATTTAATGCTTTCCAGCAGGAACTTTCTAATATGAAACAACATCAACAATCACATCGATATAATATACTATTATATATATGTATATATATACATATATATGTATGTGTATATTTATTTTTATTTAAAAACTATGACTAGTATGTGTATATTGTATATATGTACAAATATACACCATATTATTTTAACCTAGTGGTTTGGTTATGTGTACAAATAAGATTTACCAAAAACCTAGCTGTTTCCGCATAACCCGCATTAACAAAGGAACTATAAGATAACGTAGGAGAGCCATGCTTCGGTACGGATGGGCCGGTCGGAGTGTGATATTACTCTGGCCTCACAGAAAATCGTCAAACATTATATTTACCGAATAGATACAGTGGCACAAACCCCCCTCCCCCCTCTTTACCATCAAATGCGTGAAGCGCATTTCCAGAAGAAAGAAAGACTCATAATATAACTTACATATCACCAAAGTACCGATAAAACATAATAAATGTATATTTGAGTTGATATGGTAAACGTTACAACTCTAATTTTTGTTCTGTAGATGGCGATGATGACTCTCATGACGAGCCACAGAAGTTGAACGACGTGTGGTGCTACTTTGAGCAAGAAGGCACGAAGGTGCGGTGCGTGGTCTGCAGACAAGGTCTAATGGATGCATCGTATGACAATCTGAAGGGACATCTATTCGAACAGCATCCGAAACTGTTGCTGCAACTCGTACAAGATCAGGTTTGTTATTATTGTTGTTACAACTTGTCTGTTTCTATCTCAGATTTTCAATTAAGGACCTAATTTTATATTACTTACATAATTGGTATAACTAGAATAAAATCAACTAGGCGAAGCCCGAGCCCTCCATCCTAGTGGTAACATTGTAGACATAGTATAGACATTGTAGATATAATCGTTTCATTATTAATTATGATTACTGTGCCACGTCAACTCCAAAATTCTAACAACAATCAACTATTTATGGATCACACAATTTTTCGCGCTGTATGACAATTGCACCACTTACTGACGAACGCAACGACTTTAATTATTGCACAATCCACACAATCTGTTTCTGAAGTTGTAAGATAAAGAAGAAAGGCACAAAAATTTAATAATAAATAGACATAAAAGACTCCAAATAATCCTTATTTTAAACTGACCATGAAATTGACGTGGGAGAGCCTTGCTTAGCCATGTATGGGCCCGCTCGACTGGAGTAATACCACAGCCTCACAGAAAACCCGTTGTTTAATTGAAAAGGTTATTGGATCTAATTCCTACCTATCTTGTCTGACTCACCATGTTTTGCAGATGTTCATGGGTGTTTTTAGTTACCTTACTTATACCATATGAAAAAAATAACGAATCTCTTCTTTCCGCAGGATCAAGAAACTAAATCCAACGCTTCTGACATAGAAGATAATACATACACAGAAGTAGTGTACCTCGAACAAGATTCAGCTTCTGAAGACATCACACGAACCACTGAGAAACCTAAACTCATGTCTACATTTTCCCAGAACCATCCCAAAAAGCGAAAGAGAATTAACTCTTCTAGTGACCATGCACCCAGCAAACTAAAAAAGGACAGCGACCTTCAACAAAAAAGAGAAGAAAAAGAAGAAGAAGAGTCCGAATTAGATACCTTTATTAAATATATTAGGTGTTTACTAAAAAAACTATCACCAGAAGTATTTTCAAAAGTTCAAATCGATATTTTGAAAACGATAATGGACGCCCAGTATTCGAGTAAAATAATAGATATCAAAGATACAAGTATATCGGTACCTAGTATGTCTTCACCTAGTATTTTAACAGATATTGCGAACTGCTCCGAGACTAATGTTATTAGAGTGAGTGAAATAGCATCAGAAAATGGTTCCCTTGTTGGGAATTACACAGTCTCACTGGCTCCGAAAGGTGATGAATTAGAGTCTTCAAATTCGTGAGACTAACGTAACGGATTTAAATCTTTGTTTTGGAATTAAATGATGTATAGATATATTTTAGGCGTTTTATTTCATACGACGTAAAAAGTCTATCTTTCAATTTTAGATTTCTCATCATACCTAAATTATTTTACGTGGTAAAGCCGTGCTTAGGCACGAATGGGCCGGCTCGACCGGTGCGATACCACGGCCTCACAGAAAACCGGTTGTGAAGCAACACTTACATTGCAATTCCCCGAAATTTTTGAGGTTTCCATATGCCAAACTCCCCCTCTCCCTTTTCTTTTCCCCTGGCCCCCAACTTTTCCCATCATACAGTTGGGCCTATATGGTATACAGAGGCGTCTCGTACGCCCCCCTTTTTTCAATAATAAAAATAATTCCACTTACGTAATAGCGGAAAAGACTATCAGAAAAAAGCTTTCATGAGTTACATTCATATTTATTTAAATATACGGTTTTACTCACGTGTGTATTTCGGGGATGCCTGACTAGTTTCGATCCCGACAGGAGACCTTTTTCAAGGAGTAAGTTGTCCAGCCGCGACGGTACCGGACGGTGCACTCACAGTGCAGTGCACACGTGAGTAAAACCGTATATTTTAAGACAAGATTATTGCCATCCGGGCACTGCATGACTGTATATATATGTACTGTCTAACAGATAACAGTTCAAGGGCCTTATTTTACTCCACCGAGGTTCACAATACCATTCGGTTGTTTTACAAGCTTTTATTTATCTTGCAATGTAACATATGAACATATGCACGCTTCTTGGTGTCTAATTGAGCTGAAATGTTGAATACATAGTCAGTTCCGATGACAATTAATCTTTGTGATAAGCATGACCTGATTATATTCTAAAAGCTTGTTTAAAATAATATTTTTGTTAATTAACCTCCTTATGGTTTTATTGTGTTTATATTCTAATTTAACTAATTTAGAATATACTTTTTTGATTCAAGAATATGCTTCTCATTTAGTCCCATTTCAAAGTTGAATATTTTACCTATAAAACGTTACGTTACCTATAAAAGTATAATCTCAGTAATAAACAGTAAACAGTAATGAAAACTGCGTCTTACGCTACAATATGTATATATACATACATATATATATATTATTTAAATCGATTTCAGTAATTCTTTTTTTAATTGAATTATTTTTACTCGAGGTTTGTCAAGTTTACATTTTAGAAAAAATTTCACGATCACCACGAAGACGAAGAGATGGGACAGGTCACAAGTATGATAGGTTTAATGACATAAGAAGAAACTTGTGATGTTCATATGTATGTAAGAATAGAAGCAGGAGGCGGTCTGTTTTCTCTGCCTACTGAGAACTGCCTGAAGAGAAAAAAGCGTGAGTTTATTTATGTACTTTAATACTCTCTGAAGGTGTGGTCATATTTTAGGTCAAAAACATCGGTAAAAATCTTTAGTCTTACTTTGAAACTGACAATTTATCTATAAAAATAATAACTTAACTGAGAGAGGGCTGACATTCATTAAACTATAGATATTTAATACCAAAGATGTTACTAGCATGCACGGAATTTTCCGCACATGCTTAATTAAATATATATATATATAATCTTTGAAAATATCATGAAAATTACTTATTTTATTTAGAGATGTGTACCCGCACCACTAAAAGTATTATCCGAAGAAAAAATTGCTTTAAAAAAGTTTTTAAACTGCATTTATTTTAATTTACAACTCTGACAGCTACACATAACGCTCCTTAAATTTGACTACACCGTTCTGAAACATCCTGATTATCTTTGTATCATCCAAAGTTTGGTTGGTAGTAAAGAATATGCCTACGGTATTAAGACCACCTCATACGATATATCTGCTTCCCGAAGTTTCCTTCTGAGGATATCCTGAACACAGTGTGGTTTTAGTCGGTTCGAGTCCGACATACCACCTCACCAGAGCCTGTTGGGGTTGCCACACGAAAAAAAAAATGCTGTGTCTGCAGCAGGTCAAAACTTAATGCGTGACATAATTGACTCTCAGTTGGTACAAAATTCGAAAACCAGGAAAACTTCATAAGGAAAGAGGCACATCCTTAAATGAAACATTCATTACACTGAGTCATTTATTTATATATTTCAAGAATTATGACATTTATAAAGTCAATAATAAGTAATGAGTTTTTACACACGCGAAATAAATTATATTTTGTCACCATTCAAATAAGACTTAGATAAAAATTAAAAAAACAGGATAAATCGTTAAAATCCTAATAGCCGTGACGTCACGGTTATATATTTTCAAATCAGAATGATTAATTTACCCACAACTCAAGAGTCACATAAAAATGTATCAAACTTCTTCACTAAAAAGATACTGATTTAACATGACAGTAATCTAGACTTACTGTTACTATAGCTACTAATAATTAATTAAAAGTAAGGAAACAGCAGAAATAAGGAGTTTGGAATTAGGCCGTGTAAGTGTGTAACTCGAACTGGCTGATAATGTATAAATAAATACATATATACATATGTAACAAAATGAACTCATCAGTGTAATCTCAGAGTCAAGTAAAGGACACATATGTATGTATTTGTTTTGATGGAAAATAGGTTATCATTGTTTATAATGAAATAAGCGATGAAACACGAGCAAAAAAGAAGTGTAATGTTTTTTGGATTCATGTGTATAAATATCATATCATAAAAAGAGATTACTAAATTGCAGGTCTGACTGTGTATAATACAAATCGAGAGTGCGTGGGAATCTGCCGTCTCCTGCTACGAACATCTGCCTGCCGTGCCCTGCGGGGTAGCCGCACCATAATCATTACCTTAAAAAAAATTGAATTAATACATTTAAGTAGCTCCGCCACTAGCGACTTTCCGCACTGAGTATGTATATACCTGTGGCCCTTGACCCGTATACTTGTTTGCCCTTCGTTACATAAAAAAAAAATCCTTAGTGCAACTGGGTATACTTAAAAAGAAAAAAAAAAGAATATGGCGTCTATATAGCGGTAATTATTTTTTTAGTAGATTCGGTTTTTAATTTTTACATTATTTTATTTTATTTATAAAAAAATGTTGATGCGGGGAAAATGCGCGCAATGTTTAAACACAAAATTATCAATATTTTAAGACATCAAATATACTATATTTGTATTTTATAATGCTAAATTATTACATATTTATATGTAGTGTAGTAATACCACGACCTCACAAAAAATCTAAAGTAAAATAAAGCTTGTGAAGTAAAGCTAGCGTTGTCTATCACCGAGTGAGCGAGCCCCTCCAAACTCAAAGCCCGGCATCACACTTGCAACTCTGTAGTTCCACGTGGATTTTTTTTTATGGAATAGGAGGACAAACGAGCAGACTGGCCCATTTACACTTGCAGCTCAAGACCCACAAGAGTGCTGTCCGCCTTTTAGGGTAGGGGAAATGGAGGATGGGAAGGGAAAAGAAGGGGGGGAATTTATATGCAGTAAAGGGCAAATTTTTTCTTCATAAAATTGCTGCGGGGATGTGGAGGAGGGGAAGGGAAAAGAAGGGGGGGAATGTATATGCAGTAAAGGGTAAATTTATTCTTAACTCTTTATTTTATATATGTTATAAATTCACCTAAACATTTTATTTTTTTTAACGATTAAAATATTATTCTGTGTTAAATATAAGAGTTAGATATATCGTGTCACGGACTTCAGTGTTGATCTACTACAGACATAGCGTTCCAATACATTCTATTCCTTTGTTTGTAACCGTTTGTCCGGCGCACGCTGATAAAGCGTATAACTGGTTAATTTTTCTACGACTTGCAACGCTGAAATTTAACATTAAAATAATGCGTAGGTATATCAAAATAAATATATGTCACTCAGAAAGAGTCTAGCTTCCTATCAGTGCAGGAATTTTAGAATCCGATAGCTAGATTTAGATATTACACCCTACAAACAAACAAACAATTTTACCTCTTTATAATATTAGTGTAGATAACTCTCTGAATAGATTTGGATGTATGTCGCATAGTTAGAACCTTACCGACAGTTGCGATACCACGGCCTCACAGAAAACCGGTTATGAAACAACACTAGCGTTGCATTTCCCCGAAATTAGTGAGGTTTCCGGAGGTCCAACTCCCTCTTTCCTTCTTCCTCTCCCCTGTCCCCCTCCCCTTTTTCCATCTCCTACGACTACTACTACTAGCAACTCATCTTTCACCTCTCCACATCGCTCATCACCGTCTAAAGCGGGCAGTGCACTTCTCAATGGACAGCGGTTGTTACTTATCATCAGGTAACAAGTCAGGGTGTCTGTCCCCCTGTAATATAATATATACATATATATATGCACTACTACATTTTTACAAATTTAACTTAGAAAAGTTGCAATGTATACGTTATTTCTAGTCAAATCCTGCACATTCAATTTGTCCCGCTCCCCGGTGTCCCATTGAGTTGAAATTTTTCATACGTTCAGTTCCGATGACAATACATCACAATGTCAAGAATCATCATCAATCATCATCAGAGTCCGATCTGACTCTGATTCTATAACTTTGTTTTAATATTTCATTCATTTATTTATTTAAAAAGAAATAAAATTGCCCAAAATCAAAAAAGAGAGAGTTACATTTGAATTCTTCCGTTACAACCTAACACAAAGATAAGTCATCATATTCTTTGTTAATGGCAAAATGTAAAAAAATATAATATTACACAAGACATTGTATTCGCACGAACAATCACACTATTCCAAATTTGTAGTACAAACGTCAAGCCACCTTGACTTAAATCTTGCGTTGAATTTTAAATATTCGAGGACGAGCAGAATAAAAATATCTACCTAGTATTCATTTGTAATAGATTTATCGAAAAGAGTATTAGACCTTATTATATTGAAAGGCCGAATCTTATCAATTCTGACAGCGTTTTCCTCATGGACCAACTGTGTGTGCGCACAACTAGTTGTGCCATCCCAGAATGTATTCCTAATGGCACTACTAATTTACTATAAGCATTCCTTTTAACACCACTTCAGCCCTGGCTAGGTTTAAGTAACGTTAAAACAGTAAAGCGAGCATGCCGCGGTATCAGCCGGCGAATGCCAGAACCGTCGTGTATCTAGGAATTAAAATTAATTGAAAATTGTTTAGTTGTGCCACTGATTTAAAAAATATCCCTTACGATAGAAAAAATTGTGCATACATGAGGAACTCTTGCTTCTGACTTCGTCACGAGATTATCTCCTTGGACCAAAAAATCTATTTGAAAGTCATAAAACTAGAAAAAAATATAGAACGTACATAGAATTTTCTCCTTATAAGTCTGTTGAACTCCTTTGTCGGTTTGCCCTTCGAATACCCACATGAAATTGGCACAATCCTTGTGACTCCACAAAAGCTATCAAAAGTTAAAGTTTATACGAAAAGTGACGGGCCAATCTAGAAAATGATCGTCGATAACTTTTGAGTTTCGTTCGAGAAGTACTAGATCATTCGTAAAAAAATTACGAAAGAAAAGTTTTCAAATTCATAAGGCCCTTCCAATACAGAGTTATATAATTACAAAATTGTGATTAGAGTCTATCGTCCGACTCAATGACCACACCCCTTTGTATGACGCATTCTATGAAGTTAGTCATGGGTATTTTTTCCCCGTAATCCCACCACATCAATAGAACGGAACCATAGGTAATGTCAATTATACAATTTTATATCCATGGCCAGTGAATCCATACTTCGAAAGGACAGAAACATTACTTTGGACTTATTTTTCATAAGATTTGACCAAATGGCGATTATATTTTTTTAGACCGTTTTTCCTCTCGAAATAGGACGTTGGCGGAATGTCTGCGTGACACGCGGGAGTCCATTTTTTTTATGCGATAGGGGACAAACGAGCAGACAAGTCACCTGATGGTAAATGACTACCACCGCCCATGGACTCAAGTCAGAAGTGCGTTGCGGGCTTTTTAGGGAGGAGTCCGCTTTTTTCTTGAAGTTTTGAAGGTCGTATCGGTCCGGAAATACGGCAGACAATTTTTTCCATAGGCTTAACTAATAATAATAACATTTCTTTGAATAAAAAAACATTATCAAATGGGAAACTAAAATAATACAATGTTTATTAGCAGATAACTGTGACGGCTACACTGGGATGCATGAAAAAAGAGCCTTTATGAATGATATATTAGGTGACACGACCTTCAAATGTACTTCGTTTCCATTCATTGATTTTGTATATGGGTTTAAATAAGGACAAATACTACAAACGTTAAGCCAATATTGTATTCTCTCTGTTTAGATTATTAAAGCCACAATTTCCAAAATGGACCCCCAAAAGTACATCTGTAATTTAGATTTTGTTTGTCAAGCCATGTTGCGAAATGGAAAGTTGTATTCTAAAATTCTCATTGATTATTGACATTCACTTAATAATTAAGATAATTTCTTGACACGTTACCAGAATTAATTAATCTAGTAACTTTTTCCTATATAGGTATGTATTGTCATCATAAATCTACGTAGGTACCTACCAGTTTAACCGATTTTATATATGTATTTCCATGCAATACATGGCTGAGTATGTTGCACTTAAATGTTCATCATATTCAGCCAATCCATATTCAATTAGATGAGCAAAATTTGGAGTATATTGACATCAAAGCTAGGAAGGAAAGTGATGTTGCTAATAGCCAGTCAGGGTCCCATAATTAACTAAAACAATGACTGTCAAATCATATCAAAATCATTTATTGCGTTTTTTAAATTGTAAAAAAAGTTCGTCAGGCGTTAGCTAGTTACCCTTTCCAATACGTAGATCCTATGGAGAAAAAAAATTGGTCGTCAACAATACTTGCGCTGTTACATCGAGTGAGAGCCCCCCTCCCCTCACCATTCAGCAGAGTTGCTCGTGTCTATGGGCGACGGTAGTCACCATCAGGGGATCCGTGAGCGCGTTTCCTGCCTGTGCTATAATAAAAAGAACATGTAAAAAACGCAGACACTTTTTTTCCATATTCTACATAAATCTAATTACAGAACACTCCGAATGCGTTATAACTAAGCCAATTATAACTTTCGTAATTCGTAATTAACAAAAAACATACATCTCCAACGTTTTTGAAGAACAAACCGTGCTTATTATTGGTTGATAAAGTTCTGTCACCCAGATAAGAAACGAAACACCTTGACCCATATCTAATCATAAAATAAACATGCCTTGTGAAAAAAGAAAAAAAAATGCAGGTTCTACGTTCGACTGTATATATTTTAATCGATTTCCCCGCCAATTGCAGACCGATTTTGTTTTTTTTTATTTAAATAATAAAAAAAAATGAAAATTATTAGGAAGAGTATACTCCTGTGTTGTTCCCAATGTACCAAATCAATACAAAAGTGATTACAAATATGTTTTTAAATTGCACGTTTTTAAGATTGAAAGTATTGCGAAAAGTAATTGGTAGTTTCATAACATGAGTCAATAATTTTAATAACATGAAAACAGAAAGTAGCATTGGATCATCATCATCAGCTAGGCCTCTCCCATTAGATACTGATGTGTGATTCTTGATGGAGTCCCGTGGAAGTCGTAAAACACGATTAAGGAATCGAACATCTACCACACAGTATAATACAGTCATACAGCGAAAAAAGTTGCCACGTAATTAAAAAAAAATGTAGCGCTGGAGAAGCCTGTCAACCCCTTCACAGATATAGCTGTGAATATTTGTATGAATTTATGTAATACTCTTAAGTTCGTCAAAATGACAAACAACTTTGAGTTTATTCACTGAGTGCTGATAAGTCTGGAAACGTTTATCAATATTTATATTGTACTGACGCGATAACACTATCGGAGCAGCAATATTACTATATGTACCTACTAATATCAGAATTATAGTAGGTAAATTGTAATTCTGATAGTCAATACAAAATAATAACGTTTCTCAATCAGTAATTTAGTAGTATGGAAATTTCCGAACCGATACGACCTTCAAACCTTGTGAGTTGCGGGTGTCCATGGGCGGCGGTAGTCACTTACCATCAGGTGACACATCTGCTCGTTTGCCACCAATCGCATAAAAAAAAATACCCAGTGCGTAGTTTTTTTTAATCTCCATTGTAAATTTGTGTTTTAAGCACCTTATTGGTTAAAATCTAAATCCTACTGATATGTTCTTTGCGATTTTTTTGGTATCTAATATTTTTATACACTCACAGGCACAATTAACCGCCCACCTATATTTTTCGTCACCCTGTTTGTTTATGTTAACTGTGGCTTATCTACTGTTTTGTTTTTAGTTAAGTGGGTACTTTAGCAATAAACTAAACACTTAAAAACCCTTATTTCGACCCTTAAACTTGTATCGCCGAAGCGTTTTTAGAATTTAGTCTCTGTTTGACATTGTTGCAGTAACGTTACATTGATTACATTTCTTGTTCTTGTCTGCTATCGTGTACGAACATTGTTTAATTTGAGTTTTTAGTGTACGATTATTGTTTGTGACTGAAAAAAATGCCACTGGATGCAACAGGTGCTGCTAGGGCAGTGACTTTAGCTGACGCTGGGTATAGCCAACGTCGCATCGCTCGTACGCTTGGTGTACCTCGAACTACAGTGCGGGATGCCATCGGACGCTTTCGGGAGACTGGTTCATACACGAGAAGGCCAGGTCAAGGCCGACATCGGTGCACCTCGGCTCTGGATGACCGCTTTGTTGTCAGTAACGTGCTAAGAAATCGCTTTTGCACCGCTACTGAAGCGCGCACACGTCTGTTTGAGGTGAGAAATGTCACTGTAAGTGAACGTACGATAAGAAGAAGACTGGCTGAAAGGAATCTGAGAGCTTTTCGTCCAGCTCGCGGTCCATAGCTGCTTGCACAGCATCGTAGAGCAAGACTTGCCTTTGCACGAGAATATGCTGACTGGACTACGGAACAATAGAAGAACGTACTGTTCTCAGATGAGAGCAGAATAGCCTTAAGGGATCCAGATGGACGTCAGCGTGTTTATAGGCGCCAAAATGAACGGTTTGCTCCATATGTAATAATCGAAACCGTGGGTTATCAGGGAGGATCCATAATGGTTTGGGGAGGTATCTCTTACGAGGCTCGTACCGATCTAGTGGTGTTTGATAGAGGCAGTGTGACTGCTCAAAGATACGTGGACGAAGTCTTACAAGACCACGTCATACCTTTCGCACCATTTATTGGTGAAAACTTTAAATTAATGCACGACAATGCTCGATGCCATACCGCAAGATACGTCACTCAATACCTCGATGAGGTCGGGATTCAAGTTTTGCCATGCCCACACGCAGTCCCGATCTTAACCCAATTGAGCACATTTGGGACAACCTAAAAAGACGTATTCGAGCAAGAATATCAGCCCCTGCGACCTTACAAGAGCTCAAGACGGCTGCGATAAAGGAGTGGCATAATATCCCTCAGTCGGATATTCAAGACCTCGTAGATGGATTGCCAAACCGACTACAAGAAGTCATCAGGGCCCGAGTTAGTAATACTCATTATTAAAATTTAAATAAAAAGAAAGCGGACGATTTTTTTCAAAATTAAAGTCATCACATTTTCATGCAAATTTTTTGCAAAATCGATTTTTGGCATATTTTTTTTTTATTAAACGGTTTTGTTTAAAGACTTGTGATTTTATTTATCCTTAAAGGCTGATTTTAACATAACTTCCATCAAATGTGGTCAAAATTTTCCGACTACTGAAAATTGAAAGAAATACAAGGTGGGCGGTTAATTGTGCCTGTGAGTGTATATTTGGCGCGTAAGTGTTTCTCAATGGTTACTATACACGCCAAATATAAAAAAATCACATTCATAAAGGCGATAAAGGGATTACACTTATTTATCAGACAGTATATAACAATACACAGTCATATCGTGCCATATTGCATTGGTCCCACCAAATTCTAATAAGCAAAATGTGGGTGTTTAATACACTTCTGCCTACCCCTTCGGGGATACAGTCGTGAGCGCATGTTTCTTAGTCTTATATATAATCTTAAGCCCAACCTCCCCTTCCCCCCCCACTTCAGCCTAAAAGGCTGGTACCGCACTTAAGACTCCGACAAACAAAAAAAACTTAAGTTTTGTCTAGACCCGTCACAGCTGAGTACTTAACTCCAAGACGGGGCTTACTTTTTTTTATATTTTAAGGGACAGACGAACAGACGAGTCACCTGATGGTAAGTGACAACCGCCTTCTTGATAAAGACATTAAAAATAGTCAAAATAAATAAATGTTTTCTTATCTTTAAAGGTTCGATTGTTTGTCTATGACATTCCTATTTTTGTAATCGAACGAAAATAACTATCAAAAGGTCATTGCACTGATCGCCTGTTGCAGTGGTTAATTCATTCGATGCATTGATGTATCTCTGCCAAACACATTATCGCAGCTAAAACTAAATGAAACTAATAATTATATTATCAATATAAGTACGATAATAAAATAGAAAAAAAGTATTTGTCACGTGTTTTTATGTTAATATAATAATAGAGAATACTAATAATAATGATAAATACTCCACACATCTCCCACGCCCGTTAGTTTGGGATCAGACCCAAACTAAGCAGAGCTTGTACTATGGTAACCAAATAGCTGATAAACATACTTATATATTTAAAAATACAGTAAACGCGTTATAAGTGGGATCTATAACGCGGTACCCTTATAACGCGTTTTCATATTTACAATCCCCCGTATAATACGGGTATTCCCCCATATAACGCAGGGATTTCTCACATACATATTTCTGTACTGTGAAATTTATAATGATTTGTACAGTTCATAATTAGCTTCGCGTACCTTTGCACGTGTCAATTGTGTTAACAAAATTATTATTTTTTAAATTTGTGTATTAAAAGTTGTAAGTTTAATAAAACGTACATATTTCGTTCATAACAGTTTTTTCTTAATATACTATTTAAACCCCCTGCATCGAGAAAAGTTAAATGTGATGAATCATTTATACTTAACGCGTTATACGAGCTCGTAAAAACGCGTTTTCCTAAAATGGAACCAGTCTACCGCGTTATAGGGGATTAATGTATATACATATATAATATTCAGAGGTATATTTATAACAGACCACGCAGTAAATACTGATAATATAACAAAATATTGCCATAAAAAAATATTTTTTAACAGGCTTCAAAAAGGTTGTCAATTCATTTGTATTAATGTGTTTGTTACCGCATAACTCAGTATTATTAATAGATTTAGAAAACATTGTGTACTTCCACAGTTTGATCCCACTTTTTTACTTTTTTTTCTCAAAAACAACCCGCACTAGGATTCATTCCTGTGTCGCGGGGGACTTTACAAACATTAAAACAACGGACACAAAGAACACCAAGACTCAGAACAACAATTTGAGGATTACAGTGTTGTCCCGTGCGGGATCGAACGCACAACACTCGCGCGCGGCAGCGTGGATGTGAGGTGACCACTTAAACCGCTACACCATCTGTGCAGTAAATTTTGTGCAGTTTTAGGCAGTGATGTGATGATGTGATGTGAGTGAAATTAAAAGAAAATGTTCCACCGCTAAGTAGAAAATAAAACGGTGAAGAATACAGCTCTCTACGATATGTCCAGGATAACTATTCTGTTTGTACAGACTTTAATAATCCTACTACCTCGCTGGAGAATCCTCCTTTTGCGTTGGAGGGACATAACATAATATGTACATAGATATATTACTTATACAGATGGGTTGAAGAACGAAAGCAATAGCTCAAGCAAGTCATGGCCGCATACCTATATTTCTGAACTGGCTGATGACGGAAAGTCGGAGCTCTAACTGAATTACACTCGTTCCCCAAAATAATAGTAAGATTAATCTCAGTGAATGTCACATTAATAAGTGGGCTCGAACAGAAACTGCAGATCTGTACCTGTAAGTCTAGTCACCAGATATGACACGCACATATGCATCGTCACGTCACAATATAATCGGTTAAATATGAATTTTGTCACGTTCACATATGACACGTCATGTACGAATTGCACGCTATTCGTCACGGATTAACAGCTGATAATGACAATTCAAGGTTATGTATAGTATTTAATTCCTTAAGTATTAATGACTGGCCTTTAAACAAGTATTTATTCGTAAAAAATAATTTTGAATATTGTATTTTATCTACTGTGTAAAAAGATTGGGATTGTGGTAACCAAGACAGCTGAGCCAGAGGTTTCATTCCTAATATTTTGGGGTCATATAGTTGACCTCGTTAATACCGCATTTCGCTAACAGTTTAAAAAAATATATATACATAAGTACATAAATATGTAGTTAAGAGAAATATGCCGGCACCCGCCAGTTCGAGTTACTCCCCAATCCGTCTGTATAAACAATATCGCTTTCATTTTCAGCCTATCCACCCTTTCCTGTTAATCCCAAAATTATTCAATCTTATTCCCAATAGTGCCCAAAAGACAGCAATAGGCTGGCTCCATGTTACGCAAAAAATGCACTAAATAATTATCGGTAAAATGCGGTCGTTCATTACGCCTCTGCAGCCTCGTGTGTTTAAAAAAAACGTGATATAAAGAAATACTACTAACTGTCAATTGATCGTATAATGTATCTGTAAAACTAATAACTCTTAAGAGACGGCTGTCATAAAATATTTAATAAAGATAATGGTGGTAGCATACACGGATTTCCCTATAATTTTTCAGTGGTAGAGCCATGCTTAGGCACGAATGGGCCGGCTCGACCGGTGCGATACCACGGCCTCACAGAAAACCGGTTGTGAAGTATTGCTTGCGTTGCATTTCCCGGAATTGAGTGAGGTTTCCGGAGGCCCACTTCCTCTCCCCTTTTTTCTCTCCCCTCATTTCATTTCTCCTCTTTCCCATCTCCTCATCCCTACTCTCTTGCATCCCCCATCTCTCATCACCTTCAAAGGCGGGCAGCGCACTTGCGACTCTTGAGTTGCAAGTGTCCATGGACGTCGGTGTCACTTACCATCAGGTGACCCGTCTGTTCGTCTGTCCCCCTATAGTATAAAAACAAAATGACAAAAAAATTAAGGATTCTAATTTTTGAAAACGACAAAAAAAACAGTCCAGAAAAAAAAAAATTAAAAGCAGTTTTCAAACTTTCTGTTGGCTACACATCTACAATCTCGGCTCCTAAAATTTGAAAACACATTTCTGAAAGTATGTTTATCAGATCTATATCTTAGTTATCTATATACTGGTGTCCATGGGCGGCGGTTGTCACTTACCATCAGGTGACCCGTCTGCTCCTTTGACCCCTATCGCATAAAAAAAAAAAAAAACTTAGTTTGGGATCTCACGGCCGCGTGTGAGGTCTATGAAGTTATCTGTACATGAGGATTACCAATAAGAGTAGCCACTCCTGTAACGATAAACGGGGATACTATAAACACCGGCTCTGAGCAAAAATATTTTTTGCATACCTAGATACATACATGTCACTGCCCCGCTCCTAGGTGTCGTAGCGCGATGTTTTCTGACCTATATTATTATCCCTCAGTCCACCTGGGAGTTTAAATATACAAACAAATATTCTCTTCAGTATTATTACGTTAAGATTCTGGTTCTGGGTTTTAAGTATCACCATATCTAATCTCATGAAAATCGGGTCAGCAGCTTATTCGTGAAAATGTAACAGACAATTTGATTTTTATAATGTATAGGCTATAGTTCGAATGTTTAAATTTTAGTCCCGAGTGGAAGCGAACCCAAGACCTCTGGCTCAGCAGTCAGGATCACTAACCACTAGACCAAGCCAGGCAATGAACTAATACGATATTTGTCGCAATTTGAGAATTATTCGTAATGCAATAATGAAAGAGAATCATACCAATAATTTGATTCCTCGTCCAGACTTCTCGCTTATTGCTTGTTAACTTCCAATCCTGATAGATTTCTATCTTGTAACTTCTTTTCTTGCTCATGTAGCTGAGGTTTTAGCGTCTTGTCTTGAGGTTAGAATGTCTTGGTCAATATCTTGAAGTAGAATTGATTGCTCACTCAGTCTTGAGTCTTGTTAAGGCTTTCTGTCAGAAACTCTAAACCATTTGGGGGGCTCCAAAAAGCCCTGGGATAGGACAGGAACAAGGTGGAAACAGGACGCTGCGGACCATCTGGCACGACACCGAATATCTTAAAGATACATTACAAACTTTTTGATCTTCACACGGCCGTCTGATTTCAAACTAAGCAGAGCTTGTACTATGATTACCAGACTGCTGATATAGATACTTATATATTACTAAATAGATCATACTATAGATAAATTACACTGTGGGTATCAAACCCAAAAACTCAAATTCTTTTCATAAAATTAGTTACCAAACAGAGCCTGTCCTGCAATTAAATATTTAATTTATTTAAAAAAACATTATTCAAATAGATTTGTCTGTTTGGTAGCTAGGGTATAAGCAAGACAGGCTTTTTTAAGTAAATACACTAACTACATTCTTTAGTCAAAATGTCTGTTTGATTTTATAAATAAGTAAAAGCAATATTTCTACTTACAAATAAAATCCACTAGAACCAGTACCAAACCCTGACTGCGCAAAAAGGAGGATATGTTTTCAGAGTTTATGTATGTATATTTCTTTGTCACAACCTTTTCTTTTTGACGGCTTTAAGTTTCATTAAAAATAAAGACGAAGTTAAAAAGTCAATTCACTTCATTCTTTGAACCACTAGGTATCTGGTGGTTGACAGCTCTTCGTAAGCTGAAAAAAAGAATTTTATCAGACAGGCAGAGTGTTTATTTGAATGCTCTAACCCCAGGGGAGCTACTAAAGTTATATGCTATCATCATGCTATTACTCTGGAGAACGGAGCAATAACCACAAATGCCAAATTGAGCAGATAAATTTAACCTTTGTATAATTATGGGGCACAGCTTAGTGTATTGCCTGCTCTCCACAGGATCTACATGATGTAACATACAATTAGCTTCTAGACTGACTGCATGTCACTGACTCATACTCCTGACAATTCAGAAATACCTATAATTCTTTTCATTGAAATAAATAATTTTGATTTTAAGAGTATTTGACCACAAATATGTCTCCCCAACACACTTGAATGTTATATACAATTTTAAGTGTATTTTATAATGAAACTTAAGAAAATAGGTTCAGTATTTGACCTGTATATACTTATGTAGGAATGTATGGTCATCATTACAGCAGTCTGGTTAACATAGGTGAAGCTCTGCTTTGTTTATCAGGGGCCTATGTAGGAGCAAAATTGTTTCTAATAAATAACTACTATTTGTTATGTATGGTTGTGTATGGAAAATCCATGGTATAAATATAATCAGACTTTAAAAAAGTAGACAACTTACTTCAATGCGTCTATCATAAAATTTAAAACTAATATAGTTTTCTCACGGATGCCATTGTCACAACTGGACCAAACTCATCTAACTACCCTTGAAGTACATCCTTTCCTATAAAAAAATAGAATTTTCGAAATTGGTTGGAGTGATATTGGAGTTATTCGTCCATTTGTCACGTACATGCTTAATGCAAATTTAATACTTCTATGGTTTTCTCATGGATGCCATTATCAGAACTGGACCAAATTAAAATATAAACACGGTCAACACCAGCTTTCAAAAATCAAAAATTGTAAAAGTCAGTTCACACAGTTGAAAGTTCTGAGATATCATACAACTACTGGAGAACCTCCTTATTGAAGTCGGGTGAAAATGTCTATCAACATTTGGGTAACACTCCTTACCATGAAATAAACAAACAGAGACATATTAAAAGAAAACCAAAGTTTAAGATAAACTAGTACTAGAAGATTCCACAACATGTAGTTGTGTTTTATTTAGTTTCTTTAAATTTCTCTTCCCCAACCATACATAACAAATAAATATCTTTGATCATTGCCATTATAAAGATAATATAACTTCACATACAGCAGAACATCCCAAACTAAACAGAGCTTGTGCTGGTGTGTACTGTGTGGTAAGTAGGCTGCTGACATACATACTTATATATTACTAAATACATAAAAAGTTAGGAATGAATCCGCTTTCTGTTTTATATTTAATTTTTCACAGAAGTGTATGATTCAAAGAAATAGTTAATATTAGTTATTTTAATACAAACATTTGTCACTGTGGAGAACAGTATTTCTCAACCTAAGAGTACTTAATATGTTTATAGTATTGGTGTGTGGTTCTCCGTAAATTACTCACAGACAGAACAGTCACACTACTTAAGTTTAGCATTTCAAATGTATTTACATGAGCATAGAGTGCATACCCCCAAAAGCTATCCATATCCAGCAAAGGATGTCCCCCTTTATATGTAGACGTGTGTTATGTTGTGTATAAAAATAAATAATAAATAAAAGGCATCATACCAAACATGTTGATTCCTTATCCAGGTTTCTAACCTCTTTGCTGATCAGCTTCCGTTCTTGTAAAATTTCTATCTTACACCTTCTGTTCTTGGTTGTTTCACGATATGCTGCAAGATTTTCTTTTGCTTGAGGTCTTGGGGCTTGAATTTCTTGGTTAAAATCTTGAGCAAAAATTGACTATTCACTCAAGAGTGAATATTGTTGTTGTTGTTATGGTTTTGTCAGAAACTCTGAACCATTTGGCGGGCTCCTGAGAGCCCTGGGACAGGACAGGAACAAGGGATGGGGGACAAGGTGGGAATAGGACGCTGCGGACAGTCTAACGTGACACCGCACTTCTTCACTTAAAAGTATACATTACAAATTAATTATAAAAAACTTGTAAAATTCCAAATATACCTTTTTTTTGTACATCACAGAAAGCTCCTAGTCGAGGCGGGCCACTGACGGCCGCAGCTGAGATCAATATTCTAACTGTACAAACATATATAATAGACTCCCAATCTTCAACAGTCGGTTTCACGTTTACCGTATCGTTATAATTTAAAATCTACACCTAAGGGCGGCGGGCCCTCACTCCTCACACATCAACGTTTAAAGCTAAATGACGGCGAGTCCTCCCCGCCCGTGTGGGGCCCGTCGCTCAAATAAACATCGCTCTCAGATAAATAAACGATACGATCAGACGTCGCGGCCCGGCACGAGCAGCGGCCGGCGGCGCAGCCCGAGCAAAATAAGAGGGGCGCCGCCGAGCAAGCGCCGGCCCGCGTCGCCGCCCCGAGCCCGAGAACCCCGGAATCTCCACACCGCTTATTTTTTTGTGTTTTTCTCAAGTTTATAACGGAGAGAGAGACACCGACGCTCGCGAGCACGGGACACAACTTACCTACTAAAATTTTCACAAAATAATACCTAACGCCGGAATTTGGTCGGCTGCGGGTCGCGACCGCGTGCGGGGAGGCCCGCCGACGGCCGCGACTCGCCCCTCGAAATAAAAAAGTCGGCACAACGGAGCCGCGGGACATCGTCCGCCGCTCCGTAGCACCCGCGCACCATACTTAACACTAGCAGCTTAGAGTCCATAAGGCGGCGTGCGACGGCGGCGTTCTACGCCGTGACATTGAGGAGCAGCTTTAATGGCAATGCACGATCTGGCTCTGGCCGGCAGCGACCCTCACGTCGCCAGTGGGTCGGCGGGGGCGGAAGGGCTGCGGCGGCGGGTGCTGCGCCCCACTTGCTGGCCGCATAGCGCTCCGTGCGCTCGTCGCGTGCGGCGGAGCGCCGGAGAGCGGCGCGGCGCCGTCCGCGGGCTGGCTGTGCGCCGATGGTGGCCGCAGCGCATGGTGGAGCCGTGCGGTTCATAATTTGAGCCGCTGAATGATGTTCCTCTTTTATTTTCTTGATGTCGCAACGACACTTATTAACACGTACACTAATATTCTTGAGAATGTTGAGATTATGTAGACGGGCACCGTTTGTTTCAGTCGATGGTAGGCTCCGTCGTTGACTCGCGCAGCGCCCTCGCAAGCTTGGATGTTTTACAAAATGGTCGCCGCACGCGAGACTGTATGTGGCCGTTCTCTCGATCGTTGCGATCCGCCGGGGTCGGCCTCGAACCGCTGTCGATCTGCTGGGATGACACGTCGAAACACTACACTGCTTCACTTTCACGACTAATAACGTCGGCGGTCGCTCTGCTAGCTCTTACGATGATCGATTATAAGAATACAATATGGACGCCACCTCTCCATTATTCGCACCTTCACCTCTCGATTTCGACTACGTGACGTCGGTGGCGCTTGCGGTATTTATACCGTAATGGCCGCCGCGCGACTAGCATTGGCGCGGTGGGGATATAAGGCGTCCCATGGACGGTACTACTTTCTTTGTAACTACATAGGATACAACATAGCTCATTTCATCATACAGCTGGACATAGGACTGCCCAAATGTATGCCGTAGCACCCGATTATCCGCCTTCCACATCCAGTCAATCCCAGATACTATCTTTAGGTCTTTGGTCCAACTTGCTGGGGGCTGTCCTACCTTGCATTAACCGATTCACGGTATCCAGTCTAGTCTAGTCTTTTGCTAAAACGGCTATATACACGGTAATTAATATCAAAATAAATATATTGTGTTATCATATCTCATATCATATCATAATAATTAAAAGTGCTGTATTTGTTTTCATCAATTAATTCTTTAAATTTTACTAGTAAAATAAAATGGCATGGCAAAGATATCACATAAAACGGACTAAAAAAACTGATTATTTAAAAACCTTCTCTTTTCGCCGTCTCTCAAAAATTCTATGACTCCAATTCCATAAAATGTGTTTTTCAAAATAGGTTTATATGTGTATGTTGTAAGTGTATGTTGCAATGTGTCATCTCATTTTTCTCCTTTAACTCCGCATAATCATAATTGTTTTATATAATAAATATTCTCATAAGATAACTAAAACGAAACAGTAATTTCATTATAATGAATTCACAAAATACGATAGTTAGGTAAATGCTGAGTGCTCGTTTAATATTTCTTATTAGGAATCATTAGTAAATAGTATAAAAGGCCTAATTATCAATGTGACTTAGGCAATTTCTTTTTTAATATAATTGTCCTCGTAAATGATTCTGACTAAATTAAGAAGTAAATTACACAATCTCTTACTATCGAAATGATTTTGAAAATGTATAAGAATGTTAAGATATTTAATATATATGACATTAATTCTCGGTTCTTAGTATATAATAATGGTGGTAAGTTTAATAAATAAATTAATTAATAAAAGCTACATTTATCATACAGAACCAGTGCTGCTTATTATAAGGTTAAGATTCCTAGAAATATATAAACGTAACCAAAACACTTTGTGTAATTGCTTTCGTCGATTTTTTTTATTATAGTATTTTCATAGATTCGAAACTGTTATTATCGAAAATCGTAAGGATTATACTGAAAATATCACCATTTTTATACGACAAGTTTACGACACTGCACTTGCTTTACTTTTTTAGACTCTACGCATTTTTCGCATTAGAATCGAACTTCAACCATTTAGGTTTATATATAAAAGGTATATGGTAAGAATTTATAGAAAAAATAGTCTCAATTCGAAATTACTTTACAAAAGGGAACATGTCGTACATCTATGTCCCGCCTTTGATACAGCCAAACACCAATGGGCTAGCACGTTGAAAAAAAAATACGACGTTGAAAACAAGGAGGTTGAGGTATAATACGGCTGTGTTCAGAAGTATACGCATACAAAGACTCCAATAATATTAAACCATTCTATAATTTGGTTGGGTAATGGCAAATGGCTGATAGGTACTGATGTGTTATTTTCGCATTTAGACCACTGGAAACGATAAGAGTTGTTTGTTTTCGTTTGAATTACGGGCTGCTCTGTTATCTGTATTAATTGTATCTATACCTACGAATACGTACAATATGAAATTAAAGTTTCATAACAACCTGCTTAATACTTAACCATGTATAGAACGCGATAGCCCAGTTCCTACTCAAATTGTAAACAAGCTATTTTTAAACAATGAAAACATCAATTTTTTGCAATTGTTTTCACTAGTGTAAGTAGGTATTGTTATAAGGCTATCGCTTAATAATAATGTAAAATTAACCTATCGTGCAATTTCTTTCTACCTATCTGGATGAATGTTGCAATGCAAAGCGTTATAAAATCTGTACGTCATTATGGTGTAGGTACAAGCTACGTGACTAGATGTCCTAACATGCTTATACTTGTACTCTACTGAAAGTCAATAAAATTTGTAAGATATGCTCTCATTAACTACTAAAGAGGTTTAAAACTTTAAATAAAAAGAAAGTGGGTTATGTACCTACAGGTAAAGTTGCCAACAAGACAATTATTAAAGTATGTTTTTGTACGACAATAGGTACTTAACGGAATTAAAAAAAGTATGTACGTTTCAAATTATAATATATTTTTCGGCTGTATTTGTGGTTCAAAGGTGCTATCGTAAAACAGGAATTTAATAAAACTCGCTTAGGTACATACGCTCAGGACTTACCCCATCAGGGGTAAGCAGAGGTGTATAAAAAAATCCTCATTATGGCTATTTCTATTTGATCCCACTAACGTAATAGGGGGCAAGCACAGAACTAACGTGTTAGCTTTAGGAATAACTAAAGATGAGAAAATTGCGAGTATGTTGAAATTGGAACGAAAGGACAATTGAAGGCAGTGGAAGGAAAGCGATTCGCTCCTTCGTTCTCTCTTTCTTTTCTTTAAAAAACATTCAAATAACGTACCACAGAAAACACCATGACTCATAAACACAATTTGAGGATTACATAAAGTGTTATCTACAACATTAACTGACTTCTTATGTATATATCTGTATGTATCTTATGTTAGTTGATTTTCGGGAATGGTAAAGAACAGTTTTTTTTAATAAGTAGACGATGGTCCTATTGCAAACAAGTCAGGAGATAATGATTTAACATAAAAGAAGTGCTGATGACAGGATCTCAGGGAAAACGTTACATAACGGGAACCTTACAAATTTGTTCAATGGTAGATCCACGCTTAGGCAAGAATGGGCCGGCTCGACCGGTGCGATACCACGGCCTCACAGAAAACCGGTTGTGAAGTAACGCTTGAGTTGCATTTCCTTGAATTGAGTGAGGTTTCCGGGGGCCCAATTCCCCCTCCCCCCTTGCTCTCCCCTCATCTTCTTTCTCCTCTTTCCCATCTCCTCATCCCTCCTCTCTTCTTTCCGCGTGTCACTTACAGTCAGGTGACCCGTCTGTTCGTCTGTCCCCCTATAGTATAAAAAAAATTAAAAGACACTATCAATGTTTGTTTCGTAGCCTTTCTAAATCTAGTAGGATATTGAGTCTTATGTTGCTGAGCTGATGGTGGAATATACTACTCCTTAACGGTTAGGAGTTGCATAATAATTCTTTAAATTATGTTAGAAAGAGTCTTTCAACGTTAGAGTTCCAAGTTATTTCATTTATCATGACATTGGACGCGATTTTCTACTTTTTTAAAGTCTATACTTGCTTGTAGTCAAGATTGGTCCAGTTAAAATTTGAAATTCTTAAAAAACTTACATTTTGAATTTAAAATTAAATTATAAAAATTAATTCTTATTGCAAAGGTCCGCACGGCTGTTTAAGAAAGAGGTCGCCTCGCCACAGGAAAAAGCTATGTGTAATCCTCAAATTGTTGTTCAAAGTGATATATTACTGTGTCAGGTATTGAATTACGGTTCAAAGTTAATTCTATATACAAGTTCAGTTATGAGCTTGACAGATAGTGATCAGCAACCATTTTTTTTCATTGAAAGACACTAATAGATTCAGGCAATACATTCCAGAGGCTTGTGGCATGTATTGTAACGATTTATGATTCATATAATATAAATTAAGAAAAATACCATTTTTATGTAATAAGACTTGCAAACCCGAGCCTCACGGTATCTACCTGTGGAACACAATAACACTATTGTATTAAAACACCATATTTAATTACTGGCATGGTATTTAATTTTCAAGGTTTTGCTTTTATCTGTACAAATATAAAAAAGGTTAAGAGATTTTATGTTTGTTTCTTTGAACGAGCTTATCTTTAAAACTGGCTGTTAAAAGAAAGATTCTTTTGTAATGGATAGAGTGTTCACGTAGGAATATAATAGGCTAAAAAAATACCACGTTGATAGCTCTAGGAAAAGAGTAAACGCAGAGTCACAGGTATGCTACCCTGAGTTGCTTTACGCTTATATTTCTCATTGCATGTCATGCAATGTCCCCTTCCTAGCCTATCTATTGTCACTTTTCTGTCAATATGGTGCAAATTTTCCTATTTAATTCCTAAAAGTGCTCAAATTACGGCAATAGGCTTGTGGTAAGTAGAACTTACCTAAATAATCGGATGAATGTCAGCGTTAAGTGCGCCCCTAGCTATAAGGTCTGTGGTAAAGAGTTTATGCTATACAAATACATTGTGCAGCATAAACCCTTCTTATTCATACGTAGTCTATATGTAGAAAAAACAGTGTCGTCATTTTTTTTTAATTTTGTAAAAGACAATGCGTCAAGGCCTATGATGGGGCACAGAATATAAAATATACGGGCCCCGTGACCTCGAACGGCAGGTAATCGTGCTCACCTGTCATGTGAGTCAATTTTATTTAATAAATTCGCTTCTTTCAAAATGTAAGTAAAATCTCGACTGTTCTTGGTAGTATCACTTTATTGGCATAGAAATACATTATGCGTTTCAAATGAGATTGGAGAAAAAGTTCATAATACAATACCTTATAAATATATCCAAAACAAATATTTATTTATAATTGCCTTACAAATGTATTTTTTGTTTGTCATTCCATTGATTACAATATTGACTGCTAAGCCTGGGTCGTGGGTTCGATTCCATCCCAGGACAAATGTTTATGTGATGAGATGACATTTGTTCTGTGGGATTAAACGGCCGTGTGTGAGATGTGCGGAGTTATTGTTTAGTTATTATATTTTTCTAATCCTTATATTTTTCTTATCCTTTATCGCGGAAGGTCTCCTGTCGGAACCGAAACTAGTCGGGCATCCCCGTAATACACACGTGAGTAAAACCGAAAATTTAATAGACAGTCACCGAAGCTGAAATCACTTATGTCGAAATATATAGCATATTATAGACCAGTCTATATTGTTTTTGCCCGTGGGAGAGCCATGCTTAGGCACAAATGAGCCGGATGGACCAAGCTCGCCCGGGCAGCGCACTTATGACTTTTTAATTTGAGCAGCAGTTGTGATGGGCGGTGGTTGTCACTTCAGATTTCGTCTGACCCCTATATAATAAAACATATATAAATATATATTACTAAAGGTTGTTACAATGGGCGGTCTTATCGCTAAAAGCGATTTTTGCCAGGCAACCTTTGGATTGATTTGCCGAGAGTGAGAGTGTGTGGAAAATGACATTGATAGTGGTAGAGCCATGCTTAGCCACGAATAGCTGGCTCGACTAATGCGATACCACGGCCTCACAGAATACCGGTTCTGAAGCAACGCTTTCGTAGCATTTCCCCGAAATTAGTGAGATTTTCGAAGGCCCAACTCCACCTCTCCTCTTTCCTATCCCCTCATCCACCCTCTTCTCTTTCCCATCTCCCTTCTCTTCTATCCCTCCCCGCATCCCCCTAATCCCCTACCTCATCCCCTCAAGGCGGGAAGTGTACTTGCGACTCTTGAGTTGCTTGTGTGCATGGATGGCAGTTGTCACTTACTATAAGGTGACCCGTCTGGTCATCTGTCTCCTTAAGACATAAAAAAACACATACCTCCGCAATTAGTGGGAAATCAGGTATTTTGTATATATACTCTCACGGCTGTATTCTAAAATCATCATCATTAATCATTCAGCCTATTTACGTCTATTTCTAGACGAGCCTTAATCAATATTATTGCTATCGTTCTCTTTTAAATGAAATATCTGTTACATTGGCATTATAATTGTAGTCACCCAAGTAACTTTAATTCTCATTTGTATCAGTGAGAAAATGAGCCATTGTTTATATTGACGTATAAGAGAAAATGTCTTTCTGTATATATATTTTTTGTAAACTCCTACACTCATCCGCTGAACATGAGATGTCAAGCATATTTTCCTTCAAATTAAGCAACCTCTACGATGTTTCAGAACTGAGATATAAATGTCAAAACTTTTTTTCTACGCAAAGGTCTTCATCGTCGTAAATTTATGAGGTTAAAATTACTTTAGTATGTTTTCTTTGGCTAGTTAATTAAAAGCAGCTACTTCATGGTCTTTCGGTCCTTTTAAAAGTTATGAAACCGGATTTTAACTAACTTCAAGCAAGGAGAAGATTTTAATTTCGGTTGTATGATTTTTTTCATGTTTGTATACCGCATAATATCGTAATAAATATATATGATGTATGTTTTATGCACTCACGCCTGAATTCCCGAAAGTGCAGAGCTGTAATTACGCCTATATTTTGCTGATTAAAATTTAGTCCCATTTATGTAATAGGGACAAGAATATTCCCGTCATCCGGGCAGTTTTGGGATTTAGATGGCTAATTTGGAGTACATATATTGACAGTAAATGGAGGATAGAAATTGATATTGCTTATACAGATGGCTTTGGGACTATTAGAAATAGCTCAAGCAAGTCAGAGTCGCATGCCTATAACTCGAACTGGTTGGTGCCGGGAATCCGAGCCGTGACATGTTGACTTTGTGAAATTAACTGTTTTAAACTAAAATCGAGCTATTTGTGCTTATCGTTCGTGATTTTACATTTTTAAATAATAAAAAACCAAGCACAGCAATAAGAAATTTAATTGACACATCTATAAATATCTCATCTGTAAACAGTGTTTTTGATAAAGTTAACGCTAAAATTAAATGTTATTTTTAAACTGTGGCCTAAATTTATTATTTTCTTGCCGTAATTATCATTTTATTCGAACACTGTTATATATTTTATAAGTTCCTAATATCATATTATAATAAGGCCGTGTGTGGTTCTCGGTGAAGTGGAATACGGCTACACCATCTGTTCGCGTGGGTGGTGTCACAAAAAGTGATTAAAGGATCTGACTTTTACCTATCAGACACTTTTAATACAGTCATACAGTGCCCAGATAACGTCAAGCCACGGCGGTAACTTGCCCTGTATTACGCAAGTAGGATTAAATTACGGTTACAAACACAACACAGACAAAAGTAGACCTTTGAGAAGTTGTGTCTGCCCTACTGCGTAGGTATATACATACCTACGCAGTAGGGCAGACTTATAATTGTAATTTGCTTTTTAATCGTGCTTATAATTGTAGCGATCTTAATGCGTTTTTTTTTTTAAACTGTCGCTCATGGACACCTGCAACTCAGGCCTGTCAATTGCCGCCGGCCTTTACGGAAAGAGGAGGCGTTGATAAAAATGTAGACAAGCCCTTACTTTTCAACCGACTTCAAAAAAGGAGAAGGTTCTCATTTCGAATTTATTTTTTTTTACTTACCTCAGAACTTTAGACTGGGTGCACCGATTTTGTTTTTTTTTTATTATTTAAAAGCTGCCAGTGTGGTTCCATTTCAATTTGATCCAGTTCTGACAATGACATCCATGAGAAAACCATATAAGTCTTAAATTTTATAATATACGCATTGAAGTCGGTTTGCTTATTTTTTAAATTTAAATATTTTTCAACGGAACCACAGCATGCGTCTTGAGGCCTTAGTAAGTAATTCAAGAATATCTGTTAAGCAATTGCTTGCATTGTGTTTAAATCAAGGCGCCTTCTAATAAAGTTCTATATTAATGCATATAAATATAAAACTTTGTAAGTACAAATATGGTATATATAAAGCATATGTTCGATTAACAGGGACAAATAATTATGTAATGAAGACGAATTATGTAATGTAGTTCTGTGTTTTGGTGTTGGCCGAATTTTTTATTTTAAACGAATGAACCTATCTCAAGAACCACTAATCCAAAAAAAAAATATTGCATTAAATAAATGAAACTATAGGCAATGTCTAGTCTGAGTATGTACATATATATATCAGAAGTCTTGTTTTATTACAAGTAGTCCTTTCCAGCACCAGCCAGTTAGAGTGACATGCTTGAGCTATTGCTTTTACTGCCCAATCCATCCATCCATCTGTGTAAGCAATGTGCTTAAACAGATGGATTCCCTTTCTATCCTTCTTTCCTGTCAATATACTCTAATTCTTCAAATCTGATTCCCAAGTGCCCGGATGATGGCAATAGGCATGCCATTATTACGTTAATGGGACTAAATTATAATCAGCAGAATGTTGGTGTTAATTACGCCCCTGCTTTCCCCTTCGGGAATACAGGCGTTAATATATGTATGTGTCAGCAGTCAGGTTACCATAGTGCAAGCACTGCTTAGTTTGTGATCAGACGGCCGCTTGTGAAATATCTGAAATTATATAACCTAATTAACCTTAATATTATAATTTAATAATCATTATATATAATTTTAATTATATATAATGATTATTAAATTATAATTATATAATGATTGTATGTAAAGAAAATATTTTAAAAGAGTAACGGTGGAGTTTCTTGCCCATTCTTCTCCATACGAAACTACATTTTAGAAGGGGCGACTAGAATCAATTCTATTTAAATGTAAATGTTGACGTTCAAAAGTGCCTTTTGGGCCTATTTGAAATAAATGCCTTGAATTTGACTATAAGTTATATAATAACTGAATAACTATACAATATAAGACAAAAATAATATTTAAATAAAAAAAAAATAATAACTAGAGGTCTCTCGTTTAAGAATCGCCGTACCAAATTGCCGAGCTTCAATTCAATTAAGTTCTTTACATTCATTTTACAAAATCAAAAAAGCAGCTGATCCTACTCTATGGTAACTACGGACTGTTTATGTTTATAAAATACGTAACAGCTGTAAGAAAAACCTGCTCAGGATGTGGGTTAATTCAAACAGCTGATATTTTTTTGTTTTTATATTCGCCTTCTTTCTCAAACGCGTGTGAGTGAGCGTGATAGAGATGCTGCACTGTGTGGGAGGATGTCCCACAGGATTGACTGTTATTTTGATAAAAAATAGAGATAGGAATGCCGTCTCGTCTACCCGTGGGTCTAGTGCGCTTCATAATAATAGTAGTTCATCTACGTTGGATTTTGACGGTCGTTGGTTTGTAGACTGTATACAGTATTCTTGTTACGACATCCTGTGGTTTGTGGTTTAAATTTCGAACCAGAATAAAGAACACATTTCTGTGCAAAAACCAAAGCCAGATTAAACAACTCCAAAGTTTTAAGGAATCTATATAATTTTTATTTTATAGTAATACATAATTATTTAACTTGCTATACTATTTATTTACGGACATAGCCGTCCTTACTTTTTAAAAATCCCGTTTTAGTATCATGTAACTACGAAAATATAAGAATTAAGATAGTTTACCGCGTAAGGGACAAATATGGCGTCGCGTACCGGGGTCATTGACCGACGCCCGACAGCTTGCAAGCTATCAACGTCATAATATAATGCGCGTTACAATAACGAATAATATTACATTCATTTTTGTTCTCTGCTTTTCCCCCTGACTTCTCCCTTTTCCCTTTTCAGTACTTATTCTAATCTATCCGGAGGAGTTGTATTATCTAAATTCTACGGCTTTTAGTACTTTTTTTTATTTAGTACAGGGAACAAACGAGCAGACGGGTCACCTGATGGTAAGTGACTTCCGCCGCTCATGAACATTTGTAACTCAAGAGTCACAAGAGTGCTCTTTTCCGTCCGCCTTTTAGTGTAGGGGAGAGGGGGAGGTAATTGAGGAGGGGAAAGGGGGTACGGCCTCCGTTAACCTCACACACTCGGTCACACAATGCAAGTATTTTTAAACAGCCGGTTTTCTGTGAGGCCGTGGTATTACTCCGGTTGAGCCGGCCCATGCGTGCCGAAGCATGGCTCTCCTTCGTTAACGACTTAGGTTTATATTAGATGAAAAAGTAGGTACCTGCTACTTATTTATCTAATATTTTAAATATAATATATAATTTCACATGTGATAAAGCAACACTTTTCTTTTTTGTTACGTGGGGGGGGACACATATTCATGGATGTTCTTGTCCACAGGGGTGGGCGAAAAGGTCTGTCACACTCAGCGATTAAAAACCACCCCGGTGTACCTCAATTTGCATATTATTGGAGGAGCCAGAATCGCAATTGCACTCTTTTGCATCTTAACAAAGCAACCTATATTTTGGTGACACAACAGTATGAATTGATCTTTAATTTTAGATAATTTAAAAAAAAACAGGACCATTTCGAAGAATTGGTGAGAAATTTTATTTTGATTGGTGAATTTGAATTTGATGGATTGTAATTTGTTCGGAAATCTGTTTTTTTTTTTCTATAGGGGGACTGACGAACATTCGGGTCACCTGATGGTAAGTGAAAAACGCCGTCCATGGACACCTGCAACTCAAGAGTCGTAAGTGCGCTGCCCGCCTTTGAGGGTGATGAGGGATGAGGGTATGCGGGGAAGGAAAAAGAGGGGGATGAGGAGGTAGGAAAACTGACGGGAGAGGAAAAAGGGGAGGAGTCCTCCGGAAACCTGTAAAATGAATACTATATTAATTCATAAAATTTATTTGGTTGGTTTTTAAAAAGACAACTCCAGCACTATTAATGATTTCCTGTGTCGCGGGGCACCTTACAAACTTATAAACAACAGACACAAAGACTCCAGACTGAGGTCTATTAATTGTGAATCACTAGAGCAACAAGCCAGTTAAAAAGTGGAAGTTTCAAACGCCTCTGCTGACCCCTCTGACAATATAGATATGGCCGGGAGTTTATATACACACACACACATATATATATATATATATATATATATATATATATATATATATAATGTGTTCGTAACACTATCTGTAAAGAAAACAATTCTCTTAAAGCAGTCACGACTCCAACATGTCGGCATTGACTTACAATATAATTATATTTATAAGAACAATGTAGAAATATGATAGCGTTATCTACCTTGGTCCTTATTCCCTGAACCTAAACAATAGATACTTATGGCACAAACAGACAAAGTTATTACTGCCAGTATGTATATCACCTAACATAATAAAAAAGAAGAAAAAACACGACTACCTAATTTAATAATCTTGGACAGAACGTTGCATATAAAGTGTCCCACAAGTTGTTTACAATTTGTTTCGGCCACTGCGCAATACGCAACCGGCCGGGAGGGGCGCGGAATAATTCCTGACCTTATGAATTTACTTTTTTCATTTATTTTTTTAGTTGCTTGCTATGTTGTCGCTCTCTGTTAATCACTGGTAGCGTAAAACAGTAATTCTGTCATTATTGTGTATCGACAATTTTACAATTTGTACCTAATTCTTCACGTAAGAGAACCACCGAATACTCAACTCATTAAAACAAGGGTGCCGCAATTTTAGGACTTTACAAACCATCTACGGGGCGACCAGGGACATCCAGATATTAGGAAACCGTAGTTTACCACCACCACCAGTCACAGTAAATACGTGTAGAGCAATTCCCAGCAATCTTGTCACGTTTAAAACAATGCCAACAAAACAAATGTATTTTAATTTAAAAAAAAAACCATACTCATTAAACCGTTCATCACTTTATAAGTTTTATTTAAAGGCTTTTGGATCCCTATACTTTTTTTTTTTTTATATTAGCGTACCATAGTGACTCCACTTTGCCTGATGGAAAACAATAAGTGGAGTCAAAGAGTGGTGGTCACCATCCTAATGTCCTAATGTCTAGTCAATGCAGCATGGTGACCCACACTATGGCGGCCTGGTGAGATGCTTTTTCACGCCCCGCTTAAAAGACCCGGGATCAAAGTGGGAAGGAACCACTGATGACCAGAGGCTTTCACTGATCGGCACAGGAAAGAAGAGCCAAACCGTTTAGTTCGGGTACGTATATTTTCGACGCACAAACGGTGACTCCTCAGGCCAGCACGTGTAGTCCTGTAGAGGAAGGGAGAAGGTGGGACCAATTGGAAGAGCTCGTCAGAACACTCCCCGTGATGTAGGCGATAGAGGACTGCCATAGAGGTGCTAGGGCCATCTAGCAAACATTTTCAGAACTAATTAAAATGTTAATTCATTGCTAACATTTGGCTTAGCATATTTTATTGATTTATTTAATGCTATTGTGAATCAGTACATCTGTAGTTTATATAAATAAAAATAATGTTTAGTTTGACAATTTCAGATTTTCAAATAAAACATTATTTTTTAAATATAATTATGAATTTTATGAAAAGTTATGTGCATTTTATAATGAAATACCTGTACCTCTAAGTCTATACTTTTAATAAATAAATAAATATATATGCTATATAGCTATTCAAAAAAAAATTGTAATGTTTGGTTTAATCATAACTCCATCTAGCGGCGACAGTCTTAACTAATTAAAAGAAAATTTTTAGAGAGTTAGTTTCAAGAAGTTTGAGTTTTATATTGTTCTGTTCTGTTCTGTTTGTTTGTTATTGTTGTATTCCTGAAGAGGGTATGAACCAATAAGATTTAAAACAGGCTTACTAATTGAAATCGAAGCCACAAGATTTGTAATTCGGCCAAAATTAACTTAATGATTTGAATGAATTGAATATGATCACTTTTTTAGAACTTCATTGTCATATCACCCCACTGGAGCTATTTATAAGGTGGTGTGCATGCTGTGGCAACTTAAAAAAAATAAATTTAGATAGTTTTAATTGAGAACAGCGCTACCACAAGGAAAGGTTGATAAGGTAGATTAGGTAAATAAATAAAGTAATCATGTTTATTTTACCAATTAACATTATATATTATATATATTATATATCCATACCCATCACCTGGACGATTGGCACTCCACCACTGTGCGCTTCTCGAGAAGCTTTTTGCCTCGCACAACCAGCTTATGGAACAAATTGTCGCCTGCCGTATTTCCGAACCGATACGACCTTCAAACCTTCAAGAAGAGAGCGTACCTCTACCTAAAAGGCCGGCAACGCACTTGTGACTCTTGAGTTGCGGGTGTCCATGGGCGGCGGTAGTCACTTACCATCAGGTGACCCGTCTGCTCGTTTGCCCCCTATCGCATAAAAAAAAAAAAAAAAATATTAAGTTTCATTCGCCAGGTGAAATAAAATTTTCATTATATATTTTATTCGGTAATCATTTAAACATGTATAAATATCAAACTGTAAATTTTAGAACACTTTTAGGCGCAATCACTTAATTTCATAATAAGTTATAATAACGACAGTTAATAATAGCAATTTCTATTCACGCTATTATTATGGTCCGCTATTTAGCAATAATAAAACTAAATTACTATAGTTAAATTTGGTAATATTGGTAAACGTTAAATTGATATTGATTCTTAGTTTAAAGGTCTGTGAGAAAAATCGGTATATAGAATTTTAAATGAAGCTACAGTCCTTTTAGGTCTATCTTCTTCTTCTTCTTTTTTCGTTGTGGCAACTGAGCCAACATAAGTATTAAGTTAGCTTATACTGCCAGCGTCAAAAGTAGGCATGGGCGATATCGGTTTTTGTGACATCTGTTGTCCAACTGTTTTAGATTACACATCGATATTGAAATCGGATTTCAGAATATTGAATAAAGAAATCGTTAAATTTAGTTTGCGTCTTGCAATATTTAGGGATCAGAATATACTATTCGTTAAAATTACATTGTAATAAGACTATAGTATTTTTCTTCATGCTTACTATAGGCTTAGGACTAGCCCAAAAATGTTGATCATAAATATTCTCTATTTACACATTTTATTTAAATAAATTAGTTGGTGATGTTTGAGTTAAAAAAATTAAAAATCACCGTATTTATATTGACATTATGTACAAACTATTAACAATTATTTACATATTTAACATTGTACTGTAATCCTCAAAAGACTTTAGTTTATTTTAAGGGATAGGGAGCAAACGAGCAGACTGGTCATTTTATGGTAAGTGACTACCGCAGCCTATGGACACCTGCAACTTAAGAGTCACAGGTGTGTTGCCGGCCTCTTTGGTAGGAGTACACTTTTTTCTTGAAGGTTTGAAAGCCGTATCAGTGCGGAAATACGGCAGGCGACTGACTTCTGTCTGGTTAAGAAAGTTCTGTACAGGTGTTGTTACTTGATTAAGGCAAGGTATAAGTAATAAGATTTAGACATATAATTGGAAGAATTCACTTTTTCAAATGAACCGTTAAATTTACAAATGTCGCCTCATACGATAAAAAAAATGTTTTGCTTTGTCAGCACTCAGCATGAAAATTGTCTTTTTTATTTCAAAGTTGGTCCAAACTGCACTCCGTGGTGGTTAAATGACTAAGTTTTTAGAAAAAATTATATGTAAAGTGTTGAACAGATCCTAATCATTTTAAATATTTACAAAGATGATGACTAAAAGAATAACGTCATTATTTACAATATTATATATTAGTCACTTTGTAAGCGTAATTAAATAATACGAATGCAATAAATGAATTATTATATACTAAAAATAGCGATAAAATATATTCATAATAACAATATAAACATAAGATGAGATCACGTGAACGACAAATCTGATTAATATATAAGAGTTTAAACAATAATTGCCTTGCTTTCTTATACTAAATGCGATCTTATCTCATTTACATGATATCAATTTTAAGTAAATCTTATTTCAGAACGAACAGAGTAATTTCAACATATCATGTATTGACAGTTGGTTTTACAAATATCTTATTTCAGTCCCCCAGCGAAAATATTGGCATTCTTTAAAATTTACCACTAAACCGTCGAAATGCGACTAGAATTCATACTAGTATTGTTGGGAATAGTTAGTATCTCGACTCTATCGTCTTTGCTATCAGGATATACGCAGATAGAGACGGATAAAATATTATTAGACACTGTAGTAGGCGCCGTGGGTGCGGGGAACTTTTCTTATTGGCAATTAGGACATACAGGACCTCTTCTGGTGGAACTAACGTCTTTGACTGGTGATGCAGACCTTTATGTGGCGGATAGTGTGAGGTTTGTATGATATGATACTTATTTACATGTGTATTAGTGACACCCATGTATGTTATATATAGTAGATATTATTATGTAGTATTATGTACTTTGTTATTCATGTGTCGCAAAGGAATTCATAAACAAAATTAATGTTTTGGTCATCCTGAATGTTGGTGCCCACAGGCGGCATCATAGCATTTTTAAACATAAAAGCAGCTATAGGTAATTTTTGTGGAAATCAAATTACTGAGCTGGAGGTCGTCCAGCTCAGTAGTCAGTGTCACTAACCACTAGACTATCATGCCAGTTAACGGTTTAGGAGGTTAATCTATGGACATACCACTTGGATAAAAAAAAAATCATTTGTGTTAGAATTTTCCTTGAAGAATAATATAGGCTGCAAAACAGGAGCATAAACGCAGCTAAAGCTGCTGGACATCAGCAAACAGTTGTCAGTTTATGTATAAAAATTATAATGTTAGAGAGCCATGCTTCAGCATGTATAGGCCAACTCAACCAGAGTTTTACCACTTAGTATTATGTATTTGACCAGACCCATATAATGGGCTCTGGTTCTAGTAACAACAACACATCACATATACACACATACATTTTGTATGTGTTGTTTTCGAAATGTATCATAACCCTCCTCGCACAGTTGGATAAAAAGCAAGAAGGTTTTATATACAAATGTTAATTTTACAGGCCAAGTTATGAGGCGGATAAGAACAATTTTAGCTCCGCCACCTGTGGTCCTGACATGGTCAACATCCCTCCGAGCTTCCCCAGACCTATTGGTGTGTATATAATAGTAACTGTTCATTTGACAGTATTTTTTTATATGGTTATAATAAAGAACAGCTGCCATATTTTATCATTCAGGTCAAGTACACACTGCCCGGTTTGTGTGAAATGTTTGTATATTTTCTTATAACATAAAAACTCTTTTGTAATAGGTACATATGGCAATAGGCTAGCCCAGTATTAAATAAAAGTACACAAATTCTCGTCTTTTGTAATTAATATTGTCTGTGTACTGTAGGGAGTTATTCTGTATTGTAGAAGTGACAACTGCTGTCCATGGACACCTGCAACTTCGATGCGAGGAGGGGAAAGAGGAGTGGGGGAATTGGGCCTCCTGAAACCTTTTTGTAGAAATGCAATTCAAGCGTTACTTCACAACCAGTGTTTGTGAGGCTGTAGCATCGAACTGGTCGAGCCTGCCCATTCGTGCCTAAGCATGGCTCTACCATTAGAAATCGATGAATGAATTGTGTAACTATTTAAAACCATGTTTGATTGGAGGGTTCAGACTGCCCGGCTTCAGCCAATTCGAGTTAATAAGGAGCCCAAACTGCATCAGTTACTTACACTTCCCAATCCATATATAAGGAATACCTTGTTTTTTGTTTACGAGAATAAATATATTATTAATTAAACAAAAACCGACTCGAAAAATTGTTAACCTGAAATCTCAAACTAATATTTCTAACTAAAAAAGTACACAAACGACTTCAATGCGTCTATCATAACACTTAAGACATACATGGTTTTCTCGTGGATGCCATTGTCAGCACTGGACCATTGAAATTACACCACAGGGGAGCACCAGCTTTCAAATAAAAAAAAAAACATCAAAATCGGTTGACCCAGTCAAAAGTTCTGAGATTCAAACATAAGAAAAAAACAGTCGAATTGAAAACCTCCTCCCTTTATGAAGTTGGTTAAAATTAAGACAACGCACGTACAACATCCATGGTTAGCGGTTGTCACTTATCATCAGGTAACAAAAAAGAAATACTATATAGATTTTTAACAGAACCTGGATGATGGCAATCGACATACCACCTATTATATAAGTGGTACTAACTTATGCTCTCCAAAAAGTAGGCATTTCAGACACTTCTTGCTACGTCGGGGATACCCTGAGTGTATGTACATATGTGCATATTCCAGGAGTACAGAAAAAAAAAAAACAACTCGAGAGTCGTAAGTGCGCTGCACGCCTTTGAGGGTGATGTGTGATGAGGAGATGGGAAAAAGGGCGGGGGCTCAGAGGAGGGGAAAAGGAGAGGGGGAGTTGGATCTCTGGAAACCTCACTAATTTCGGGAAATGCAACGCTATAGTTGCTTCACAACCGGTTTTCTGTGAGGCCGTGGTATCGCACCGGTCGAACCGGCCCATTCGTGCCTAAGCATGGTTCTACCGCGTATAAGAAGATATCTTTATAAATACTGTTACTGTCCCAAGGAATTGGTGTGTTCGGCCACTGGTCACACTTGCTCTCGGAGTACAGCATCCAAGTCTTCTTAGACACGTCAGCGGTGCAGAACGAACAGAACCTGGCTGCAATGGAAAAGGGTCAGAGACTTGGAGATCAACAGGGTGAGATATTATTATACATATCTTAGAATTATGTATCGCATTGTCCTCACATATCTTATCTTATTTTATGTAGACTTATGAACTGTTACAAAAAACGTATGTAGAATATTTGAAGAACTTGGAGTTTCTTGCGTATTCTTCTCCATAGGATCTACGTATTGGAACAGGCAATTAGCTTCATGACTGACTTAGTCTGATCGACTTCCGCTCTTGAAAATTCAAAAATACCTATGATTGGTTGAGTTAAAATAAATGATTTTTATTGATATCTGTATGTAATCCGTTATCATACCCCAAAACTTCTATACTGCAATATTTATGCATTGTTGGTGACATAAGCATTCAGAAAGAGCTGAAGTAACATTCTTATATATTCTTTCTCTGGGGTTTCAAGTATCCACATACTAAGCAAAATTAGTACAGCCATTTAGCCATGGCAAGATAACAGACAGAGAGATATTCACATTTATAAATATTAATATAGATATACTGAACACTCTGAACTCTTAAACTAGTAGATCGATTTTAATGAAATTTAATTGTTTTGTTTATATCTAATTAGGTTATTTCAGTGCTCCCTAGTCCAATTATGTACCGTAAAGGGGTACATAATTGGACTTTTTAGTTTCAAAATATTTTTTTAACAACATGAAGATATTTTTATTTCAGAAGCAGTTGAACGCTCAAGAGAGCGTCCAGCATCACGCAAGGTCGATGAGGAGCCAAAGCCTCGGTTCATGAAGCTTCTGAACATTCTAGATATGATATTCGAGATGTTTGTTATTTAGGAAGTGGTTAGGCGGTTAAGCCGCCTACGACGACATCTCTTTGTATTCGAGTTCAGCTGGAACCCTGAATGGATACGAAATGGGCCTTAGAAAGGGACTTTAAAACTGCAAAAAATGTAACCCTAATTAGATGTTGAGAATTTCAATATCTTTATGGAGTCTTAAGGAAACCATATAGTAGATTGCTACTAATTTTATCTTGGAACCCTAAATGGATTTGATTTTATTTTGATGTTGGGACCCTAAATGGATTTAATGTGACTGAGTGATATACAGAAGTGAGGAGTGATTTTTTACATTCGGTAATCAGGTTTTTTAACTATTGCGGTGAAAGTATTTCGTATAAGTGAATTTATAACCCCATGTGTATTAGGGTACAGAGTATAAAATACTTTTTAGCTGGAGCCCTTTTTTACCAAGTTATTATAGTCAGGCTTCCAGGGTGAAAGGTTTGTGGTGACCTCCACATACATCAACACTACTATCTAGCCAAGAATAACCGAACTACCTATCAACTATTCTAATTAGGTATTAAGATCCTGAATCGCGATATGGAAGATCTCGCCCGGTTAGTTGAAGGATCCTTCCGCTGTTCTAGAGGGACATAACACCCGTTTCTCCACAATACCAAGGTCTATGGTGTCTTTAGGTCTAGATCTATCACTGTGTAATGTCCCAGAACATTATTATTACTGACCAGTAAATTGATATAGATATTTAGTTTTTCCACAAAGCATATTAGTTTATAAAAATATTGAAATAAATAGATTAATATAAACCATAGAAGAACACCATATTACAAATAGCACTAGTATACAGGAACTACTTTTGTTTAATCTCTAAAAATTTAATTTCTGTGACACTGTGAATATGTGTGGTTAACAAATAGTTCTATAAAATCTGATGCCTTCGATCTTGTTAACGTGTTTATCCTATACAATAACGAGCTTGACTTAACACCCCCCGGTGTTAAGTCAAGCTTCAAACGAGCATACAACGTCACCTGATGGTAAGTGATTGCCGCATGGCCATGGCCACCTGCAGCACAAGAGTAAGTGCCAGAGGGGGTTGCGACGATAACCACACTCTAAAACAAAACGCAAGCATTTCTTACATTATAATATTTTTTTTAACTCCAGCTAGGTTTTAAGGTTACAAAGGGCTTTGGGAGAACAAAACGCATCACATACAATGTAATGGCTGATCCTTTTTTTTTGTTAATCTGTGTATCTTATTGTATTCAATTCTAGTCAGTAAAATAATTTGTGAATTAAACAGTGGTTTTATTGAGGTGTACGGTCAGCAACACAAATTTTTGAATATCCTTTTTTTAAGTCTTATTGCTAATTGAGGATAGTAATACAATTTGTATACATAAAAGCGTGATTTTATTAACAATAATAATTTAAGACTACTTGACATGGCTAAAATATAAATTGCTACTCAATTATAAGACGCCTACTTTTTAAAATTTTCAGTTTTTACACTACTTCGTATGGAAATAAGCAATCCGCCTGAGGGTAAGCGGTCACCGGTGCTTATAAACAATCGCAACATCAATGTAGAGGACAGCTCCAATTCGAAAAGAAAACTGTTGCTGTTTGTAAACTTTACTTAACTTAACTTTGCTGTTTAACTGTTTGAAATCCTTTGATATCTTATACTAGAGTATTGGTTAGTATTGGAAAGTCTTACATTTAATATTAATCTTATCTACAAGTTAATAAAACAAATGCTAATAACAAGTAATAATTAGATCTTTTTTACCCGACTACGAAACAACAACAGGTTCTTTTTTATTTTATCGAGTGTATATACAGTAATCCCCCTTATAACGCGGTAGATTGGTTCCGCGTTATAGGGGGTATTCCCGTATAACGCGTTTTTATGACCTCGCTGCAGGGCGCTTAAACCGAAAATATTAAGAAGAAAGTATGTTATGAAAATTTAGTAAAATAATTTAATTTAGTAATAAAACAATTGACGTGCAAAGGTACGCGAAGCTAATTATGAACTGTACAAATCATTATAAATTTCACAGTACAGAAATATGTAAGTGAGAAATCCCTGCGTTATATGGGGGAATACCCGTGTTATACGGGGGATTGAAATCGCGTTATAGGGGGGATTACTGTATAGTATTTCTTTGTCAATAAAATTCATAGAATTCACAAATTGGTATAAACATTCCTAAATGAACATAATACACTGTAATACAGTAAACTATTGTATTATTATTTTACACTTGCACAACACTTATTTTTGCAACCATTAATTTCGCATTCCTATCTGCGAATTTTTTTAACCTACCTTATGTGAGATAAAATGATTGATGAGGTTGTCGGTGGAATAGAATAGGGTCACCCTATCTCTTCCCGTGGATGAAAGGCGACTAAGGGATCGGACTGTTATCTATCAGACAGTATATATACAGTCAAAGTGCCAGGATGTAGGCAGTAGGCTGGCCCCCTACTTTGTAAGTCGGACTAAATTATGGCTGACTTCGAGTATATTAGCGTGAGTTTATATATGTTCGTTAGTCATATGTATGTTTATTTAGTTCAATCAATTTATTTATACCACGGGAACAGTTTTTTTCTATGTAAATGGGTAGTTTTATATGTAGATTGTTGAGTAAATATTACTAATAATATCAGCAACATATAAGATAAATATTGTTTTTGGTTTTCTTATAGCGTTTTCGTCTTTGGTCTACTGGTATATTCGTCTAGGCGGTCTTCTTAATACTTTTGGCGGATGCCAGTTTTTCTTTACACTCTTGGTAAATCCCATCCAAGTCAAATGCTGCCTTCACATTGTCTTTTGAGAATAAGAATCTGAAAAAAGAAGAAAAGAAAGCTATAATGCCTTAGAGGGAGTGTGGCTGCAAGTGGAGTGCCCATCTAGACACCCATGACAAATGTCTAAGGTCATCGGAAAATTTGAGACTGGAGATGCCATCGCATTCCACAGGGTTTTAACGACCAAACTTTAAGGGTAGAAGCTGTACGCTTGTGGAATGTGTTGCTAATCAACATTTTGCAAGAGAATAGTTTATATTTTTAAGAAACTGATTCATGTCTATTCTTTATCATTAGTTCTGTTATCTAGCATATATTCCATAATAATGGTATGTATGTATGTATTGTTGTATAGATCAACACAGGCAGATATTTAATTATTTTATCTTTTTAATATTAATTTCACATTAGACAAGCCAACCTATAGTTGCGGTGACAGCGTCATCGCAACTATTGGTTGTACTATTGTGTATATTGATCTATAACTTTAAATATTTGAATAAGAGGATTTCAAATAATTGTTGAGTAATTTTATGTTGATTTTGAATTCGTTGGAAAATTTGTAGGTATATGTATTTTATTTATCTTATATATAAAATTCTCGTCACAATGTTAGTTACCATACTCCTTCGAAACGGCTTAACCGATTTTTATGAAATTTTATATGCATTTTCAGTAGGTCTCGGAATCATCCAACATCTATTTCTCATACCCCCAAATGATAAGGGTGACCCTATACAGACTTTTTATGACAGAACAACGTTTGCCGGGTCAGCTAGTTTTTATATGTATGTGTGTTTTTATGTATAATATGTTTAGTTTGTAAGTTTTATAATTGTAATTAAATTACTATAGTTTTCATTATTTTTTTTGAAATGATTCCCCAACTACCTGTCTCTCCGAATAATTATGATCCATCCTAAAGTTGCCTGGAAGAAATTATATAGCAATAAGGCCGCCCTTTGTACATTATATGTCTGACAGGTGTATATAATGTATTATATTTTATTGTAACAGTGGTGTAATAATATCTTTGGTGAATCAATACTTCAATTATTACATGTTCTTTCTTGGAGAATTGAGTTGCGAAAAGTCATGCAAACCAAATGTCATGGTACCGTACATGGTCTTTATACATACATATATATATATATATATATATGACATGACATGATTGCTTGTTGACAGAAATGTAAGTCAAATATACTACTTTCAGTAAAATCTAGTCTTTCAACATTCTAAACTTACTTCTGCAGCTTCCCAGTGTGGTCTGCTTGTGGTCTTCTCATTTTCTCTACTCCATCTGAGAAGAGAAGCACCGTGGGTAGTTGTCGACTCGTAGGACCATCTTGTACACGATATTTTGTGGCTGAGTCTGCATATCTGAAAAATATTGTGGTCAGAGTGAGAGCTCGCTATTCTGCAACATCAACCAAAATAGTAATCTGGACGACTTAGGAAAACGACTATGCGTAGGATTAGTACATTTAACAGCCGTTAAAGATAAGCACCCCTTGGGTTCTCTGTGTAGTAGAGTACAGCTTTTCCACCTTTTCCTGTGGCGACTAATAGATCGGACTGTTATCTGTCAGACAGTATATATATAGTCACACAGTGCCAGGATGACGGCAATGGGCTTGCCCCTAATATATGAGTGGGACGAATTTATTTTTGGTAAGAAGTGGGTGTTTGATATGCCTTTGGTTAGACAGGATATACATATATGTATGTGTATGGAATAATCTCCTTGCAGCAAGGCCTCTTAAGGTCCAAAATTCTATGACAAAATTTATATTCAAAAACTGGTTTAAAAAAAATTACCTGCCAACATCTAGCTTCCCAAATTTCAGGTTATCAAGACTGTAACTTGCAGACAGCTCAGAAAACACTGGTGCAAAGTTCACACAAGCAGGATGCCATGCAGCATACAAACATATTATGTATGTGCTGTTCTTGTGATGTTTGAGCTCATCTTCAAGCACTTGGGGGCCACGGAAGTAAGTGATGAGCTCCGGCCCTAAGTATGTTGGCTCAGGTAGAAGTAGTGCTGATAGAATGAGAATTGCACCATACGGTAGGCCATATCTGAAAGGGCATTGTTATTTAAATTTAGACAATAAAATACTTTATTTATTTTATCCCTGTACAGTAGTACCCAATCTTCTTGACTGTGCTGAAGTTGGCGCAAACACACAGTAGACTCAGTAGTGCAGTGGACTCAGTAGACTGGAGTCGAGTAGGATATCTGCATGATTGGGATGGAAGAGTCAGTTAAGAAGATTGGGGACATACTGTACACATTTAAAAAGAAAGTAATATAGTAAGTAGGTATACATTTTAAGGTACAGCTCTAGCATTATATTTGTCATAACTGCAAATAATTCCATGAAGTGGTTTTCTTGTGATGCATACAAAAATACAGACAGAAATTTAAAAAAGCTATTGTTTTTACTTCAGTTCCCAATGACTCTTATATTAGTATTTCTTCAATTAATTCAATTTTTTATGTACAAACATCTGTCAATTTTAATTTTTGTTATATGTATAATTATTTTGTAAGCTGCTAAGCTGAGGGTTATAAATATTCGCGAAGAGGGTTATGTTTTTTGAGGGTATGTATGTATGTAATATTTCTTTGCCACATCCTAACGTCTAGAGTGTTTGATGGATTTTGACAAGTGAAAAATTTTGAATAATTTGAACATCATGTATGGTACCATATAATATGGTATAAGTTGAATTGTCTTAATAGTGAGAAAGTGACATGAAGTATAAGACTTCAAGAAGACATCCCTGAAAAATAAATGAGAAAAACATAAAAGTAAACTTTTATGCAGTTTCTTTTATAGTTATTTTGTTTGTTTAAACAGGCTAATCTCTGTAACTTCCAGTCGGATTTAAAACAAAATCTCTTTGTTTTACATACATACATACAATCACGCCTATATGCCCAAAGAAGCTGGCAGAGGCGTAATTAACACCTACATTTTGCCAGCATATTACTGTTATCCAGGAACTTTTGGACATTTGGAGTATATCAACAGGTAAGTGTTATTGGTTATGAAGATGGATTAGAGAGTAAAAACAATAGCTCAAGCATGTGTGGATTGCATAGCTATACAACAAACTGGCTCTTGAGGTGAAGTCCAAGTCCTTGAACTCTTTTTATTTTTATTATACAAGACAGATTATTTCTTGGGGAATAAATAATATAGCTATAACACTTAACAGCAATGACCATAACAGGTAAAACTGCGAGAAATGGGTATGTAGGTATATAATTAGAAAAATTGTAATAAGATTTAACTGAATAAAATTAAAACTATTACAACCAAAGAGTTCTACAAATAAAAAAAAATAGTAATTGTCTAGCAGGTGCATTTAATGCATATCTGTAAATTAAATGCACCTGCATGATTATTGCACGCTAATACAGGTGTGCTAATGTTCTTGACTGTAAATTATACCTAAAGGAACTAATTTTCTGTCAAGAACATATCAAACAACATATATAACTTGCATATTTACCTTACATCAGCGTAAAACCATAATATTAAATTAGCAATCTTCGTGTAAACGAATGAAGATGATAAATAATTGACCATAGTCACACTTCCCGCCTTCCGAGTCCTTAACATAACTACTATGATTAAGAAAAATAGAATTTCCGTCTCGCGACTGTCTAACTCACAATCGGTGTCCGGAAACAAGAAATTACATATAATACCCGTCCTCTTACACGTAACATAAGACAAACTCAATATAATGTTAAACCAATAATACGGCTTTAATAACTGCTTTAAATCACCTCGAAAAGCCATGGTTTTTTAACAAATTTTAATTTCTAAGCTACCTTTATATTCACAATGCTCAGAAGAAAATCAGTGATAAAAACTGCGTATTCCACGATACTAATTTAATATACAGGACCTCAATGACAGCTGAAGAGTGAAACTGATTTAATTTTATGATCGTGGAATAAGAGCTCAAAATGAATCTCTAAACGAGAGAATTTTTAAGTTTAGTTTATTATTTCTACCTCATTTTTAATATATATTGGTTTCTTTTAATTTAAGTATCAAAATTAAAGTTTTCTTTAACTCATTCATGCAATAGAGTAGCGATTAATGAGAGAATTGGTTTTCTTTTGGTATATTTAACTGGCAACATTGCAAAACAGCGCTGCGTTTTGTAGCAATTTGGAGGAGCTAAATAACTCCAGGTAAGCCAGTGCTTTCCTGCCGTGTTGGGACTTCGAAATCGAAAAAGAATCGAGTCAGTCAAATCAAACATTGAAAGACTGAAGACAAGTTTTATTGTTGGATGAATCATATCGGTGACTAGCTAGTTACATTTTTAATTGGTATTGAACGGTATTTTTTAATGTTCAAGCTGTGAATATTAGTTTATTATGACATTATATAAGAATTGCTTTAATAATACTGTCATGGGAAAATGTCTAACAAATCAGTTTGAAAATCAACTAATGATGAGACAAATCTCAAATCCTGGCCCTTGAGTACCTGCTTATTTTTCAAGAAATCACCCAGAGCCGGGCAGCGCACCGGCGACTCTTGAGTTGCAGGTTTACATGAGCAGCTGTAGTCACTTACCATCAGGTGAAACAACTATGATATATAAAAAAAAAAATTTTAGAAGTTTTGCGCTGAGCTGTCTGTTATGAGTCAGGGTGAAAAGTTACGTAAGTCCGAAAAGGTCTTCTCTGAAGTGAAGAAGTTTATAAGAAAGGTTACAAATAAAAGAAGATAATGAAAAAATAAGTATATTTTATTTGTAGTAAAGTATTAAATAATAGTATTTATTCATCCTCTATTCGAATAAATAAATTCAAACTTACTGCTACAATTTTGCTATATGATCACTTGCATAGAAATAATTTCTGGATATATTTTGGTAATTAATTACATAATACTGCTAGAAATCCTCTAAGCAAAACTGACTCAATGTACTCTATGACAGATGTAGTGTCCAAAATTTATATTACAACTCCTTGTTTAAATTCGCAATGCTAGACGACCGTATCCAGGTTCATATTGCAGTGTATACAGGGGAGACGGGCATACTTAGGCTTGTATGGTCCGGATCGACTGAAGTTATACCACGGCCTCACAGAAAACCGGTTGTGAAGCTGAAGCAATACTTGCGATGAGTTTTACCGAGTGAGTGAGGTTACCGAAAGCCCAACTTCCTCTCCCCCCTAAAAAGCTGACAGCGCACTTGCAACTCTTTGAGTTACAGGTGTCCATAAAAACAGTTTTGGGCAGGAACCCGTTAATATTTTTTGGTACTTGGTATTTTTTTCTTAATTTAACTAAATACACATAAAATTAAAGTCATCCGTGTTCATCATTAATACAATCCCACTAATGGATAGATAATAATAAGTGAGATAACAGCCTAACTGTTAAGTCAAATGTATACAATGCACACTAATTTAATATGTCAAGACAAAAAATATTCGACCGACCATGCCTTAACGACACAGGAGATAAAGCTATTGCGGTCTGCTAATCCAAATCTAATAAAATTATTATTAAAATGGAAACACCACAATTCAATATCGTATTGAAACAAAGGAGTAAAATTGTTACTAGCAACTTTTATTGCAAACATAGCTATTTACACATAACGGACTATACCCATCACGGACACAATTCTTTGGTCTGTCTGAATAAAACCCTAAAAAACAATCCAACAATTCGATCTATCCACGTTGTTTCAGATACTTTAGCGACAATAACGATTGCCGTAAACCCCACACAGATATACATAGTGTAAGGTCAGATAATTAATCCACTTATCCTTCTCCCCTTAGAGGCATATATTTTCAAGGTAATTAAATTGATTCATAACACGCTTTCTAATAAATTCTCCAGCTAACAGCTTACTTCTATAATGAAATATCACCACGACAAAATAGCATCCGGAGCTCTATGTGCCTTTTCCATATGCTTCTTCAACTCATGTTTCCTAACAAAACTAGCAGGACATTTCAAACATGGCAACCTATAACCCTTATTATGTCTACGCTTAGCGTGTTCTGATCTCCGCGAAGCAGAAATGAATTTTTCACCACAATCTTCACATTCATAAGGCCGTTCGCCTGTATGCCTACGTCTATGATAAACGGCTGCCATCTTGGATACAAGCTTCACACCACAAATATCGCATTCGAAATTTCGTACGCGCGTATGGACAACAGTATGTTCGGCTAAACGAGCTGGAGTGTAAAACCTTTTACCACACCATTGACACTGATGAGGTCGTATATTCATATGGATCCAAATTATATGATTTTTGAGTTGAGGTCTGGAATTGTAAGTTTTGCCACAGTGATCGCAAGTGAACTGTGCTGGGTCCCGAATATTGGAGCGGCGATTTCTAGGGAAGCTTTGGGCGTTAGGCTTTGCGTCTGGCTCGCATTGAGACCGATGTTCTCTGTAGCAACCCCGATTGGTAAATTGTACACCGCAGGCTCGACAAGTTCTAACTGCGTGCATCTGTGAGTGAGTTTCAAAGGAAGCCTGTCTTGGGAAGGTTCTTCCACAGTCTGAGCAAGTTAGCGCACCTGCCTTATGAGATTTTTTGACGTGTTTTTTCAGTTGTATCTCGTTAGAAAATAAAATTGGACATTGTTTACATAAAAATACTTTTTCGTTGTGAACAGAAGACAAATGGTCTTTCATTTCTTTACCTCTGATGAAAACTGATCCACATATTTGACAAGCTTCTTTATGGCCACTGTTTTTTAAATGCATATTTAAGAAATAAGGACTTAAAAATGACTTTCCACAGTCAGGGCAGTTACACGAAGGCCCTGAGCGGGCCCCTCTAGGTTTTCTTTCAATTGGTTTCTTGGTGACACGATTTTTTAACCTATTCAGGATTGATCGAGCGTCACCTTGGGTATAATCTTTGAAGGTCTGTATTGTGAGATCCCCTGGTTTGAGGAAGGCGCAAACAGATTTGACAGGAGGAGTGGAAGTATAGGGTAGGATGGAGAGACTTTGGATGGCTTTTCGCCATGATTTCTGTGAATTTCTTACGAATAGACGGAACTCCTGAGCAGCTAGAGCTGTGCTTGCGCAAGCTACGCACGCGCCGACTGGTATTAACGATTCTTCTTTCATCTGTAAGAGAGGGTGTAAATGATAGTTCGTTTATAGAATATACAATCTTATTTATTACAATACTCGGATATTTCAGTGTAAACCAAACAGTTTATCTCATATTAATAACATTTGAATGAACGTATAAACACTTTTCATGTCGGGAGTTTTAGCTTTGAGAACCAATTTTATTTTCGCAATTAAATATCCTTATGTAAAATAATAAGCAAAAGTATTCGCGATTCGATATGTACTTAAATGCCTTGATAGATAAAGTAAGTTTAAATTAATTTGCTCCGTAAATAATAATAGTAATTAACCTTGATATAACCTTGTGGCTGTTGAGTTACAGTACTAAAGATATGTGCCCGACCCAGTTGTTGAAAATGGTTGTTCAACATTATAATGGGATCGAAAAAGAACTAAAATACTATGACTGTGTGGAATCAGCAATCACTGTACCGATAGACCAACACCTTCAGAGCCTCACGTTAGGTAGCTAGGTAAAGGGCCTGATGCAAAAGGCAGTCTTTCTTGATAAGGCACGTATTGAGAGGAGGGGACTAACTCTGGAGCCCTAACCACCGGTAGCTTGATCCTTGTACCCGATACCGGTGGAACAGTATTTTTTATATTTGGAATATATTTTTTGTTTTTTTTTAATATTTAAAAATGTAATTAATATGTGTTTTGGTTGAATAAAGAGAATAATAATAATACCTCCATACATCTCACACACGGCCGTCTAATCCCAAGCGAAGCAGAGGTAACCACTGCTGAACATAGTTATATATTTCTGTATACATACATTTATGTATTTAAGTAGATTATCTCTTTTGTATATGAATGCATATACAGTTCAATGGCAATGCGATAAGAAAGTCCAGTCTTAGCGTCTATTCTAATTAATGAACATTTGTTAACAGTAAATTTATCGAGACAAAAAGTATGTGCAATTCCAGACTATAACTTATCCCTATGCGAAATTTGACAGAGATCCATTCAGCCGTGCTGGCGTGATTTAGTAACAAATATTCATCCCAATTTTAAGATATTTAATATATGTATACACTGTGATAAAGTAAGAGCAGGTCTCTTAAAGAAAGAATCAGATCCTAGATAGTATTTGAGCCCTAGAATATAAAGCGTCCATTTTGCGTTTTGGGTTCATTCTCTCACTTATATTTTAACATTGCAAGGAAATACATATATTATTTTGGGTAAGGCAATAGACGGTCGCCTGACATGTCTAGATCATTAAAATTATAGCAACTTACAACTGCTTTTGAATTGTGTTCCTCAGTCTCTTAGTTATAGGGTTTATTTCCCTTTTCGCCGGCATCACATCAACCACAGTAAAATGTACAGTTAAATAATGTTTTTTAAGTTCACACGGCCGTACAAAGCGGGCTGAACATTGTTCACAAGCGTGTGGCATTTCTTTCGAACCCCTGTGTCGTCTTTTTATATGATCCAGTCTTCTGGATGAGGACAAAAATCTATCTCCGCAGAATTCACATTCGTAAGGCCTTTCCCCTGTATGGATTCTCTGATGAAGCTGGTACCCAAGTTCAGTCCGTAACTTAGCTCCACAAAAACATTGAAATATTTTTCGTTCAGTTTTATGAATTTTCTCATGAGATCTTAAATGTGCAAGCGTTGATGTCCTTTTACCACATGTCTGGCAAACGTATGGGAGAACATTTAGATGTTTCTGAACGATATGGATGCGTAAGGATGGCTTTCGGTTGTATGTGACTCCACATAGATCACAAGTGAAGTGTTTAAAAGTAGGATGGTCGACAACTTTGCATTGCTTCTGATGATATTTGTAGCACTTTATATTTTCGAAACTTAGACCACAAGACTTGCAATGAAACAGCGAATGAGCATACAAATGTGCTCTTAATGCTCTCTCGTTCGTGTAACCATTACCACAGACATTACAGCAATGAGTATTCTCTCCATGGGACTCTTTCAAGTGATTTTTCAAGTCTTTTTCGTCTTCAAATACCTTGTTACAAATTGTGCAATCTGTCACGAAGATATCGTGTTCTATCATCATGTGTTTCGCCATCCTTTTCTTTGATATAACTACCCCACATTGGGTACAAGCTCGCTTAAGAGTATTTCTTAAATGATAGTTTAAATAGTCTGGAATTGAGAACACTTTTCCACAATCCGGGCATTTGCAAGTAGCAGTCGGGTTATGAGTGCGTTTTGACCGGCGAATCTTTTCTGGTTTATCCTGATACCGCAAATTTAACCTTTCCAAGGCTGCTTCTTTTGTGGGTACTTTATCTACTTGGTCTTTTATTATAGTTTTTTCGTCGTTGTAAAAAATAAAATAAGCTTTATCCTCATTCGTAGGCGGGTGGATTTGAGATAAATAGGACGTCGCTTCCATCCAGTGGTGTGTCGACTGCGTGCAAAGATTTCTGAAGGTTATCGCTGCAATTGTAGCTTTGTAACAGGAACTGCACGTCCCTGGGGGAAGAGCGGCGTCCATCTCCATCTGAAACGACGGTTTCAATCAGTCCGCTCCTCTTGGTTGAGTCTTGGGTTGTAAAATACCAATACTTTGATTTGGTATAGGTTGGAAATTTGTATTATATGATATTTTGTTTAGTTCGGCATCATTTAATTAGGGATATTTATTAAACAATAATTGTAGAATGTGATGTTTAAGGGATGTTTATTTTTATTTTAAAAATGTTGATACTGGTCGAAAAATTGTCTCTTATTTATTTGATGCACATTTTAACAGCCTACAGGTTCTCGTGTAACAAGGAAACATTTAGTTCGTGAAAATGTAGACAAAAAGATATCGCATCATCGTATTGTCCAAACATAAAAACACATGGAGAACTAAATTAGAAAACCTCACGGACAATTTACTTTATTAATAATTTAAAAAAATAGTTATTTGGGGTAGATGTGATTTATATTCGAACAAAATATAAGTGAAATTCAATAAAAAAATATCCTTTCTATCTATTATTATGAATGGGAATGTAAGTTTGTTTATTTGTTACGCTTTCTCGTCTCAATACTTGAATGACTATCATGAAACTTCGCATATACAATGCCGGAGGTACGAAAAAATTATGGATACTTTTTAAGAAAAAGCATTATTTATCCCTCATTGACAGAGAAATAACACGCACGGAGCCGCGGACGAAAGCTTACTTAAGTGCTATTATTCATATATAGGGTATTACTTATAATTCAACGTATATCCGTCAGGAGCTTTCGAAATATTTGATATTTACACATAATTTGGCATTAAACTCCAAATAAAATAAAAGGTTAAATTAAAATGGGTACCATTAAAAAAAATCATGTAGCACTTCAATAATGCTGAGTATAATTAAAAGTATTCAACAAAATAATTAAAATTATGAGCGAATTGTGAATAATATCTTACCAATATTTTGATTATACTCGTAAAAAATTTTGCCTCTTTAAAAATAAACTGTGACATGAATCGTACCAATAACTAAAAAAAAACTTGCCTATTCTGTAAACCTTCCAAAAAGGTATATTAAAATATAAAATTTAATTGAAAAATACGTATTTCGTATCGTGGCATGTGGTTAAACCGGCGCGGAGAGAAAAAGGTTCATTTATATTTATACATATATATATTAACATACATTTATATAGATATAAAATACATTAATAATCACGAAGAATTTCGGCAGTAAAATCCGTTGGTTTAGCGAGGATTCTAAATTAAAAACAGTTTTTTTTTATTTAGATTTTAATGTCATATTTTGGTAAATTCATCATCATCATCAGCCTATCGCAGTCCACTGCTGGACATAGGCCTCTCCCATTGCACGCCACTTCGATCTATTTTCGGCTTGGTAAATTGGTAATTTCAAATGGTAAATATCGAAAAACCTTAAAAATAAAATATCTCTAAAACTAATGAATTTGGCCATATATATGGGGGGTTCCATTTGTTGCATTTACCGGCCCTATCAGCTCATAATGGAAATATGTCGAATTACAAGTAACCCCGTATTAAATCCTAAACTATGGACAAAAGAAAACCTACATACATATAATCCAAACGGTTCTATGATAGTGCAACCACGTACACATAATAACAAATATCTATCGACCCTTAGGAGCGGAGCAGTGACCATAGACGCAGATGAAACAGCGAGGAAAAGCTAGTGCATATATTTAAATTTGCACAGAAATAACGATCTCTCACTTGTTTGGTCAATAAAAAAAAATATTATTATTCAAACTTTATTAAAAAATATAAATATTAGAACATTTGCAATAACTCTATATAGGTCAATAGACCTAGGATTTCAAAGTATACTAGAACTGTAAATTTATCTACAGAGCTATCAACATCCGCAGGGTTATATATCCTTACAAAAAACGCGCGATTGGTTTTATCAATTTCTCACATTATTTTAAGTAAGTAAGTCATACTTTTCCCCTTCAAACAAAGTGTTTTCATGTTTTTTAATATGCTTTTGATACCCCCGCCGTGAACTAAAGTGCGCTCCACAGTAACATACATATCTATCCGATATTTTATCATGAGTGTTTTCATGTTCAACCAAATGCGCCTGACTCGAGAGCTTTTTGCCACATTTTTCACACTGAAACAACCAACCCACTGTGTGTGAGTACTTCATGTGCATTCGCAAGCAATTCTTTTTACTGTACTCTTTATTACAATGGTCACAAATGAATTTTGATTTCGTCTTCTTGTGTTGCGAGCACTTCTTCTTGTGATTGAAATAGCACGTTCGATTAGATAGCCATTTCCCACACGCGCATGTTATTTGCCTATGTTTATTGATATGTGTATTTAAATTAACTGTATTTTTAAAAGTTTTATGACATTCAACGCATGCCACAGACCCATTTTTATGTTGAAGTTGATGTAACATATAATAAGACTTCTTTTCAAAAGTTTCAGAGCAGATCCGACAAGAGAATATGTTCAAATTATGAGAACTACAATGTTCCTTGTACGAAATTACATCGATGATTTTATAACAAACTCCGCACATTTTCTTTTTCAGATTGCCTAAGTGTTTATTGAATTTACAAAGATCGAAACTTTGAGCGAGGCATTCAGGACATATCATCTTTTTACCGTTCGAAACACTATTCTCTATTCGTTTTTTGTACTTTTTTTGACGAGATAATCGGATTTTAAAATGTTTTAAAGCCTCTTCACGTGTTTTTATTTTTCGGGTCGGATATCTTTCACTGTCTATCAATGTTTCCATGTCTTTTTTTATAAGAATATAGGCATTTTTAGTTTTTTTTGGGACGGTAAAGTTAATCAGATATTCTGAGATGTCGTTCCATCGTTTAGCCGAGTTTCTGCATAAGGTCATGATGGGTAGCATTGCTTTAAGTTCGCGTTTGCACTGCCCGCAGACTTTCTTAGGCATCGATGGTGTAAGCTCGACCTAAAACAATGACGGATCTTCAGTGCTTCATCGAAAGACTTTCGCGAAAGTTTAATAAAAAAGTGTTAAATACTTTTAGGTTAGGGCAATTAAGTTTTTTGATGCCTAATGGTTGCATACCGCAAATGGACAAAGCTTATTACACCATTTACCATTTACTCTTATTGGCATTTATTTCGTATTTATCTAGAATACAGGTGATGATGATATTTTGGCTTTATATTTTCCGAAAAACCCAATATAATATGAACAAAATTTTTGTACTTGAAAATAAAAGAAGTTTTTTTTTTAATAATTATAGAGCACAGTTCCTAATCAGTAGGAATGAGTGGTAGCCTAGATATATTCGCTGGTTTCTCTACAATTTCTTGATGTTTCCTACTGTGGTGTAACAAACCGCGGCAACTACTAAATTTCTGTTGACAGATATTGCAGCCGAACAGCAACTGTTCCTTCCCTCCGCCATGAACAGAGCTAATATGTTTTTTCAATCTGTAGGGTAGTCTAAATCTTGCAGGGCAGAATTCACAAGCATGTTTTAGAACAATTTCTGTCACTTGGTGGCACTTTCTTATATGTTCTGAGCGCCTAGATGATGCTGTGAAGGATTCTCCGCAGAATTTGCAGGCGTATGGTCTCTCTCCAGTGTGCAGACGTAAGTGTTGACTATATCCAAGTTTAGTTTTTAGGATTATACCGCAATAACCACATTGGAAAGACTCAGTAGTCTCATGTTTTTTAATGTGGGTAGTCATATGTGCAGCTGCAAGGAGTTTCCCACAATACACGCAAGGTCGGTGAGTATTTTTCATATGTACTATTTGTATGTGTGCAGCGACGAATTTCTTACCAGCGAATTTTTTATTGCAGTAGTCACAAATACATTCTGAGTCGGCACTACCTCTCATTCCAACTTTGATGTTTCTATTCTTCTTTTTTACTGTTATAGTTAGTTTCGTCTTTGTTTTATGGGTGTCTGACCGACCTCTGTCTAAGTTGCAGCATTTTTTAACGTGATAGTAATAGCATTTCTGGTTTCTGAACAATTCATCACAACTAGGACATCTTTTAGGAGTGTGAACGGAAAGATGAGCATAGTATGCATAGGAACTTTGGAAGTTTCTACCACATTCTCCACATGTGCATGACCCGGAAGCATGTGCCTTGCCTAAGTGCTCTTTATACTGTTTATTAGATTGAAACATAGCTGGACATTTCTTGCAAGCATGCGGTTCTCTATCATGCATCTCCAACAAATGTTTTACTAGTTCATCTCTAGACATTATTTCAGCACAAATATAGCAGGCACGTTGATAATCTGACGATTCTTGCAAATGCTGACACAAATGTTGAGCATATAAAAACCGTTTACCACAAACTGGACATTGGCACTTCTTGCTTTTGATATTTTCATCCCGTGTTTTATATTTAAGTTTAGGTACTTTGTTTTCTTTTACTTTTTCAGTATTAAAGGATATTGTATTCTCAGTTAATACAGCAAGAAGTTTTGTACTTCTTTCTGAGTCAGATGGCATGTTGTTTAGAAGCTCTATGGTTGTGTCCCACTGAACGCTAGCTTGTCGGCAGAATGTTCTGAAGTCAGCAGCTTCTAAGGCTGATACTGAACATGTGGAGCAGAGTCCTATGGGCAGGTCATCGTCCAGCTGCACCTGCAACCACCGTACTAGTCAAACGGCCAATAAGTTGTAGTCTTCATACAGTTTTAGTAAATTAAAAATGTTGTCCCTTTCTTGAATATTTATCTCAAAAATTCATTGACTGTTCACACAACAGTTCTAATGTCTTTTTTTGCAATTTTAAGCGTGTTTGTTATAACTTTTGAATAATTATGTTTTGATATTCTCAAAAGATATCTGACCAGTATATGGATTAAAATGTAAGTCATATGTACATTGGTTACAGTTAATTTTTTTTTTTGAGATATTGTTAGGAATGTCAAATAATTTATTTCACAAGATATTTTTAAATGTCTTAAAGGTTCAAAATTGATTCTGCCCCTGGGGATTTATGAAAGTCATATATATGTGCATAATTAATATTCATATGAAGGTGATCTTTGAGCTTAATTGAAATGTAAAGACTAATGCCATTATTAACGTGTTCATAATAAACAAAGAATAAATCTTTACTAGTCTATTTGGGGAATACTTTTTTAAATTTAGCCCCCATTGCATATCCCGAGACAGTAATATTGAACAATATTGTACATATTTCTTTTAGTGCCTCGACAGCTGATTATCATCCTCAGTCATTGATTGATTTTTTAAATAAATCTAATGTATATAATACTATACTATATCAGGTGGTCTGTCTGCTCATTTGCCCCTATTACATAAAAAAAATACTATATATATATATGTATTTACACATATATTTATATATATATATACAGGCAATATCTATTACATCCAAAACCAATTGTGCTTGTGATGTATGTACGGATAGAAGCAAGTGACGGGCTGTTCTCTCTGCCTGCCCCAATAAAACAAAAACATGAGCTAATGCATGATCTTTTACAACTCACAGAATTTTAAAAACAATGATAGATAAACATGATATGGCAATCACTATTCTTAAGAATTTATTGCATAAAATCATATTACATTCTTAAAGCTAAATTAGATGGACACAGGTGAATGTCTGGTCATTCTGTTGAAAAAGTGGCTATTCGGCAATTGATACTGGCCTACTTTAAGATAGCATTAGGTACATATATCTATAAAGTTGATGCTAAAAACCTATACTGACTGTAATCCCAATTCAAATTTTGTAATGTCAAATTTTAATAATAGAATCTGAATGTAATGTTTGTTTTTTCTCTTGAAGCTAGACACTGGACACAAAAGCCTAGCAGTGACAATACTATAGGAAATATTTATTTAATTTAAAATTGTTTTAGACATTAAAAGGAATAATGGGAACTTTTGCTTATATTGACAAGTCTTCTAATCTTGGGAAGGATTGCTTTTCCAAAAAGTAAACTAAACGTGACGTCATACTAGCTATCTCCGTTAACGGCGAAACGTAAATGAAGCTATTTAACGGAACTTTATCGAAAGATTATAATATTGTACATCTAACCCTTGAGTTCTAGCACAACTATTATCTTACATTACTTTTACATTCAAGACGAAGCTTCTACATCAATCGATTTTTATAAACAATTTTACAAATTTTTTGCACATAATAGCCGCCATCTTGGCACTTACAAGGCGGCGGGAAGATGCCGTTCCGTTATGCACAGAAAATAAACAAATCGTTTGATGTACAGCTTTCAAATGCTTCATTATTTGTTTACCTCTACTCCTGTGACTACTTCCAGCAATTCAGCAAGTGTCACGGGCTTTTCACCATCCATCATAACCGTGTCTTCCAAATGGACTTGCCCTTCGGACGTATCGCCCATACATATTCGGCATCTGTCTTCTCCGTCTCCACGCACTATATGGGATACCAATGCCTTGATATCCACTTGCCGGGTCATATTTTTACTTTTTTTGATGTAGCTGCTGTCGCTTTAAATGTTTTTTTTTAATAATTTCGTCAATAATTTCAATCCGGCACATGTAAATCTGCACAAAACAATTTGACGTTTCTTGATGTCAAGGATTAGTGATGTATGTGTAAGAAATGTGGTTCGATTGATAAATTATCGAATTGATGGCATCTTGATATGAATCGATTCGATTAGGTGAAGTTGGCCGAGAAGTTTGAAATAGCTTTTAGAAGTTCGTTTGGCTCTTTATTTTGTTGTTTTGTCATAAAACAAAGACAAATACATATGTATGTATGTATATATATATGTATTTATATCTATGTACTTATATTAGGTATTTATATATATTTACGTTTAAACTAGCACACATTACATGACTGTACACCACAGCCACCCATACGAGTGATTTATGTGAAAATGTCAGATGTACTTTATATGTATATTTGGTGTACAATAAAGAGTACTTACTTACTTACAAATATAATTTTATTTAGGTGGGGTTCAATTGAATGTTATATACACTAACTGTGTTGTAACTGTGTATTGCATAACAGTTTATGTAATACAGAGTTTAATTATTATACGATTACTTATCGCTCATGGCAATTTTAAGTATTTCTAAAATCTTGACAGTTTTAACAGACATCTCTTCATATAAATCTTATAGTACCTGGATGACCGAGCTTTGCTCGGTATTTAATTTTTTCGTGAATCGTCTAAAAGAACAAAAAAAAAAGTAAAATAAAATAATCATTAGGACTCAAACCAGGGTAATCTGATTACGGGACCACCTTATTTCCCACCTGACCTATTACAACCTTGTAGATGGTGGCGAAATTTACCTTAGTACTCTAATGATATTTTAGCAGTTTTTCATTGCCTGAAAACACGGATAAAACGACGTTTTTTTAAAAATGAAACCCAGCTAGATAGATTTATCGGCCCCGAAATCCCCTGCATACAAAATTTCATGAATATCGTTGGAGCCGATTTCGAGATTCAGATTATATATATATATATATATATATATATATATATATACAAGTATTGCTAATTTAAAGATCTTATATCTTTAAATTAGCAATTCAGCAATAGTATACAACTTGGTATGGTATATAGGTATTTTGAAATTGCACTGGTGTATTCGATTTTCTTTTTATCATTCGACATATACTTATTTTTGACGTTTGATTGTTATTATATTATACAGTTTCGAAGGTTTAACTCGTGTGTGTATTTCGGGGATACCCGACTGGTTTCGGTTTCGACATGACACTTTTCTCAAAGAGTAAGTCATCCGCCGCGACGTTAACGGACGTCACACGTGGCATTAGTTGTAATGTCGCTTGGAACCAGCGGACGAAAACGGTTGTGTTGCTGTTTCGTTATGTGTTGCGGTGCTGTTATAACCAGGTGCTGTAGTATATAAACAACTGACCGTGTCGGTTTTTTTTATCGTAGCTCTTTCTTTTCGATTTTACGTAGTTTCGTAGGGATGAAATACTTTTCCCTTGCAAGTACGGAAGTCTTGTTTAAACGTATGTAGTGATCCGTGTCCGTCTTGCATACGTGTTCAGCGATGGCTGACTCACTGTCCATGTTTTTAAGACTACGTTTATACGTTTATATTAATATTTATTATGTGGGAGAGACTCAACGCAGCATCGCACCCAGGCTTTAGGAACACATTCGTAGTGTGAAAAACATGAAAGACATAAAAACTTACCCATTGTGTCGTCCAGCATCGTCGCGGCTGGACGACTTACTCCTTGAGAAAGGTCTCCTGTTGAGACCGAAACTAGTTGGGCATCCCATGGCCATGGCAAGGCCCTACAATAATGTTTAGAGTTTTGTATCTGATTCTTATCTTTTGTCACCAATTTTATGGCCCAGTTGTTTATTATTGTTTCTGACTTTTAATAATTATATTAAATTATTTTATATATATATAATGCCCAGAAACATTTATGCTTATATCGATGACGGATTATCGACAGAATCAAATTAATTTATTAAATTCGTCTTTGTGTATCGATTGTGGAGTGGTAGTATTTCTTATTTCAAACGCTATCGCTGGAAGTCGTTCCATTACTCTACATTGAACAGCCAATCACGACAACGTTTAGTTACTTCATTTTTTTAAATACCCCAATTCCTGTGAACTAGAATATTTTATAGGTATATCATTTCAATATAATGTTTCATTATAATTTTATAATGAAACCAGACTTTTTTATTTTTTTCCTTTTTTTTCAACTGTTGTCTGTAGGGAGCAAACTTTATGTTGGTTATATTTTTTTTACCTTGTTTACGGGTCTCCGACAAAGGGTATGGCAACACATTGAATCATATATGTCAAATATATTCAGTTTGTTTGTGGAATAAATATCAAAATGGTAACTAAATTTTAATATTTCTTAACAATCTTTCACTGTTTTCCATTTTTGGTTAGATGAACTTGTAGAATAATGTGTAAACGACTAAATCATTACAGTATTTCATGTGACTTCTGTGTAGTTTTTAGTGATAAAGTGATAATAAAGTCTTGAGGGTTAAATTTGGACAAGATTATTTTTTATGGGAAATATTTTCTCAATCTCAATGTCACGTGAATCAGCTATGAAGGGTTTGGTAGAATCTGTTTCAGTTGAGTTCTCAAGTTATATCTAATAATTGTTTGTGGCGTAAATTCCTTTAAATCTGCGCTGTTTTCCGATGTTCATTTGTCTATGAAAGGATGAATTCGCCGACCAAATGTTCACATGACTTCGTATTTCGCTTAGAAGTCGCTAAGGAATTTAAAATTTGGCTATGAAATTTTACATGAGGACCTGAAATAAGCCTGATAAATAGACAAAACAGACATATGTGGCTATATTTTTTATAGAAATCCATGAGATGTTATTTTGGTGTTGAGGTTTATTTTAGTTATTAATACAATTCGAAGTGATAAGATTCTATTTGATATATAAATCACAAGAGAGCTTAAGTTGTATTATAAAATGAACATCATGAATGCTAGAGAACTAACAAAAAATGACTAAACTTATTAACATTGGTATTCATTATGTATGAACAAATGCAAAGTATTTCAGAGGATATTATGGATTATCAACTGAAATAGAATATCAGTACAAAGGATAATAATAATCAATTATGAATATTTTCATGGTTCATAAATTGTGTTAAAAATTCAAACAAATATATGTTTGAATTTTTAACCTTCTCATGGTTCTTTTCAATGTCATAAATTGTGGATCAGCCGACTTCATATTCACCTACCAGACTACTAAAAGATTCTTTACAAATTAAGCAGTCCAAAATGTCACTTTTTTCTGGAATTGCCAGAGTTTTGTTTTCCCTATTGGGCTTGTGAAGACATTACTAGGTATGTATATATGATTCACAATAAATAAGGAGTAAACAAACTGAATGCTAGGCTTTAATATTATGTAGGCAAATGGAAACTGAGAGAATGCGGCGTGCACATTAGTGGTGGCACATACAGATTACAACCTGTTCAATAGTATTAGTTTTTGTAGAAATAAATTTTATGTATAGTGATAGGCATGTCGGAGTACAGGGGACACCGATTAGACAGGGGCTGGTTTACCTGAGGTCCACTGTAATGTTATAATGACAAGTCAAAGCAGGTTTATTATATTTAAAACTTTAATTCTAGACAATGCCTATGTTTGAAATGTCCCTGCTTACACCTTCCAGGATGTAGGTGAGAATGTATGTATGTGATTATGCTTTCAGACTCACCAAAGAAAATTCAGGCAACCAAAGTTCAATGAATTAATAACTGAATAAAGTAATAACTGTAAATAAACAAAAAAATTGCAGAATGTCTATAATATTACATATGGACATATAGTCATGCCTGTATACATGGGTCGGCAGAGGAGTAATTAATGCCTACATTTAATGCCCTGAGTTTGGAGTCATATTTACTTAATAGGAGTCAATCAAGCCTATTGCTGTCATGGCAACATATTAATAGAAGTAAATCATTTGTGTTCTATACCTTAGAATTTGAATAAACATTCTTATTTTCTCATTTCAGCAACCACAAATCCTAGTGCTGAAGGAGGGGACGGACCAGTCCCAAGGAAAACCACAGCTCATCTCCAATATAAATGCTTGTCAGCTCGTCGTAGATGCTGTAAGTGACTTTAATATTACATCATTAATTTGATGCACAAGCTTAAAAACAACAACAACAACAACTGTAAGCCAAAGATTATAAAAAAACGGATCCAATTTCTGAATGGTTGTGTGGATCATCACAAGTATATATGAGGCTTACAAGCAATTCTTAAATACTGTACTGCGTAGCGGTTTAAGTGATTCACATCGCCACCATTTTGCCACACTGAGTGTTGTATTATATTTATTGCATGTTTTCTGTGTCTAGTCTACAATTTAATACAATACTGTCAGGTAGTCCATCTATTGCTCCAAAAGTATTTCCCCCAGGAGCAATAGTTACCAGGTATTGCCAGTACATTTTCTAAATATCCTTAGTAGTTTTGTATTGTAAAGTGGATAGGATAATGTGTAGGAGTACCTATTTAATATATGTACATCCTTCATGTACTTAACTATCTCAAGTAGATAATTATTATAATACTATTAAATCTTTTACATTCGCAAGCTACCGCCATTGATTTGTTATATGATTTGACTTTCTATGGCGAAATAGTAATTTAAATCCAAATCCTTTTACTTTCCTAGTTTTAATTCCAACTTTATCCTTGTATTGAGACTCAAACAATATTTGTAACTGCCAGTCATAGCACACAAACAAAATGGAAAACGTGTGTAAAGTTGTGTATGTTAACAATACTGTCACTAATGCTAATGAAAAATTGCCAGCAGCAATTATCCAACATATTTTTTTCTTTTATCATAAAGTAAAATTAAAATGTAATGACTTGGAGGTTAAATTATTTAAGGTTATTCTTTATTTAATTGGTGCATCATCTACACCATGTTCTATGAAAAGTTAATTTTAAAACCTCCCATTTAGGTCCGCACAACTCTGGGCCCTCGTGGCATGGATAAGCTGATTGTAGACCACCAAGGGAAGGCAGTCATATCTAACGATGGAGCTACTATTATGAAACTGCTGGATATTGTTCATCCCGCTGCCAAAACCTTGGTGGATATAGCCAAGTCTCAAGATGCAGAGGTATGTAATTTTTTTTTTGTTGTTTTTAAACCAACCGGATGGTTGTTCTTGGTTGAGTATAATAGGGCCTACCCCTATTTCGCCTCTGCCTACACTTTCGGTGATATAGATGTAAATGTATATACTTATGTTTTTAAATGTAATAGTTTAAATTTTGACAACCCTAGTGAAATCTCTCATAGGGTTGTCAGAGACAGTATATGTTAGCATTTTAGAGGATTATTTTTTTCAAGTTAAAATCTTGTTAATGTTTTGTGGTCATAGCCAATGATTATAAACAAACGGATCCAATTTCTGAACGGTTGTGTGGATCATTGATAGTAGATATGAGGCTAAACCACAGGACAATAAAACCATTATTACTAGGACATATCATTTTATAAGGGACAGTGCATCCAAAACGGAAATACGGAATTTAGATAATTGAAATAGATATTCCATAACTTTTTTGTAATACTTTTTTTTTGTCTATATTGATATCTTAATTAGGAATCAGAACAGAGCCACAGCCTAGGCACGAATTGGCTCAACTGATGTATTACCACGACCTTACAGAAAATCGCTAGACAAACAATACTTTTATTAAATTGCTGAGTGATTGACGGTATATAGAGGCACCCTTTCCTCTGTCCTCTTCCATCATCTTCACTCTTGAGTAATGAATCAATTAATTGTAAATCTTACATTGCGATGAAGTGATATGATGACTGATAATCTACATTGGTTCACCTGTTCAAGAGTTATAATACTACAGATAGACGCAGATACACACACATATACTTATTACATACCTTTACTTTTTGTGGGTTTAAACAATATTTTTGAACAGCAATTTTGTTATTTTCAAGATATTCTTATACTTTCAGGTGGGAGATGGTACCACATCAGTTGTGATCCTCGCTGGAGAGTTACTGAAGAGACTGAAGCCTTTTATAGAAGAAGGTAATGTTTCGTTTTTTTACCCTACTGCGCAAGGTGGAGGGTTATGTTTTTAGTGTATGTGTTAATTCTTTGTTACGGTCTAGAACCTAAACTTTTGAATGGAATATTGAATGTCATTTAAATCATTTTAATAGTATCTTTATATATATCTTATATATGTATACATAGCTATATATCTTTAAAAGACAAGTCTAGAGGATTAATTCGTGTGTCGCAGGGGACTTTACAAACATTAAAGCAACGGACATAAAGAACACTCAGACTCAGAACAACAATTTGAGGATTGCACAAAGTGTTGTCCCGTTCGGTAATCGAACCCACAACACTAGGCGCAGCAGCGTACTGGCAAGGTGACCACTTAAACTGCTACGTAACCCGTGCAGTTGTATAGTATAAAATGGTGTGAGATCTGGTTTATAAAATTTTGTTACATATAATCTTAAAAAAATTGCGACTGTGGGATTGGACTGTTATCTATTAGATATCATATACAGTCACACAGTCGTACAGTGACCGGATGACGTCAATGGGCTTGCTCCCTATTACGTAATTGGACTGAATTGTATTTTGAATGCTAAACTATGTTTTATTTTGTCCCAGGAGTCCACCCTCGTATCATCGTGCGTGCTGTCCGCACGGCTGCCAAGCTCGCTGTTGACAGGGTCAAGGAGCTAGCTGTGAAGATTGATAACAAGTCCCCAGAGGAACAGAGGTTTGTTGATTTCAAAATTTTCTTTTTTTGGTTACTGAGAATACAGAATATTCTTTATTATATATGAACGTCCAACCAAGTACATACATGAGATCAACTTGAATGGGAATACCAGTAGGGGTTGACTATATACAACATCACTGATCAAATTGGTGATGTTGAATAAAAGGCAGGTCAGAAATACCCGAACCTGGTACTTGTTTGAAAAGTTTTATACAGTAGAGGAACTCTGCCTACCCCGAAGCAAAAAAGCTTTGAGAATGTAAGTATGAGTGTGTTGTAAAACTACATTAAAAACAGGGCCAGTAAGGACAGCAATATCTATTTGTTAGTGACCCTGACTGCTGAGCCAGTGGTTGTGGGTTTGATGAGATGTGTCATGCTATTATTATTGTCAGTACTATGTACAGTACTTGTAATGATTGCTGCAGCTGCAGCTGCAGCTGCATGACAGCTGCAGATATAGGTTGTTGTTTATCCAGGAAAATACCTCAACTTGATTGATAGATTCTAAATTTTTTATTGTATTGTATTGGAAAAACTGGCAAACTAATGTCACTAATTAAGTAAATGACTAGCACTGCCCATGGACATCTGCAGATAGGGTGTTGGGCCTCTGGTAACCTCACTTTAACGATATGCTCACTCAATGAAACTTACTGCAAGCATTGCTTGACAACCAGGCTATAAGCATGGCTCTCCCACATATATGCATATATATGCCTTTGTCTGCTAGCAGATAAAGGCTATAAACTAAAATTTAATAAACTTAAATTAAAAAAATTAATAATTTCTTCATCAGGGATCTGCTTACCAAGTGTGCCTCCACTGCAATGTCATCAAAACTGATCAACCAGCAAAAAGCCCACTTCTCAAAGATTGTTGTTGATGCTGTACTGTCCCTGGATGCTCCACTTCTACCCCTGGACATGATTGGTAAGATTTTACTTTTCTGATTATTTTATTCAGTTATTAAGACTTCATACAGACTCTGATTACCGATCCTGGCAACTAAGCTAGAGGTTGCATGTTCAATTCCCACACAGGACATATACATATACACTTCATGTGACTGCACAGATGGCGTATCGTTTTAAGTGATCATTTCGCCACTACGCCAGTGTTGTGGGTTCGATCCCGGCACAACACTTTGTGTAATCCTCAAATTGTTGTTCTGAGTCTGGGTGTTCTTTGTGTCCGTTGTTTGAACATTTGTAAAGTCCCCCTTGACACAGGAATTAATCCTAGTATGGGAGTTCTCTTTTTGCTAGAAAAAAAAATGAGCTCGAAGGATTACTTGTTGTGTCTGTGTGTAATATCTATAATATGGTTACCATAGTACAAGCTCTGATAAGTTTGAGATCAGACTGCCCATGTGAGATGTGTCACAGAAGATTATTATTTTCTCCTTAAGGTATCAAGAAAATATCTGGTGGTGCATTAGAAGAATCATTCTTGGTGGCTGGAGTGGCTTTCAAGAAGACATTCTCGTATGCTGGCTTTGAGATGCAGCCCAAGAGTTATGACAACTGCAAGATCGCTTTGCTTAATATTGAGCTGGAACTCAAGGCGGAAAGAGACAATGCTGAGGTGAGCAATTTTGGTTTATATTTGCATTGATGTTCTGGTTTTCATGGAGTAGAATAGGACTGACCCTTCTCTTAGTTTGTATGCTGTCATACAGCGCCCAGATGACAGCAATTGCTTTATCCTCAATGTGATGATGATGATGGATATTTGAGACCTCTACGGAGAAACAATCGTGAGCTTATGTATGTATGTGTTGGTGTTGTTCAAATCCTGCAGTGTCTAACCTGCAGAAACGATGTATGTAATTTAACGATATCTCAGTCATTAGTGAATCAATTTGAATTTTTTTTTTTGTAATTGAATTGGTTGTACTCAAGTTTTCTGGTTTAAATCTGAAAGTTGAGGGATGCAAAATTCAAAATAAATCTATATTTCATAAACTTCCTACAAACAATTATTTTGAAATTGTCTTATTAAGAAATATTACTTTTAATGCTGAGTCAGCCTGTCCTATAAATATGACAGTGGGGACATGCGATCAGAAATAATAAAAGATTTGTTTATGTTTTTTATATATTTGGTAAAGGTCTAAGTATCAGTTTTATGTAAATTGGAGTTGGCAAGTTGTTTACACTATGGTATATAAAATCAGAATATGATGCTTCTTTTTGAGGCAACAAAAACTATATTTTGAAAAAAAATACATTTAAATTACGGATACACTTTTTGCAGAAGAAAAAAAATATTTTATCAGAAAAACAGTGCAAGACTACGAATTTTGTCAGAAACAATAAAAATAAACGACCACACATGTAAAAAAAAATGATGAATATGGTGTCTTAAAAATAGGACAGTGGGAAGGAATGGTTTAAACCAGCCCTGTATTGAATCGAATACAATAGAAAAATAAGAGTTTTAGTAGACTATCAAAGAAATCAAATAAATAACATTTGAGTTGAATACGCCTCTCTCTACTTCTGCGGAGATACAGGCGTGAAAGTATGTATGTATTAGCCAATGATTAAAAACAACGGATCCAATTCCTGAATTCTGATGATTCATATATTATATGAGGCTAAATACAAATTGTGTATAACACTAGATGGCGCTATTCGAGCTCAATTCTTATTACGTAGTTTGGCTTGTTTTCGCTAGATGGCGTTGATATATATTGTGCAAGTGCCGTTTTTTTTCTGAAGATGATTGTCATATCAACAGGTCCGTGTGGACAACGTGAAAGAGTACCAGAAGGTGGTGGATGCTGAGTGGCAGATCTTGTACGAGAAGTTGGCAGCTCTACACGCCAGCGGTGCTAATGTTGTGCTTAGCAAGTTGCCCATCGGTGATGTCGCTACTCAGTACTTTGCCGACCGGTGAGATTCTGAACTAATTTTTTTAACCAAGTTCAAAAAGAAGGTTGTTAATGATTTAAATTCGTTCACCTAAAAAGTGAGGAATGATGTGAGTTGAAAGAGAAATTAATGCTGCTTTAGTTTTTGGGCACAGAAAGAGGATGAGTGAAGAGTTATAATGTAAAGAAATTACGCTGTGAGCTAGTGTGAGTTGCCACAGAAATTTATTTTAATGACCAGCAGTCAGGGTCCTTAACCACTAGACCAAAAGGCCAGTCAATTTAGCTATATAATGCGGTCGGGTAGCGCACTCACGACTCGAGTTGTAGGTGTCCCCTACAGTATGAAAAAAAATATATATTATGTATGGTATGCATTGTTTGTGTTTTTTTTTGTGTGTGTCGTTATATTCTACAATTTGTAACCCATTTATAATGATTACTTTTCTTTGCAATGAAATTGTTCCAATATGAATTTGTACAAAAATAATCAACTTTTAAGGGTGTAAAATAATTATGAATTGAAGATGGACTGTACACACTCGTGTTTCACCGCCGGGGTTTGTCTTTGTATGTGTTGGGTTTTACCTGACTGCGTAAGAGGGTTATGTTTTTCATGTGGTCTAGAGTTTGAACATCGTGAAGTGTAAATGAAATATGTGATTGTTGGAAGTGACATAGAGTATATTATTTATTTCGATCTTATCTAAGAGGAAAAGGAAATAAAACGTTACTTTTTTAAAAGTAGTTTTGCAACTATGATAAGTGTTTGTTTGGGATAATATTGTAAGCCAATGATTATAAACAAACGGATCCAATTTCTGAACGGTTGTGTGGATCATTGATAGTAGATATGAGGCTTACAATACTACACAACAATATTGAATATAATATAAGCTAGATTGGTACTTGAGCAAGGTGGGTCTTTCAACCATGCGTGACCTGTAGCAGTGAAAACTTTTATATCGCGATGTAGGATCTTTCGAACGGGATTCTACTTTTAATATGACGTTGATGAAGTATTTTTTTTTTTATTTGTAAGCCTACCATAATGACTCCACTTTGCCTGATGGTAAGCAATAAATGGAGTCCAAGAGTGGTGGTCACCATCCTCATTGCATGTCTAGTCAATGCAATCTAGTTGATGAAGTATCACATTCATACTTCATCAACGTCTATTTTGTCTTGTTCTCCATAATATCTATATATAGGAACAGGTAACTAGCTTCATGACTGACTTAGTGTGACTGGCGTGTACTTCTGCCTTTTTTCTTTCTAAATTCAAAAATTTCATTGGTTTCATAAATTTACAAATCATAAGAATGGTCTCACATACAATTAGTCTCGCATGACATTCTTTTTAATTCTAAACCATCTAAAAAAATGTGATTAACTTTTTGCCAGCTTCAAATGTATTGTGAAAGAATGGTACACTACAATGGTCCTATTACAATCATAATTAGGATTTGATCATGGGATTCTAGGGGAATCGCGTGATATTTTAATTACGTTATGCCACAAATAAGTTACAAATTAACCACCCTCTCCCCCCTCAGTGACATGTTCTGCGCGGGTCGTGTCCCGGAGGAGGACCTGCGTCGCACGCAGCGCGCGTGCGGCGGCGCCGTCATTAGCTCCACGCGCGACCTGCAGCCCGCCGCGCTCGGCACCTGCCAGCACTTCACCGAGAAGCAGATAGGCGGCGAGCGGTACAACCTCTTCACAGGTCAGGACACATTTACACTTTGTGTACACACCAGCCTATACACTTACTGTACATACACCAGCCTTTACAATTACTGTACAACACCAGCCCATTATTTCAATGTAGAAGCTTCTAATTGGCATATGGTACTACGTATTTCAGTGTAATACTGTTAAAACCGTTAGCTACCGACATAAAATAAAAAAGTAAATATACACTTACTGTACACACATCTGCACACACTTACTGTATACACACCCGTCTACACACTTGTGTACACACCTGCCTATACACTTATGTACACACACCTGCCTATACACTTATGTACACACACCTGCCTATACACTTAACGAAACGCAGGTCACACAAACAATGGCCCCTGTAGTCCACAGTGTTGACAAGCATACAGTGGTTTTATTAGGTTCAATTCCAACAAACACATACACCGTTATCTCCGGGAGAGTGACACGTGGGAGTTTACGCACGATATCAAAATTCCATCATCATCATCATCAGCATCAGCAAACAGTCACGCCTGTATCCACGAAGGGGTAGGCAGGTGGCTCAATTAACTTCCACATTTTACCTATCGCTGTCATTATACTATTAGAATAAAAACTTTCGTGAATTAGATTTATATTTAAATAAATATACGATTTTACTCATGTGTGATTTTCAAGGAGTAAGTCGTCCAGCCGCGACGTTACCGGAGGATACACTGTTAAATATGTATATATACTGTCTGATAACAGTCTAGTCCCTTATTCGCCTTTTACGACAACTACGGTAAGATATAGGGTGGCCCTATTCTACTCCTCTAAGAACCACACGACTTATTAACTTTCCCCGTGTTCCTTGAACTCCTTAACCAATCCTAATCCTACTCTTTTCCCAAACAGGTTACAATAAAGATATGGCCACTGAGGGTAAGACAGAACCTGTATACCTATAATACACTTCTCACCAAAAAAATCGTAACAGTACTATTTAGGCGGAATTTAAATAAAAAAGGAGGACTGATATCATTAAAAAATATTAGCCAATAAATAGCTGGCAGTTTAGTGTACACAACGGTACCACAGTTCCAAATTTGAATTTAAATTTTCGAATTCTCATCCAATAAATGATTGTAGAGATTGTGTTCAATGTTTATTCCGTATGAATTTCTGGATTTAATCACATTTTTTTTACCTTATAATCGCAATTACCTGGCATTATTATTATTGTAAAAAAAATACATAAAACTCATACAAAACTGAACTTCAGAAGTGTTTCGATTTTCTTGATGAGTAGTGTATATAATATGTATGATATATATAATTGTAGATCCTTCATTTATGACTTTAGCCATAAAACATCTTCATAATGTTTGTTGAATTTTTAATATTTTCTAGATGAAAGGTACTTCTGTACTCCGTGTTTGTTCATGATCATTGGTTATGTTTGTAAGGTGTGAAAGCTTAAAAAACAAACACTAAACATTTATAACATCAGCTATTGCTCGCGACATAGTTCATCTGTTCAACCATTTTGTTTCATTCGCATTTATAATATATATTATAATTATGTATAAGTAGTAACAATTCTAGTACTACATTCATTTCTCTCTGAACTTTTGTTGAACTATCCGTGTGATGTGATGTCCAGGGTGTCCGGCTGCCAAGACCTGCACCCTGATCCTCCGTGGGGGGGCGGAACAGTTCCTGGAAGAGACGGAGCGCTCGCTGCACGACGCCATCATGATCGTAAGACGTACCATCAAGAACGACGCTGTGGTCGCCGGTGAGTTAACTATTTATCAATTAATCAATCTATCACCACTATATCAGGAATGATAGATCGAATCCAATGTTTTCGAGAACTGGGTTGGGCTCATACCTGTAATATGGCACCTATAAATTGTTGTTGATGTTGATGCTATCCTGGCCACTTGGTTATGTCTTTGCAAATACTCACGACGCGAACAACCAAAAATTATATTCCTGATAAATTCACTAGGATGGTATATATATATGTGGACATATGCCGACCGTACCGTCTATTAAATAGACTAAAAGTAATGTACAAACATACAGACAATCACTATAGTTTCCCCGAACGACTAGGCAGAGGTGCATTAATTGACGACATTATGTTGACTACAAAGTGGTCATACAAACGTAATATTAGATAATTCTGTTTAAGTATATATATTCAAAAAAAAACAACCATTAATCGCAGTGTATTTTTAATACATATTCAGAGATTTTATTATTTACAACAAATTAAAAAATAATTCACTTTAAAAAAGTAGACAACCTGACTTCAATGTGTCTATCATAAAACTTTATACTTATGTTTTTCTTATGGTTGCCATTGTCAGAACTGGATCAAATTGAAATGGGACCACACGGGAAGCACCAGCTTTCAAATAAATAATAATCAAAATCGGTTCACCCAGTCGAAAGTTATGAAATCGATTGAAAAGAGGTTTGCATTATATATTTTTTTTGTGTATTTTACGCGATTTTAATACACTCAGTAAAAAAAGAGAAAAAGTGAATAATGCACTCTGGTTTTATACCTTAAAAACTATTTTAAACTTGTTTAAATTTTTAATTATATTTGCATTGACAGCTAACTATTCAACACATTTTACATGTATTTTCCAGGTGGTGGAGCGATCGACATGGAGATCTCGAAGCACCTGCGCGAGTACGCGAAGCAGGTGGCCGGCAAGGAGCAGCTGCTGCTCGCCGCCGTCGCGCGCGCCTTCGAGGCCATCCCGCGTCAGCTCTGCGACAACGCCGGCCTCGACGCCACCAACCTGCTCAACAAGCTCAGGAACAAGCATCACAACGGTGAGTACTAGCATGCATGTACATACTAACACTCTGTTACTCGAGATGATGTACCCCATACAACCATATATGTTCAGATGTTTGAAAGTTATTCATATATGTAATTAAGAAACTCGTATATACGAAACTTTCGAAGAAATACTGATCATAAAATCTTTAAACCGCATGTGAAATAACGTTCGCGTTGCATTACTCCGCTCGAATTAGTGAGGTTTCACTCTCACGTTCGTACTCTCCTCAGTCCCCACTCCTCACCACCTTTCTCTAACTGGCAGCTCACGACTCGAATTGCAGGTGTCGCGTGAACTTTGATTGTCACTTACCATTTGGTGACTCGTTTGTTCGTCTGTCCGCCTATATTATAAAAAGAAACTCTTGTGTGTGTATTTGTTTTTGTTGTGTATAATGTTTAATGGTCATTTCCTAGCTTAAACGGTATTGATGTATTTCGACATGTTTAATTGTCTTACTAGTGGCAATGACATAAAATGAAAAATTACTGGTTTTTAGTTATGCAGTCGGAATTTATATTTTTTTTAATAACTGTACTTGTGTTAAAACTCTAAAATATGTTAAATGATGTTATATATTGCAGGTGATATTTGGTACGGCATTGATATCCAGAAGGAGGATATCGGTGATAACTTTGCAACCTGCGTGTGGGAGCCAGCTGTGGTGAAGATCAACGCCATCACCGCCGCCTGCGAGGCCGCTGCACAGGTAACCACTTCATTATTACTAAAATCTTATATTCCTTAAGAAAAAGTATTGGTATCCAGATGTGATGGGCTAATACTGAAAATTTACATAAATGTTTTTATGAAGTTAAGCCTGGAGGAGAAGTGTCTTTCTTAAACGCCCACAGGGGCAAGCATTTAGCTGTCAATCGGGCACTGTATGAGTACATATACCGTGTGATAGATAACAGTCGATCCCTTAGTCGCATTTAACGATACCCACAGGACGAGATTGGGAGGCCTCTTCCGTCACACACAATTTGGTTCACCTAAGGCTGTTAATTATATTAATAAAACATTTTTTGCTCCAGATTCTCTCCGTAGACGAGACCATAAAGAATGTGAAGGGCGGGGATGCTATGCCGGTGGCAGGGCGGGGCATGGGACGTCCGCGGATGGGATGAAGATCACCATCAGTCCCTTACCTTCTAACTATAATGTGATACTCGGACACCAGATGGCGTCTGACAACGCTACATACATTGATGCATAATAACAATATCACAATATGGACCGTCAACTCTCTGATTTTTTTTTTTAAGGTGATGGTGGTTCCACTTACACGATAGGGAACAAGCTAAGCCAAGCAGTCATCTGGCCACTGTATGGTGGTATTTACTACTCTGATATTCATAAACAACTAATAATAATTTGAATTATTACAAACTGAATTGGCAAAATTGTTTGGCTACTCCACAAAAGCCACAAAGAAGAATTGAATTGATTTGCATATTATCGTCTTGTAATATCAAACGTTGTCAAATCATTTGGTTTAAAAGGTCGAAATTTTTTCGACTGGCAAGTCAAATTCAAAGCAGTATCTGTCTATTCAAATTTCAAAACGACTGGCGTAATTAAGTTGGCTACTCCACAAAGGCCGCGGAAGAAATGAATTTCGTTTCCTACGACGAAGTTATAGACGTATTTATTTAAATATTGCATCAAAGTACTCGACGCTATTTAGCAAACTTTTGTTGGCTCATTTGCCACAACGAAAAAAGAAAAATAAAAAAAATATTTTGACATCTGTAGAGCTGTATAGGTTACTATCTTACGTTGAATCTACGCGCGAGACTAAAATAATTTGTACAGTTTATTTTGATAGTTAAATAGACTCAAGTTTTGTTTAGTCTCTACAAACGCTTGATTTCATGAGGACATATATACACTCACGCTTGTGTCCCTAAAGGGGCACGCAGTGGCGTATTTGTCGCCTACATTTGCTGTCTATAATTTAGTCCCACTTTTGCCATGAGGACTGTTATACGTCAAATAGACATCTCATTTTTCTCTCGAAACTCTTGAAATTGGCGGCAAGAATTCTGGGTTTTCGACCAACATGGCGTTCATATTTTTATAGATTGTTTTTTCTCTAGAAATACTTGACATTGGCAGAATCTCTGCGTTGAATGTACACGCGAGGGTCCATTAACAACCAATAATATTAAGATACTGTCATATTTAAGTAAAGTTTGTTTTGAGAGTTAAATCTTGAACAGTTAAATAATTTAGTTAACATGGTACAGTAATGTAATGCTAGTTTGTAATTGGTCACCCATCTATGATTTCGTCTGATCAAATGTACCTATCTTGACTTAGTTTGTTTTGACGGTCCGAGTTCAATTATATTATGCATCAATGTTTTAACACTATTTTATCGCCTTACTACTCGTAGACATTATAAAAACATATAGCAATTGTTCTAAAAAATGTTTAATGTAATTTCTACGAGCCTCACGCTTAGAACTAAGTTATTATAGTATTAAACTATTAATAAATTACTTAAAGTACTATGTTTTTTGTTTAATTTCAATCTTCAACATTTAATAGATCAATAGCAGGTCACGAAATATTGGAACTTACATTTTCGTAGGTTTTATAACTTATTAGCCGTTCCCAGTACTTCTCTTAAACCTCGCAGCTTGGTATTATATTATCTTAATATATATAATTCATATGTACGTGTTTATCACATCCTGCTCCTAAACGGATGGACTGATGTTTTGTAATTTTGTGTGTATATTTCAACGGGTTTCCGACTCCGGGTCGGGACCCGGTAGGTGGAGCTGCTGTCGGTATCTTAGGTACTTAGTGGCACTGCTTTTCCTGGCAGGACGACGTGAAACAATTCCAATCCTGGAATAGAATACAAATTTTTACTACTTAATTACTTTATTGAACACCGATTACATTTTGTTAACACGGAAACAACATTAATATGTATCAATGGGCGGCCTTATTGCTAAAAGCAATTCTTACTATCAACCTTTTGGTTGAAATAGACGAGAGACCACTAGCTTTGTAAGTAAATAGATATTGGTAGGTATATAAATGAAACTACTCGAATTGCAGGTGTCCATGCACTGCAGTTGTCACTTACCATCAGGTGACCCATCTGTTCGTCTGTCCCCTTATAATATAAAAAAAATGATTTGAAAATCTCTGTATGTCATGAATTACGGTACTTCAAACATACGACCTATAAGGGAGGGTAGTTAAACAAAAGGATATACCGCATATAAAAAATATCTCCTTGTAATTCTTTTTGTCCTGGTACTACAAATGAAAGTAATAGGTTAACTTCGTCACCATATTTTTGCAAGTTCATAGAACATCTGTAGTTTTCATGTTCTCCTAGTACTTTGAGGTACAGAAACGGATAGTTTCGTGTATTTAACACAAGAATATTATATCTGTTTGTATATCATATTCTCCTATTACTGTTACAAAGATCGCTTAGTAGTTAGGTTAACGTTTTCATTCTGATAAATCTCCTAGTGTGTCATGTTCTTCTAGTACTTGGAACAGATACGAATAATAGTTTTGATATTTTTAACTCGATATCCTCTTTATGGTTTTACACTTGCAAAATATAGATCTATGCCATCTAGCGGAAACAAGCCAAACTACGTAATAAGAACAGAGCTCGTTTAGTGTCATCTACTCGTCACCTTGTCGTAATTTTGTATTTAGCCTCATATAATATACATTTTTTTCTTTTGTTTACTACAAATTTATTTGGGGTGTCATGTCATGTTCGGTATATCCTACTTTATTTTATTGGGATTGAAGTGTATCCTGCGGGTTTTCCGTTTCAGTCTACGATTTGTCTGGTTTTTTATTATATTTTTATATAGTTTCGCCAACGGGTTGGGTGGTTTGAGATCTGATTCATGAAGGATTTTGTATGATGTAGAATTCCCTGTGACTGTATTGACTTGTAGATCATGGTGCAACTGTTCATTCGTGACGTACCAGGGGGCGTTGATTATCATTCGTAGTACATATTTTGTTCTTAACTAAGGCCGTGGTATGTCAAGTCAGTCAAACCGGCCCATTCATACCTAAGCTGACTGAGCATGGTTTTAGGAACATAAGCGATTAGTTTTATATTTTATTACAAGTACCTGGATAACTGAGCTTTGCTCGGTATTTTTTGGTAAATTGTGTAAAACAACGAAAAAAAAGTTTAATAAAATAATCATCAGGACTCGAACCGAAACAATCTGATTACGGGACCGCCTTATTTTCCACCTGACCTATTATAAACTTAAAAATGGTTGCGAAATTTACCTTCGTATACTAATGATATTGTAGCAGTTTTTCATTGCCTGATAACACGAATAAAATGACATTTTCTAAAAATGATTCCTAGCTAGATCGATTTATCGCCCCCGAAACCCCCTATATACTAATTATGTGATGTATCAATGATTTTATGAGAGGTAGCTAGCTAGCTGGGCATGAAGAGCTAGAAAAACATTATATTCCAAGCTTTTTACAATATTTTATAGGCAGAGATAATGCTGTATGAGACCTATCCGGGTCCCCTAATAGACCAATTTATGACGGAACACCAAGTCGGTTGGAGTCCGACTTACCCCATGACCGTCAGCTCCGGTGAGGTGAGAACCCATGGGGCTTACCACATGGGAACAAAAGTGATATAGGTTGTGCCCCCTCCACATTCATCAGATCTTTCATGTACGCTCGTCAGTGTGTTCCTTATTTATTCCTTGGGTTGTATTAATAAAACAAATAACGAAAATCAATGTTTATTTACTAAGAATTCTATTTCTTAACACTAAAGTGCATAAATAGATAAAGCTATTTGTACAACATTGTTATAACAAAAGTATTATTCTTACATATTAGGTTCGACAATAAGTTAGAGGGTTCGGCACCTTTTCTATCATTATATACTCCAAATGTTCACATCCAATATTCATAAGTGCTCTGATGACGGCAAGACGCTTGCCCCATTATTACGTAAATTTGACGAAATTAAAATCGTCAACATTAAGCTTCTGTCGTCCCCTTCGAGAATGCAGGCATGAGTATACGACACAGAAGTATTTATATCGTGTTCTTACAGCAAACTGCCCTTGCGTTTCAAAATCAATGTCATATTTAGTGTTTTCAACCGACTTCAAAATGGAGGACGTTCTCAATTCGACTGTAAAAAAATGGAAGGAAGTGGTCTCTGCCTACCCCTATGGGAAAAGGCGTGATATTATGTATGTATGTATGTTTGTTACCTCAGAACTTTCGACTGTGTGAACCGATTTCGACGATTTTTTTGAAATTTTTATTTGAAAGCTGGTGCTTCCCGTGTGGTCCCATTTCAATTTGGTCCAGTTCTGACTGGATTCCATGAGAAAACCATGTCTTAAATTTGCATTACGCATGTCGCGACAAATTGACGAATAACTCAATATCACGCTAACCGATCTCTAGGATTCTTTTTTTTATTGGAAAAGGTGTACTTCAAGGGTAGTTAGATGAGAGTTTGGTCCAGTTGTGACCATGGCATCCATGAGAAAACTATATTAGTCTTAAATTTTATGATAGACGCATTGAAGTCGGTTGTCTACTTTTTTAAAGCCCGGTTATTAAAAATACCTACGTATTTTAAAGCGTCGACTTCCCTTGTCTCTAGCTGCTTTCATCCTCTACCTGCAGACTTAAAAAATAAGTAAATACAAGCCACCCAATACATTCTGAAGTACCTATTTTTCATTCATATTTTGTAGGTTACACATATAACATACACATATGTATAAATATTTTTATTTGCTTATAAATTCCCACTGCGAGATAATCAATTCAATAAATTTTATAAGGTTCTCGGCAAATATCATTAATGTAATAACTACAATAGACAATAGATACTGAATAAAACCATTTTACCTTGACCTGCCTGTTATAATAGAGGTATTACGCGTGTGTATTCGCGGGTAAAGATAAAAGGCAATATGGCGTCTTTACACATTTCATTTAACACTTGATTTGATTACAGCAGTATAAATCTTGATTTTTTTAATGTAGAATGAGCTCAAGAATTTATAATAATATCGTACACACAGCTTATGATATAATTGTTTGTACACTATTAATATATTTTTAAATATATATATTTAATAATTGAATTGATTAATATCTAATAATAAAAAGATTTTAAAAATACATTTTATACTTTAATAGCGTTTTTTATAGCCATACTTATATTTCTAAATATTAAAGATTAATATAACATCGCAGTTCCCGGTTCAAATCTGGTTGGTGGTCTGGTCTGGATCTGAGCGAAGAATAATCCAAATTTAAAAATAAAACTGCTGATAAGTTTCTGCAAGTGTACATACCGCCTTACGTATTGTGAGGTCTAGGGCTCAGTATCTGGGTATTTGAAAAAGAGTGTCCTTCTTGCCTGTTTATCTCCATAGGATCTACGTATTGGAACAGTCAACTTCACGAATGACTTAGTCTGTCTGACTTCTTCTCTTGACAATTCAAAAATACTGATAGATGGTTTTACTTTTTTTTTTTTTTTCGTGTGGAAACCCCCACGGGTCATCACCTCACCAGAGCTGACGTTGAGGTGGTATGTCGGACTCGAACCGACTAAAACCACACGGTGTTCCGTCATGAGAGCGTCTATTGCTAGGGACCCGGGATACCCTCGAAGGAAACATCCGGGAACCCCAGCAGACCTTGGCCACCTGCAAGGTAGCAGGCGACCACACTTTGGAATATGGGGGCCTTACGCCCCCCACATCAAATAGGCGCGCGTGGAACACGTACGTCACGCCACAGATGGTTTTACTTGCCATCTGACTTCTAAGCCTGAAGACGTGATATTGATTCCCACAAACGATAAAATAATTGTGTGACGAGAGTGAGTATTTGTTGTGTCTGGGTGTAATTTATTTATAATATGTATGTATTTAGTAAAATATAAGTATGTTTATCAGCTGTCTCGTTCCCATAATACAAGCTCGCTTTATTTTTTTTATCCGGCGGCCGTGTGTAAGACGTATGAAGATATATTTATTATTTATTTGTTATTATAAATACAATAATTACCACTATTTGCTTTAAAAGAACAAAGAAAAAACGAAATATTTATGTTTATAATGGCCTTGGTAGTAAGACTAGTAAGAGTCTAGTCATAAAGGAACCCATTTCCGTAATAGGTAGCAAAATTGTCTTGAGAACTACTGAGGCTTAAATTATATTTGCGAATTATGCAAAAAAGAAATGTACAATGGGCGGCCTTATCGCTAAATGTCATTTCTGCCAGGCAACCTTACGATGGACAGAAAAGACAAGATGCAAAAGAACATACGGGTAGTTTAGGTGTAGAAAGAAAAGAGAAAAAAGCTTTTTATTTAAGAAGGATCAAATTTAAAACTAGTTTCTTATATTATATATATATATATATATATAAATAAACATACCTACATACTATATATAAACATGCATATACGTACACATATATACCATGGGTTTATAAGATCGATAAATGCAGCAGTTAGACAATAAGCATAAATAGGTTTCGTTCTTGAAAGGGCCTCACGCCATTTAGAACTTACATTGTTTTGAATATGTTCCACCCATCACACATCGATGTAATTTCTACGTATAATAGTCGGATACTTACGTAATTTAGGGGATTTTTTTGGTCGGTGTGTATTGTGGTAAATTGTGGTAAAAATATGTAATCTAGATCTAGTTAGTTAAAAGATTTTTGAACGAAACTAATGCGAAACCAAAGCTGGTTTCGCATTAGTTTCGTTCAAAAATCTTTTATAGTTTTGTAGAAAAATAATTTTGAAGTTAGGGGTTGCAACCCTTATTTTACAAAAACGAATGATGCTAGGGGCTTGATAATTGGCCCAAAATTATTTTCAACAACTAGCAATATAATAAAGGCACCAATGTTAAAAAAGACGCCAGTGCAGATTTCGTGTGGAAACCCGGTGAGGCCCTTTAGCGCCCAGGGTCAAAGGGAATCCTTTAAGAAAAGCTATGTTTAATATTAAAAGATTTAGTTAATACAATATGTGGTATTAACTTAGTATATATCCATATTATATAGAGTCAGTTACAGGTACTGCTTATTCATTTCAAAAAAATATTTTTGTTTGAGATAGCCTGTTTATTGAGTTGTTTACTTTCAAGAGAGCAGAGCAGTAATGTAAACAAATCGACATTTCCATACAAGATCATATAAGTGTAAAATAATCAAATTTGACGCTTCTGAAACCTCGAAACATGGCTTATATAATATATATAATATATGTAGACTAGGACATATACATATTTTGAAAGTACTTATAATTGTACATATAAATTGATAAAGATATAACCCTTTTGCATTTAAGTAAAAAAACAAATTATGTGCATTAAGTTTTAAATAAATTAATAAATAAAAATAAAATCGTTCGTATCTAAAAAAAAATTAAATGGATTTTTTAAAATATTTTATTTAAGTGTCATACAGTCACATACTCCCCACTTGCCGTTGGACGTTGAACTTTGGGACACCCTGTGGATATACCCATATACACACACTAACTTCAGTATCCTCGAGAGGGTATCGTTATTATCGCCCACATTTTGAGCAATACAATTATATTTAAATTATAATTAAAATGCTATTTCTCGATATGAAACGTTTAGAAATTAGTAAACTCCTTTAAAGGACAGCTAGATTGAACTGCACTTATATATTTTTTTTATAATTGTTTGCTGTGTACTTTATTTTTCTACTTATGTTATTGCGTTTTATTTTTTTTTTGTTCTTATGTTTTGTTACAGCTGGCGGGTGGTGTTGAAATAATTAAGCTTGGTTAATTTTTTTACTGTATATAGCTTTTGCTGTATACTCTTAAATAATATTTTGTGGTATTTTTTAAATTAGAATCATATACTTGTGTAGGTATAAATATATAATATTTATAATTTTATGACCGAAGTTGACGAAGTGTACTTTTCTGCTAGTGACTCTTCTAATAATGATAGTTTCAGTTCCTTGACTGAAACACTGAGTGATCGATTGCGACTAACATTTAAAGAAACTAACTCTCTTCTAAATGTATGCCATATTAACGCGCAAAGTCTTCCCAGTCACTATAGTGAATTCATTGAAGCTTTCACCAACAATGGCGTTCATGCCATCCTGATTTCTGAGACCTGGCTCAAACCTTGCCTACCTTCTACCTCTTACGCTCTTCCCGGCTTTGTTTTGATACGCAATGACCGAATCGATAAAAGAGGTGGTGGTGTCGCCATCTACCTTCGAAGTTCCTTCCTTTATAAAATTCTTGATTCCTCCCCCTCCAATTCCTTTACCACTGCAGAATTCCTTTTCCTTGAGGTTTGTGTCAGGGGAATCAATATCGTTCTGGGCGTAGTCTACTGCCCTCCTGTCGCTAATTACTTCTCCAGTCTGGAAACAGCTCTGGAATCTTTAGGGTCGGAATACTCACACCACATCATTATGGGTGATTTCAACACAGATCTCTTAGCCCTAAACTCTCCCCGAACTCGCAATCTTTTCAACATCGTCCACTCAGCCTGCCTCCATGTCCTACCCCTTCAAGCCACTCATCATAATGTTGACAGCCAGAGCACGTGGCTTGATTTAATGCTCATCTCTGCTCCCAATCTTGTGTCTTCCCATGGTCAACATCCTGCTTCTGGTTTTTCCCGTCATGACCTTATTTTTCTATCTTATGTCCTAAAAATTCCCAAATCTCCTCACAAATTCTTATACATGCGGTGCTATGGGCGTATGGATTTAGAAAAACTTTGTGCAGATGCTTCCAAACTAGACTGGATGAATGTGGCAGCAGCTACTAATATGGATGATAAGGTCAACGTTTTTAATAACAATATAAATAATTTATATGATCTCCATGCTCCTATTCGAAAGGTAAAATTGAAGCGTCAGCCAGCACCATGGATGACGGAGGAGGTGAGGGCGGCGATGAGAAGGAGAGATCGGACTTTCCTTAAATTCAAAAATGATCGCTGTGAGGCCAAGTGGAACACTTTTAAAGCGGCAAGAAATCGGTGTAACATGGTTATACGTAACGCCAAACGCCGACATATTCTGCAAAATATAGAAGCTTCATCACCTTCCAGTATCTGGAAGTTCCTTGGCACATTGGGTATTGGCAGACAGCAACACACTGAGTTTCAGAAGACAATTGGTTTAAACGATATCAACCGTCATTTCTCCTCTTCGATTGAGCTGGATCGTCAAACCAAATGTCGGACCCTGCACCATATCGCTTCTCTGACCAGACCCAATTTGGACAGCTTCAAATTTTCTCCGATATCTTCTGGGGACATCAAAAAGATTATCCTTTCCATTCGTTCGAATGCTGTGGGCTGTGATGGAGTTAGTCGTAGAATGATTGTTAACATTCTCGATCATATTCTTCCAGTAATAGCTCATATTATTAACTTTTCTTTTGACTCAGGAACCTTCCCTTCTCTCTGGCGTGAAGCTTATATTATACCTTTACCAAAAAAAAGTAATCCTACTCTTCCTGAACATTTCCGTCCAATCTCTATTCTTCCCTTTCTCTCTAAAGTTCTCGAAGCTTGTGTACATAAACAGCTCTCTCATTTTGTCTTCCAACATAATCTCTCTAAGTCCTCTACAATCTGGCTTCAGACCCGGCCACAGCACCGTTACTGCGCTCCTTAAAGTGACTGGCGATATTAGGGAGGGGATGGAAAGCACCAAAGTTACTATTCTAGTCTTGATTGACTTTTCCAATGCTTTCAATACCGTCAGTCACGACGTCCTGCTATCCATCCTATCATATCTTATGATCTCTTCAGAAGCATTGGATTGGTTCTCTACTTATCTTCAGGGACGTCAACAGTGTGTACGTGTGGATAATTCGTTTTCGAATTGGTGTCATCTCTGCACCGGCGTCCCTCAAGGCGGTATTCTTTCTCCACTATTGTTCTCAATGTATATAAATCTCATAACCCAAGATCTTCAGTGTGCGTATCACCTGTATGCTGATGACTTGCAGCTGTATACACAGACCAGCGTTGAAGACATATCGCAAGCGATCAATAAAATAAACAAAGACTTGGAGCACATAAAATGCTGGTCGATGAGGTTTGGTTTATCCGTTAACCCTGCCAAGTGTCAAGCGATAATAGTAGGCAGCAAAAGGATCATGTGTAGGTTAGACACTACTTCAATCGTACCTGTAGTTTACAATGACTCAGTGATACCCTTAAGCCCAGTGGTTAAAGACCTTGGTCTACATATCGACTCAACCCTAGATTGGCGTGCCCAGGTAAGTCATGTTAGCCAGAAAGTGACTGGAACTCTCCGTGCCTTATATCGGCTAAAAAACTTTCTTCCCCTTAAAACTAAAACTATCCTCATGCAATCCTTAATCATTCCTATGATCGACTATGGTGATGTGTGTTATTTCGACCTGAATGCAGATCTTCTAAACAAACTAGATCGGCTTCTCAATAACTGCATTCGATTTATTTTCAATCTTCGCAAGTATGACCACGTGTCTGCTTTACGTTCCGAAATAAAATGGCTTCCTATTCGCCAGCGTCGTAATCTGCGAGCACTAACTTATCTTTTCTCGTTTCTTAACTCCCCATCTCCCCCTTCCTATTTAACTCCCTACCTTCGTTTCTTGTGCTCTAATCACGATAGAAACCTTCGTTCCATAAACAATAAACTTCTCTTGTGTCCCCCTCATCACTCAGACTTTGTGAACTCCTCGTTCTACGTGCAGTCAGTTCTTCTCTGGAATGCTCTCCCGCTCGAAATCAGGATGGCCACTAATCGCTTTATATTTAAAAGAAGGGTACGCGATCTCCTTCAAAACGAATTGGCAGAATTGTCGCAGCATTAGCATATGATTCTTGAATGATTGTTAAAACTTTCTTGTATTTGTATTTGTATGTGTGCGTGTGTGTGTGTTATTTATATGTATTTGTATAGCTTTGTGTGATTTTACTGGAATATTATATTTGAATAATACAATCCAATCACATGTACACTTATCTATAATATTACCTTTAGTATATGTATGTTTATATATATATATATATATATGTATATATATATATATATATATATATATATATCTCCATTTCCCTCAATTAGTTATGCGTTTTTGCACCTACCACTTTTATCTCTGCAACACCCCAAGGTTGACTGGCAGAGAATGCCTTAGGCATTAAGTCCGCCTGTGTACGAAAAGTGCATAAAGATTTTTAAATAAATAAATAAATAAATTTAGTAATATTTAAATAATAGGGGGGCAAGCCTACTACTACTACTTTTGGAATTTAGATGGGTAAATTTGGAGTATATTAACAATAAAGGGAGGATAGGAAGGGAAGGAAAAGAATATTGCTTATACTGATAGATTAGGGAGTACTTATTTTACTTTTTTACAAAATATTATATTTAGGTTGACTAATAAACATTACGTAATCTCCTACTTAATTTGGTTTGCTAGTAGCTAACCAACGGACCATAGGAGGCGGATACTTAGTTCTATGATGTTCATCCGGACTGAAATCTTTATAAATGGCTCCGTAATTATGGTAATTTATTTTAGAGTTGTTGATAAAATCACGAAGGATTAGAAAAGTCTTGCAATGTAATGAGTCATTATTTTTAAAAGCCCTCGGTCCATAATGTACACACAGGTATTTCTCCATTCGGCCTCGAACAACATACGCCGCGGGAAACTTGTAATTACGCAAAATTCATCCGTTTGTTTCTACACAGTTATTAAATAAACACCGGTGAAAAACCACGCATTAATATTTTCGCAAAGTAATTGAAACATTTTCATTAAAATATGTATTGTTGAGTAAAACTGTCAGTACCAAAATTGGCGGGATAAAATGACGTTTCAAAGTAAATTGCGCGTTTTTTTTTGCTTTTTATTTATGGTCGCAAAAGCGGCACCATGGACAATTGATTTGCCGGAAGTGAGAAGACAGTTATTCGAAGAGCATGATAAACTCAAGAAATATACTAACAATGAGTATAACATTGATACAAACGCTGGACGGAAATTCTATAGCAACATTCAAGGTAACAGTAAGCACAATTCAGATGAGGAAGATATATACAAACAAGATAAAGACATGTACGCAAATGCATTCGGACATCAATCGTATATGGAGAAAAAGGCAAGTAGCTATATACAATTAATAAATCATCATTGGCAGTCGAAATCGCAAATTGGGTTTCTGGGTCGCATTTTGAACCTCAGTTACAGGACACAGGCTTCCCAACATCAGCCAGTCAGTACATGGTATGAGACTCTTATCTGCCCGAGCTATTGACTCCACTTATAAGCAACACCCTTTTCTATCTATTCTAGTCCTAGTCCCTTTTCTTTCATTGGTCTAGTGGTCAGTGACCCTGAGTAGTGAACCGAGTTCGTGGGTTCGATTCCCACACGGGACAAAAATTTGTGTGAATCACAAACGCTATGGACAACAACTATGAGGGTGATGAGGCCAGGGAGAGCCAGGGGAGGGAATAGGAGAAGGTTAGTTTCACTCACTCACGCAGCAATACGAGAGAATAAATCGGGCAAACAAACCACCACCAAATAGTTTCACAATATTTAGCAGATGTATTACAACTCTTTTATTTCTGCTTCCTCCAGAAGATTTCTATTAGGTTCTGCTTTAATTGCAGGTGTCGGATATCGTCCAAGATGGCGGGACGTACTTGGAGGGATTGCGGAAGGCTTTGGAGGACTACAGTAGGTTTTTAGAAGAATGTAGAAAACGTAGTGTAAGTAAAATTTTAAATACACCTTTTTCAAAAAAAGGTTCTCAATTTTTTTTTTATGATTGGTAAACTTTACTTAAAAGTATTGATTATGGTTTTGAAAATCATTTTTAAATTTGGAAGGGAGAAAAAGGGAGGGAATATATGAGGTAATATTAAGTTTCAGGCATTTTTTGATATTATTTATGAGACAATTTGTGTTTGTATATTTCTTTTTCCCTCGTATCTTCCAAACGGTTGGATGGTTTTGACAGTTAAGAAAGTAGCGTCAGATTCGTTTCAAAAGTCCAATTGTACTCAAATCAGATTATATTAGAATATTCTTTATTGTACGCTATATAAATTACAATAAACCTTAATTAAACATTAACGTATTGTACAATGGGCGGTCTTATCACTAAAAGCAATCTCTACCAGACAACCTTAGGATGGATTTAGTGTTAAGAGATAATGGTAGCTGAGGCAGGGTAGGGTTCGAACCCACAACTCTCGACGTCTATTAAATACGTAAGTCATTATTCAAACTTCTTCAAAAAGTATCAACAATCTTGGGAACTTATAATAAATTGTGTTTAATATGCAACAACAGATCCTTACGAGGACGGTCCCAAAACTACCCGACCTAACAAAGAACATAATAACAACATCCATACACACATACATACATACATTGATGCCTGTATCCTCGGACTGGCAGGCAGGGGCGGAATTAACGCCCACATTTTGCAAATTATAATTTTGTCTCATTTACGTAGTAGGGGCAAACCTCTTGCCGTCCGGGCCCTTTTGGAAACTAGAAGGGAAAATTTGGACCACCTGACTTGCTTGAGCCATTGCCATTGTATTGAACCCCTTGAATAAGTCCTTAATAAGTCGACCACTGCGGTGTGTGCGTCTTGGCAATTCGTACTTAGCTAACTCCTTTTAAATATCAGTATCACATGTTATTAAATTTAGTAAACCGTTCACTTCACTACAAAAAACTGTCGCGACCTCATCACCATCTAACGAAGACTAGCTAAACGACGTAGCGACTTCTCTAGTGACGTAGTACGATTCTGAATCACGATTACTGTATTTTGTATATTTAGCTCATAGACGGAGTTTTTTTTTTTAAAGATAACTCTTTTTAAAGTAGAAGCATTAGGATTAATTCTTCTACTTTAAAAACATTCGAGCAGCAACGGACACAAAGAACACCCAGACCGGGGCACCTAATTGTGGATCACACTCATTTTTTGCCCGTGTGGGAATCGAACCCACGAACTCCGGTTCAGCATTCCGGGTCAATAACCACTAGATCAACAGGCCAGTTACTATAGAACTTAAATAGGTATTTCCACTTTTAATTATCTTGTTTTTGCACCTAACTCATTTTAAATGTCTGCACCACCCCAAGGTTGACTGGCAGAGAATGCCTTATGTATTAACTCCGCTTCTGTACAGTAAGTGCGTAAAGCTCTTATAAATAATTAAAGGAGGAGACAGGAGTCAAGAATTACTGCTTAAAAGTTAAATTGATTTTAGCCACAAAACTCCAACTCAACGTGGATGCCAGCAGCTAATGCAACACAATCGTTGAACGGATCAGACTCTCAAAACATTACTATCCCTGGTATGCCAATGTCGACACTGAGGGATGATTCAACTGGGTAAAACTTTTTTACTATTTAATTAATATTTTGTACATAACATAATTCTAACAGTGGTGGAGCCATGCTTAGGCACGAATGGGGTGACTCAACTGGTGCGATACCACGGCCTCACAGAAAACCCGTTGTGAAGCAATGCTTGCGTTGTATTTCCCCGAAATTAGTGAGGTTTTCGGAGAGCCAACTCTCCCCCTCTCCTCTTTCCCATCTCCTTTACCCCCCTCTCATCTTTCCTATCCCCGCATCCCTCATCCCTCATCTGCCTTAAAGCCGGCAGCTCACTTACGACTCTTGAGTTGAAGGTGTCCATGAATGGCGGCTGTCAATTACCATCAGTTGACCCGTCTGTTCGTCTGTCCCCCTTTATCATGAAAAAAAACTTAAGTATGAAATAACAGCTTCTGACGTCACATTTTAATATGAACAAATCATTAAAGGTTTAGTTCTACATATTTTTTAAATCGTATATTTACTCCTGCATTTGGAATGATTACTGTGTCGCGGGGGACTTGACAAACATACAAACAACTGTAAAAAAGACAACCCAGAAAATCGAATTCACGACCGCGAGCTCAGCAATTAGGGTTACAGACCACTAGACCTAAAGAGCAGACCAAAATAAACTTTTCTAAAAAAAAAAATGTAGCTTAAAATTTAATCCTTTTAGTATCATGACAACTCAACGTTATACACACCAATAGTTTTAAGTAGCCGTTCTCACAACAATTAAAAATATTATAAAGTCGAAGGTTCGTACTTCCTGGCACCACACATCGTGTTATAGGTATGCGACCCTGAATCAGCCCTGCTTCAGCTATTGCTCATATATAGCTGAACGGTGTAACTAACCCGACTTTGTTTCATACGAAACGAGCCGCCCTCTCGGGCTTACCCGCATTGTGTATACTATACATACTAAGATATTTTTAAAACTTTTTGGCGTTATCAATATCGAGCAAAAACGAGAAAAACATTTACTGTTGTATGGGAGCCCCTTAAATATTTATTTTATTCTGTTATTTAGTGTTTGTTGTTATAGCGGACAAGAAATATATCTGAGAAAATTCCAACTGTGTAACTATCATGGTTCATGATGATGAGCCTGGTGTCAGACAGACAGAGGAGTCTTAGTAATCCCCGGGTCCCGTTTTACCCTTTAGTTACGGATCCCTAAAAACATCACATGAGTATATACGCAGTCGGGTAAAAAATATAACCAGGGTCAGTCGGGATGATGTAATGATTTCAACAATATCCTACACATAACAATCTGTTCAAGCTTTTGGTAGTTATAATTGTTTAGTGGTAGAGCCATGCTTAGGCACGAATGGGCCGGCTCGACCGGTGCGATACCACGGCCTCACAGAAAACCGGTTGTGAAGTAACGCTTGCGTTGCATTTCCCTGAATTGAGTGAGGTTTCCGGAGGCCCAATTCCCCCCCCCCCCTTTCTCTCCCCTCATCTCCTTTCTCCTCTTTCCCATATCCTCATCTCTCCTCTCTTCTTTCCGCTCCCTGCATGCCCCACCCCTCATTACCCTCAAAGGCGGGCAGCCACTTACGACTCTCGAGTTGCAGGTGTCGATGGCCGGCGGTTGTTACTTACCATCAGGTGACTCGTCTGTCCCCCTATAATCTATAAATTTTATATTTCAAAGTAATCCAGTAGGGGTTTTATATTTGTTTATTTTTTTCTGAAGATTGAGCACACTGCAAGAGGAGATGACGTGTAGAGAAGCGACTGAAGCGAGTGAAAAAGTGAGAAGGTATGCTGACTTGGCCATGTGGGCGACAAAGAGACTCCAAGACTTGGCGTACGCGAAGGAATACCAAAGGGTATGTATATATATACGCTAATGTCTACTATATGGGGGGCTGGGGGGGGGGGGGGCAAGGCAAGGTGGAGACGGGGTTCGTGTTTCCGATGAACTTACTCACTCGTTGAAAGACAACGCAAGTATTTTATAGGTATAGGTTTTCTTTAAGACCGTGGTAATACGAGGCATGACTCACCAGGAACAGTAATAATTAAGTCTATTCGTCCAACAGACTGACCAGTATGAAGAAAATGAGCTGATATTGAAGCTGGCTTGGTTCCTGGACCAGCTGGCCATTCTCACAGGATACCAGCCGAACTTCACGCACTACCTAACTCAAAGCTCTTCCAGTGAGTAATTTACATTTCTGTAATAACGAAGAATTTCAATATTGTTAAAACGTGCTAAACCATGGAACTATCAGACCGATTGGAATGATTCTTTTCGTATTGGATAGTGTTAATACCAAGGACGCTAATATAGGCTATAAAACATCACGCTGCGAATCTTAGCAGCGGAGCAGTGGCCATAAACGTAAAACGTAAAAGTTTGATTGTTAGATCTGACAACGAACAACAACAAAATAATATAGGTTTATACATACACTCATATCAGTGTCCCTGAAGAGGTACGCAGACGCGTAATTAATACCCACAACTTGCCGATATTAATTTAGCCCCATTTACATAATAGGGGGGCCTATTGCCGTCATCCTGGCACTTTCGGGAATAAGAAGGGAAAGTTTGGGGTATATTGACAGGAAAGGGAGGATAAACAGGGAAGGAAACCCTTTCCTCATATTGCTTATACAGATTGATTGGGGAGTATAAGCAACAGCTCAAGGAAGTCAGGGTTGCGTACCTATAACACGAACCTGAGTCTGAGCTATCTAACTCATTAAACGTGTTAAATAACTAAAATAGCTAGTATTATATAGAAAAACTTTAACTGTCATTGACCTCTCGTACTATGACCGGCCGTTTGCCTAATATGGTTTTTTCATGGATGCCAGTGTCACAATTGGACCAAACTCTCATCTAACTACCCTTGAAGTACATATTTTCTAATAAAAAAAGAATCATCGAAATCTGTTGACGTGATATTGAGTTATTCGTCCATTTGTCGCGCACATGCTAAATGAAAATTTAAAACTTATATGATTTTCTCATGGATGCCATTGTCAGAGCTGGTGCAAATTAAAATGGGACCACACGGGAAGCACAAAGCTCTGAGGTAACAAAAAAAGTACAGTAAAAAATATAGCAATACAATCTAATTGAAGTCGGTTAATAATTTATATTTAAAATCTAAAATGTTCTTTTTATTTTAACATTGTAAGAAATAATAATAAGAGAATAATCTTTACAAAACCAGCGTTGTAAAGCACGATCTTGACTATTTTAAGAGCAGAAATCAAAAACTACCAACATAAATACACTGTATAAACGGTCCTTCGAGCCGCGTCATACATTATTTTCTTTTCCCCAGCCACTTCTACCACATCCCCGACGCCTCCCACCTTGGTACCTCAAACCCAGGAGTTGACGAGCTACTTGATGAACTGCATTAAGGCAAACTCCTCAATGCCAGCCACTGTTCGGTGTAGATACACGCTTCCCCTGCCTGATAACATTGCCAATGTTATTGGAGGTATGAAATTTTGATCTACAAATTTCAAGGGTAAATAATAAGGGAAGAATTAATAATATTCTGTTGCATATGCCACGTCGTTATAAAGACACAAAGCATACCTTGTACTCTGGAGTCCAGAACATACAGTACATTTTATTGTACATACATATTTTTGTATATAGAAAGCTCTGTCTTGCCGATACCACTCAGTTCAAGTTACAGATAATCGACCCTGACTTGTTTGAGCTGTTGTTTATACTCCCCAATCAGTAAGTAAGCAATATTAATTTCGATCCACCCTTTTTTTTCTCTATTTTAAAAGACAACTCCCGCACTAGGATCAATTCCTGTGTCGCGGGGACTTTACAAACATTCAAACAATGGACACAAAGAACACCTAGACTCAGAAAAACAATTTGAGGAGTACACAGAGTGTTGTTTCGTGCAGGGATCGAACCCACAACGCTCGGCGCGGCAGCGATGATGACTTAAACTGCTACGCTATTCGTGCAGTCCTATCCTGTCAATATACTCCAAATTTGCCCCATCTTATTCCCAAATGGGACACGGCAGTAAATTGTAGTTGGCAAAATGTGGGCGTTAATTACGCCTATGCGCAAGTGTATGTACAAAGAAACAACCTGTAACGCAACGCTGTACATATTCATTCAAATCTTTGAACTGGGAGGGAATCGAACCCAGAACTATAAACTATAAAAGTCGAAATAATAATTATTATTCTTATAAACGTCTCAAACACGGTCGTCTGATCCCAAATTAAACATAGCTTGTACTATGCCTATATTGTAACCAAACTGCTGATAAACATACTTATATATTACTAAATATATACATATATTATAAATACACATAAATTCTCTCGGCTCCGATCACTAGCCATGATACCAATACGCCAGTCAAGTAAATGTTTTTTTTTTGTAGATTTTTAATTAGATTAGGAAAGACGGACCTCCCGGTTACAGCCCCCCCCCCCCCGTGTGACCCCCAACGTCCTTGAGGTATTGATTATACTTGCCAACCCATCCTTATAAGCAATATTCCTTTACTTCCATTAAGTTCCCTTGTTCTTAACTTTCTCTTTCAGAACTCTCCTCATGTTCTCATCTTGAATTCTTGCAGCACCCGGTCGACAGCGATAGGATTGTTTATTTCTCTATTTTACAGAACAGAATTTAATGATATAATAACGTGTTTAAAGTCCCTATATCGGCATGAATAAACAATAAGTAAGTCTCTCTCTTGCCATTTACACAAAAATATTTCTATTTTTATTAATTACTACTTCATACATAGCAGTCCCCTGTTACGTTAGAGGTACCAAATTCTAATTGTGCATGTGTATGTATGATTTTATTTTTATAGCTACCAGTACCGCATCACCAAACCCAGATGGCAGCGACATCCTACCTTTATCACAGATTGTCAATGACAACCAACCCATGGAACTGTTAATCACCGCTGATGATCACCGAAACCCAAGACGAATCTCCAAAAGATCCCCAGACGAATATTATGTGCCAATTCCTGTTCACGAAAAACCTAAGCCCGTTGTAGATTTTATTGTAAAAAAGTTGTCAAATTTGAAAGCTATTGTCAAATCTGTTAAAAAGAACGCTATGGCTGACTTTACTTCACAGTTGGCTTATCATAAGCATTTACACAGACGTGCAATTGATGATGATACGACAGTCCTTTTAAATAGAATATCTAATCACTTAAGCTTTAAACCGATTGCCAAATCTGATACATCAAACGACCAACAGAATGAGCAATTTTCCAAACTTGATGATTCGGTTAATAATTCTGATCAAACGATTATTAAATCTGACCACATAATTGCGAAATCTGGTGAATCCATCATAAAAACTGATGATACTAATTTAAAATCTAATGAATCGAGTTTAAAAATTGACGATTCCAATATCAAATCTGATGAACCGATTGTCAATATCGATAAATCAACTACCGACATTTTATCTCTTAAACAATTTCCAGTTTTTGATGCATCCGTAGTTAATACAAAGTCATTCAAAAAACGATCTATTAGCGATAGTGGTAGGTCGTATAATCTACTGTCGACTTATAAACTAAGTGTATTGCCATATCATAAAATACTTGTCAAGGAAGCTGTCAAATCTGTCAAAAAACGTTTTGCGGACGATCCTCTTTCAAAATTGACAAATTATTATATAAAACATAAAGTTTGGGACAATTCTAATCCGGCCATTGAAAAAAATAACAAATTCTCAACAAATTTCGAAGTGAATAACGATTTGCAGTCGAAAATTATAAAAAAGAGATCTTTGATACATAAGAAAAATAAACATTTAAAATTTTCTCCCCTTTTTCATATTCCGAATTCAAAGAAACACAAGCATTCCAACAAAAACGGAAAACCAAAACTACAATTTTATTTCAATAGCATGCTCGAAAAAAAACATAAAAAGTGGCATACAAATGCACACAAAGTCAGCAAAAGATCTTTAAAATACGAAGATATGTACGTACCGCGAATCCCTGCGAATCCCGTTGGGGATATAAGTTACTATGTTAAAAATAAAAAGGGGAGAGACTATAACCCCAGTTTAACCCAGGCTGCTAGAGTTAGGCTGGGATTGCAGCAAGTTTTTGGTACCGGCAACATTTTAGTGATTCATAGATATGGTTCTAATTACAACCCTGCCGTTCAAGACGCCTTTTTAGCCGGCCTTATGAGGAGTATAGCTGACTCATAAAGTATTTCTAAAATTTACGTTTGAGACGCCTAACACGTTCGGGGATATAGGCGTTAGTGAATGTATATTCTGATAATTATATGTACTCATTAGAGTTAAGGTCTGAATAACTCAATGAAACTTTTTTCTTTAAAATAAGTCAGATATAAGCATAGAATCGTATATCACCTGTAATAATGTTATTATTATTATCTTTATTAATTAAATACCCTATAAATAACTTTTGAAATAAAATATATATACATATATTATATATATATATAAGTAATAATAGTAAGTAATAGTTATTCTTGAGTAGCAGGTGTCCATGACGGCAGCAAACACCATCAGTTTGCACCTGTATACTATAAGAAAAACTCAACCCCACTGGTAAAGGGACTCACACTAGGGCCCATGTCAAGGAGAACTGCCTTCTGCATCTGATCAGATTAGATCCCATCCCGTTGAATTTCAATTAAATTTTATAATTGTACAAAAACATATCATTAAAAATATATACTGATGTACTCACGTTAGTACTTTGGTGGGTACTTGACCATCTTCGGAACCGACAAGTACCTTTTAGCAAGGGACAAAGGACCTGTTGCATCAGCACGGTGGCTTCTGACACAGGGCCTCAATAGGGCCTAAAGCAGTGATGTTTTCATAGTTATTATTCTAAAATAAATAAAATGTTGTAATATAGTGATGTTTTATTATAACTGATAGTAAAGAACAAAAAAATTATATTAAGAATACCTTAAAAATTATGCTGACTTTATAACAAGTATTATGAATTCATACGAAATTTGAAACTTAACTTAAAAAACATATTATTAGGTATAATTTCCTTTTCAACCCCCGACGTAAAAACAGATATATGTTATAATTTTGACGTGTCTGTATGTGTATCTGTGTGATCGATTTTAATGTGGTTTCATATACAATTTATTATTCGGGCGATTAATGGTCAGCAGCTAATTTATAATTAGTGTAACAACTTGCCGTTACCAAATAGTGGATTAACGGGCAAAATGATCTGAAATGTGTTTTACAGTTTTCACCACATACTTTTTTTTTATTCTATGATGAAAAATGACACTTAAACTAAGGACTTTGAAAAATATGTTTTTAAATTATTTTCCTCAATAGAGCTAAAGGTGGTTTAAAAAATTCAAAAATTAAGTTATTATTTTCTTTGTGTTTCATTTTGTATTTTTTTAAGCATAAACTAATGTTCTCTATAATGGGGTGTTGCCATATCAAAATATTAATGTCTGTCAAATATAGTTGTGACATTGAAAGATCAATTTCTAAATTAATAATTATAATTAAGTAACATTAAACATTTTAAAACCACAATTAGCTAAAAAACACAATGACTTATCTAATTGGCCCCAAAGATTGGTTTTGTGACGACATACCACGACCTTTGACATGATTTCCCATCATATTCGAGACTGTATCAGCAGTCTGACATGATTATGTAAATTTTAATACTATATTGTCTTTGATAAAAGTACAAGCGATAAAAAGTTTTAATACAAAATAGATTTTTTTACAATACCCCAAAAAGGGTAACTGCCTCGTTCGATCAAGAGGCCTTCCTAGGGTTCGATTCCCAGATCGTTCAAAAATATACTATTGGGTTTTTCTAATAAGAAATTCTCACTAGCAGGCTGGAGTTTGGAAGTTTGGGTTGTTACACCAACGTGCCTTGGAGAGCACGTGAAGCAGTCGCTCCCGGTTGTCACGAACACCTATGACACTCGATATTGGGTAGTCAGTGCCGTCAAATATCCTGACAACTATTCCAACTATAGACCTCAGTTAGCATTCAGGCTTTCAGAGGTCAGTTGATGGAGGAGGTGGAAAAACTGATATTCAGGCAATACCAGGTTGGACTAGAAGCCAACCCCAATAGACATGGGAATAAAAAGGCTACGAAGAGACTCGTTCGTATTCGTGAGAATCCTGACAATCCCAAGTAACAATATATATATTTTTTTAATCAATATGGCGGCTATATGACACCTTATCCTGTTTTGGCAAAGTGCTGTATTTTAAATTTTTTATCTTATATTCCATGTATATTTTCTTAAAGATCGTGGCTTAATTTCGGAATGTATTATAACAAAGATAATATTCGAATATATAAAAATACAATAATAATAATAATAAGACACTTAATCTACATAAATATGTACTTAAAGTTAAAAAAATGACAAAAATATTTTTTCGGTTTTTTTCGACAAGGCACATCTTTTAACATTTTTATATCTATTTCAATACATTTTATTTCCTCTGTTTTCGTGTATACCATTCACATACATATATATACAGAACTGTTAACTGTCAAAAAATTGACATTTAAAAATGACTGAAAAACTAAAAAAAAAACAACAGACCATAATTCATTTTGACAGGTGGCGGTAACCCGTCAAAATCTAACATGTCAAATTTTGTATACAGGTTGCGTAAAAATATTTTGACATGTATTTTTTTTAAGTTATTTTGACATGTTTACATATGGCTCTGTGGCCGCTTCTTTCTGCTGAACAGGCCTCCGAAGACTCCCTTTTTATCTTTTTTATCTTTTGTAACTCCACTCACTGATAGCTCCGATTCGCCCGATGACCTGCGGATAAAATATATGATTTAACTGAGAGCTATAAGATTTTTTTATACTGCCAAACATTTAATCATATTTTTTATATTTGAATGTAATCCTTCGTTTTTTTATGGGAAAGGGGGCAAACGAGCAGACGGGTCACCTGATGGTAAGTCACCACCACCACCCATGCGCGTTGCCGGCCTTTTAGGTGGGCTCTTTTCTTGAAGGTTTGAAGTTAATATCGGTCCAATAATTTGTTCCATAGGCTGGTTGTGCGAGGCAAAAAGCTTCTGGAGAATTGCACAGTGATAGAGTGCCAATCATCCAGGTGATGGGATGGAAATTTTGTCGCGTAAGACGATGGCGGAAACCTGCGGTAGGTATAAATCGGAACAATTACTCTGAACGCTCCCCATACTACAAGCGATTGAGAATACAGAGTGAAGCTACATCTCTACGCAACGCCAAGTTGTCAAGGCGATAAGAAATATCCTGGCAATCGATGATGCGAGTCGCTCTCCGTTGAATACCGTCAAGAGGGAGAAGCTGGTACTGGGGGCCCCTGCATAGAGATGAGAACATTCCATAAGCAGCCGAAGCGAACGAAATACTGTCTCAATCTTTTTAGCAGATCAAGTTTCTTCGAGGCTAATTTGGATTTACCCTCTAAGTTACCGCGGAACTGGACGTTACCCAAAATATCGAAGCAAGGGTTTCCAATGCCGGCTGATTCAGTTAGAGAAGTACTCTTAGAGCAAGGTTATACGACTAATGGACACGCGGACCTGTGTCTTCGTGGGGTTAAATTGGACTAGATTAAGTCGACCCCAATATGAAACTTGTTGTAGCCGGCCATAAAAAAATCTATGATTTATGGTTTGTAGAAAATGTAAATGTAGTAGAAAAATAAATATGTACCTTGAAGCTGGTCTCTGGTCAAGAGCTGGTGATCCTCCGCTGCCAGCTACTGATGCTGGACGAGTGCTGCCTGCGCTGTTGCCGCCGTAAGCTACAACACATAACACTACTTTAAGTATATAATATATATGTATAACTTTTCATAAATAAAAAAAAATTAAATGTATATGTTATTTTACAGCAAAACACTTAAATAGTACAAAAAGATTAATATTAAAAATTATTGTCTAATGTTTCTGACTAATTAACTTGCAAAAAGTACTAAAATAATGTACTACACAACAATTAAAGTTATACGAAGCATTCACAACTAAAAATAGTATGAAAGTAAAAAAATACAGGTAAAAGTAAATTATAATCAAAATTATTAATACTTTTAATATATTTTTTTTTTTTTTTTATACTATAGGGGGACAGACGAACAGACGGGTCACATGATGGTAAGTGACAACCGCCGTCCATGGACACCCGCATCTCAAGAGTCGCAAGTGCGCTGCCCGCCTTTGAGGGTGATGAGGGATGGTGGATGCAGGAGCGGAAAGAAGAGAGGGGGGATGAGGAGAAAGGAGAAGAGGGGAGAGGAAAGGGGAGAGGGGGAGTTGGGCCTCCGGAAACCTCACTCATTTCGGGGAAATGCAACGCAAGCGTTACTTCACAACCGGTTTTCTGCGAGGCCGTTCTAAATTCATAACTACCCACAAATATGTACAAAAGTTATATTTCTACAACGAAAACTAATGACATATATTCACAATGATAACATAAAACCGGAACACCAACCACACCCACACAGCAGAAAGCAAACAAACAACAAAATATCAAAGCTTAAAAAAATAGAAGAAAAATAATAAAAAAGCACATTAAAATTTGACTGACAGTTACAGATATTAGCGCGTTGATCTTATTATATTAAAACAAACAGAAAGCTCTTCAGGCTTTTTACAATGTAGCGAACTAGAGCCATCATCAACTTATTTGGTAGGTTATTATTACACAGTCAATAATCAAAGTAAAATATATACATAAAGCACATTTTTTTTTATAATAATATATAATTTTTTATATATAATATACAGACAAATGATTAGATGGGTCACCTGGGTGGAAGTGACAAGTGCCTTACATGTACACCACACACCTGCAACTTAAGTCGTAAGTGCACTGCCCGCCTTGAGGGTAATAAGGGGTTGGGGGATGTGAGAATGGGAAAGAAAAGAGTGGGGGTGATGAAAGGGATGATAAGGGTAGAAGAAAGAGGAGAGGGGAGTTGGGCCTTCGGAAACCTCACTAATTTCGGGGAAATGCAACGCAAGCGTTGTTTTACAATCGGTTTTCTGTGAGGCCGTAGTATCGCACAGGTCGAGCCGGCCCATTCGTGCCTAAGCCTGGTTCTACCACTGTTAATGTATAGTAGTATACGGGTATATGTATACACATAAATATATAATTCCTTTAATATACATATATACTTACATATTAGCTAAACTATTGTAATACTTAATTGGTCAAATTAAAAAATCGTGAGCATGATCAAACTTACAAATATTTTTTACGAAATACTAGATCATTCACTAATTAAAAAATATCTATATTTAAATAAATAAAGTATGCGATAATATTAAACATATATTCTTATCTTGTAAATGCGTAATTTTTTATTCGATAAACATAAATTACTCTATGACGGCTGAACGAATCTGGATGAAATTTAACACAGAGATAGATTATATTCTGGAATAGCACAGAGGCTACATTTTAACTGACTTAAAAAAAGAGGAGGTCCTATGTTCGACTGTATGTATTTTTTATGCATGGAATGCGATTTCTCTGTTAAATATTTTTAGAATTTTTGTTATATATGTTAGTATCCTCCTGCGAAGGTCCCATTGCAACAGAATTAGGGTTTGACCATGGGATTCAAGAGAAGTTACCAAAAGTTTAAGTTGCACGTTTTTACCATTGAAAGAATTGCAGAAAAGAATTCAAGGGGACATTGAAGGTGGGTATCACCTTGTTTTAAAAGTCAATTATATAAAAATATATACCAAGTAATGTACGGTTTAAAAACTCCAGCAATTCTGGATGAGTAGAGCTGACAATCAACCTCAGAGGCGTACATTGGAAGTGACCTATATCTAGCAGTGGACGATGGCAAGCTGATAAATGATAAATGATCTTTATTTTGTAAATAGGTTATAACAACACTTTTACACGTCAAGAATATGATGATGATGATGAAGTCGTGGGCTAAAGATACTAGTCAATAATACCACAAGCCGTTTGGGATCTACGGTGCCACAGACAGACACACGATCAGGTACGTCAAACTTATTATACCTCTTTTTAGTCGGCGGTTAAAAATCATAAAAAATAAACATAATTGCTGGAAGATTTTTGACCAATTAAGTCTTGTGGAAAAACAAGGCACTCGGCTATTTTACCAAAAGTTTTTATCGTATAAATAGTTAATTTTTAGCAAAACTACTGATACAGGGTGTTGTCAGAAAGGTGTGGTCATATTTTAGGATCGTATAGTAAGTACATCCCGGCAATGACATGAAGCAATAAAAATATAAAGGTGAACTCGTGACTCGTTAAACTTCTAACATTTTAGTAAAAGAGAGTGCTGACATGAATGAAACTATAGGTATTCAAAACCGATAAAGATTGTGACATATCCGGAGTTTTTTCGATGTGATATGCATACAAATTAATATTTGAATGAAAAAAGTCATAAACATTTGTTCAAAAATGTGAATCTACATTAGGAAAAGTATTTTCAAAATAAAAATAAAATAAAAAACATTTTTTAAACAAAATCAACTCTCTTTGTTTTATATTTTTTTACAACCCCCTCACTAGGATTCATTCCTGTGTTGCGGGGGACTTAACAAACATTCAATCAACGGACACAAAGAACGCAAATTTTCATCCCGTGTGGGAATCGAACGACCTCTGGACCAACAAGTCACCAACCCAACAATTCAAAAACTATTTTACGTTTATACATAAAACTCTTAAAATTAAACCACATCTTTTAGAAACTCCCTGTATATTAATAAAAAATAAATAAAAATAAAACTCAATACATTTAACCCGATGTAAGATATACAACAAATGGCTGGCTCCTGTCCGCATGTACAACAAAAAGAAATATCCGTAAAAAAAATGTTCTGAAAGTGAAAGCCATTATAATAAAACAATATTTACAATTATATATATATACATATAATAGCTTACATACTCATTACTAGCACCTATATCTCCAATGGGGTAGGCAGAGAGTTTAGATTCACATATGTAAGTAATATGGACAAGGTCCTTTCCGATAATAATAATATATTAATTATAGTGTCACATAAATACCATCACATCTTTTTCTATTTCGTAACAGGTCACTTAGCGATCCGATTGGGATCGAATGAGGGGAATAGGTTTTTTTATATTATAGGGGGAGAGGCCGAACAGACGGGTCACCTGATGGTAAGTGACAACCGCCGTCCATGGACACCTGCAACTCGAGAGTCGTAAGTTCGCTGCCCGCCTTTAAGGGTGATGAGGGATAGGGGATGAGAAAGAGGAGAGAGAGCATGAGGGGATAGGAAAGAGGAGAGGGGGAGTTGGGCCTCCGGAAACCTAACTAATTTTGGTGAAATGCAACGCAAGCTTTACAATCGGTTTTCTGTGAGGCCGTAGTATCGCACAGGTCGTGGTTACCGTGGACAGCAATTAACAGTGTTAGGCGCGAATGGGCCTAACACTGTTAATTGCTGTCATCCGGGTGTTTGAGACACCGCCTAATAAAAAGTGGGAGAGACGCCTCTGCCTACCCTTTCGGGGGTATACGCGTGAGTGTATGTATGTATAAAAAGATATCTATAATAAAACTTATATATAAATCAATTATGAAGAAGAAAAACAATAGTACATTTATATCGATAGCTGTTGCTATTGATAATACAGATTCAATAATAATAAAATAAAACTAAAAAAGGAGTTTGAAAAAGGAGAGAAAGAACCTGCGATAGATGATTCACTGTTAAAAAAACCTTAGGCAAGCAACACTGACAGTTTAGTGACCGACAAAGAGGTGACAGGTAGCTTTGCTCCATGATGAAGTATCCCTGTCGGGTCAGAAACTAGTCAAACTTAAACGAAACTTGAAAATGCAACCGTATATTCTTAACAACCACTTTTGACTGGCCTGACTGAGCCAGAGGTCGTGGATTTGATCTATTGAATACAAGAGATAAATCCATGTGATCTACAAATTGTTGGCCCGAGTGTGGGTTTTATGTCTGTTGTTTGTATGTTCCTTAAGTCAGTTCTATTGGGGATTTTCTTTTTAATATTAAGTTTTTGTGTTTAAATTAAGTTATATAATGTAAAAGCATACAAAAAACAGACACAAACAACACCAAGACTCGGGACCACTATTATCACACATTTTTTTCCCGTGATAAAATCAAATACACGACCTCTGGCTCAGCAGTCATGGTAACCAACCACACATGCCAGTCAATATTAAAATTAGAAAATAATAAATCAAGCAGTACTCTTATATAATAGTTGTTAGTAAATGTATATATGAATATTTATATCTATAACTACAAAGCACCACTACCAAATCTCAATACAACTCCAACCCACCGGTTTCACTAGTCGAATAGAAATGCGATGTCGTTTCAACATTCTGCCAGTTATTATTCTGGCTATTCTGGCTACTCTGGTTATAGCCCTGCCAGGATGTGGCATTCCTATTGCCATCTCTGCCTTGATAATTGCCCGACATACGCTGTTGATAACTATTTACTAGCGCCGACACAGATTGCTTGTCTTGATTTCCTCTTTCGGTAAGATTAGCCTGGCGTTCGGGTAAATTCGGCTGCCGTTCGGGTAAATTCGGTCCGCGTTCGGGTAAATTCGGCGCTCGGTCCGGTAATGGCGGACGGTCCGGGGGTCCTGATAGTGGTAATGGTGGGGCTCCGTGGGCAGCTAGTTTTTAAATTTGTTGTTAAATTATCAACGTATTGGGGAGTACTCGATAATAAAAATGTCAGGGAAAAAAGTTGCATAGAGTATGTCCAAATTTTTTTGCGGATCGAAAATTCAGACTAGGTTATGTATACAGAGTGTAAAAAAAACTATACATTAGTTATAGTCGTTGTATATTAAATTTTGATATGGTTTCATTTCATAACATTAATTTTTATTGCATTGCAAACATATAAACTAGACTTTCAACAAGATAAAACAAATTGACGACAATAAGGACAAAAACACTGACCGAGCGAGACAAAACAATAAAAACAGCTGTAGTAAAACTTTATAAATGATCACAATTGTGAACTTATTATTTATATATTAAATAGTTGTTTATCAGTTAAATATTTATTAAAGACATGAGTTTTCGAGAATGCCTGACTATATTAGGACTCAATGGGGGTCCTTTATCAAGGCGTAAAGCAACTTCCTACGTTTGTGTCAAATGGACGTATGCAACAAATTACTTTCAAGGTACCATTTCACCTATTAATAAGACTCCCATCGGGTCTGCCACTAGTCGGGCATCCCTGAAACTGTATACCATTCACGATAGTCTGTATAATAATCATATAAAAATAAAAATGGTGGACTTACCGTCCCTTTGTGAGCGTATAAATTCAGAGTTAATATCTCGACCATTTGAGAATCGCGATCTTCCCCATGAGCTTGAAGTCTGTTCTGTATTTCTGTGATAAGAGACGATTTTATTTAAAAGATAACTTTAAGAAGGTAGAAATTGAGGATGTGGTTCTCGGTGGAGGAGAACAGGTCTTCGTGCCCCCTTCTCTCCCGTGAGTGTTGTAAAAGGCGCGTAAGGAATTGGACTGTAATATATCAGACAGTATATATACAGTCATACAGTGCCTGGATGACGGCAATAGGCTTGCTCGCTATTACGTTAGCGGGAATAAATTAAGGTCGTCAAAATGTTGGCTTGAGATTTCTCTTCTTACTACTTGGGGATATATGAGTATATGTATGAATGAATAAAAGAGAAGGTTTACATATGCCTTAAATCTTCTGTGGGGTAAGAACGGGGTAAAAAACAAATACCCCACAGAAGAGATAGAAGCAATGAGATGCCATTGAAACCTGGTGTTATGTTTTTGCTATTGGCAGAACCAAAGAAATATTAAAACCAAGACGAATAGCCGAATCTTTTTGAAGTAATGATTTTCTTGATCCATGATTTTTGTGGAATTTACAAAAGACACATTTTTTTAATTTACTTACTACTTAATGTTAAAAAAATATGACTGCGCATCAGCTCCATGATAAAGAGCCTCAGTAAGGACTCATTCAGAATTGTCTTAAAATATTAAAAAATATGTACCTGAATATAACTTCGGTAGCGTCATCTTCTGGTGGGGGTTGTCGGGGAGGCAGGGAGGGGAGTACTGAAGATTCTGAAAGATTAAAAGAACATTAATACTTTGTGTGTAATTCTCGGTAAAGTAGAATAGGGCCACCCTATCTCTTCCCACGGATGTCGTACAAGGCGACTAAGAGATTGGCTGTTATCAAACAGTATATATACAGTCATATAGTGGACAGTTGAAGGCAATAGGCTTGCCCTTAATTAACTTAGTGGGATTAAATTCTATCGTATCTACTTTGTTTTTTTAGTTAAATACATAATAATAAAAAGTAGTTAAAAGTAATCGGATGTTTTGGTCAGAAGATAACTTTCTTTTTATATTATGGGGGACAGACGAACAGACGGGTCACCTGACGGTAAGTGACAACCACTGTCCATGGACACCTGTAACTCAGCCGTAAGACCGCCTATGAGGACGATTAGAGGAAGGGGGACAGAGAGTGGGGGAGTTGGGCCTCCGGTATCCTCACTTACTCGGCAATACAGTATAAGCATCGTGTGGCTGTGTAAATAGTAAGTTGTAACATAGTGGTAATACTCCGGTCGAGCTGAAGCATTGCTCTACCATGGACAAATATATGTATTTAGTAATACGTGACCGTGGGAGAGCCATGCTCAGGCTCCCGCTCTCTTCTTTCCTTTTATCCTCCCTCTCCTATTCCTATCCTTTATCTCCCCTCCCCTGATCGCTCTTTTTGAGAGTGGCGGGCAGCGCACGACTCTTGAATTGCAGGTGTCCATGGACATGATAATCCCTTACCATCAGGTGTACCGTCTGTTCGTCTCTCTCGTAGTACAAGTTCTGTTTAGTTTAGGACCAGAAGGCAGCGTGTGAGATGTGAGGAGTTATTATTATATACCTATTTTCTCTTGAGTAATGCTAATTCTTTGTACGTCATGTTGGCTGGTTCTCTCCTGCTGTTCTGTTCTGTTCTGTGAGGATCGCTGTTCCTGCTGGCTGATGCGGTGCTCCTGTAGGATCTCTGCTTGCGACCGCGGCTTATGCCGGGGCTCAGGTGATGATGTCGGTGATGATGACGAAGAGGCGTTCCTGGGTGATGAATAAAAAATTTATTTTGTTATCAAAGATGTCAGATTGAGAAGGGTGCCACTTGGGTGTCACTTTGAAATCTGTTCAGAGTCTAATGGTCCAGTCCATGGTAAGATAAACTATTCTCTTTTTAAGGTATTTGGTTTTGCCAAAGTTTTCACTATTCTACTTCCGACTATAATCTATCTTTGAGTTGCAAAATGACTTTTTCTTTCTTCTTCTGTTTCTTTAATGGCCCTCTATATATTGCTATATAATAAATACTGTAACTTTTTCTTGCTACTTACTCGTGGAGTCTCCTTCTGATCTCTGCTGTGGGTGACTCACCCGGAGGTACGGCAGAGTATGGAGTTAACTGGAGTTCCGGAGGCAGTTGAGCGTGGAACGACAGCTTGGCCACCCAGTCCTGGAGACATACATAATATTGAAAAACTATTATACAAAGAACGCAGAGACCCAGGACAAGTATTTGTTGATCACACACATTTTTGTTCAGTGTTGGGATCGAACTCACGACCCACCACTACACCAACAGTCCAGTTACATTTCAAGTACATGTTTATAAATTAGAGAGTAATTTGACTTCTATTATAAATTACTAACATCTCAGTTTACATAAAGCAAAAAATATACTTCAGCGCCATCTAGGGAAGATTATTGTCATTACATAATACTACTGATCTTGCATCTCACTATTAAAGTTTAGTATGTATATCGAACTTATTAGTATGTATACCTATTACCTATGTACATCATTTATGAAATAGATGGGGTGGCCCTATTATACTCCACAGAGAACCATACGGCTATATGTATACAAGTTTCTATCATCATCAGTTGGGCTGCGGCCTGCAAGACATTGTCACCCACCCTAGTCAGACGATCCTACCTGTGTATCCTGCTTGGAAGATCATTACAATCTTCAATTGACAAGCTTTTAAGACAGGTATCCAGGGTGTAGAAGTCAATTTTCAACGTTCACTCTTTACAATGAGGTTGATTTTTAATTATATTTTAATTATATTACCTTCATCAGATCCTTAGAGGAGCAGGCGAAGAGATACTCTGCGCCATCACCACACGCCAGACGGAACACGTGCGCTCGCTTCGTGTAATCACCAGCTGGCTCGCACCGGGCCTGGGCAGGGGAGGGGTCATTAGTATATAGTATGTAAAATTGATAGGTTGTTTGTTAGTAAGATCATGTCATCATTATTATCATTTCCTGACATATCTCTATATAACAATTTTATTACGACCAGTTGAGATTTTTAGGTCAAAAAACAAAACAAAGGTCAGTAAACAAACAAGATCAATCAAAATTGTTTATTTCAACAGAACCGATCATAGGTATTTTTTAATTGGCAAGAAAGAAAGTCGGTTAGACTAAGTAAGTTGTGAAGATAGTTGCCTGTTGATTTAGGGTTAGATGTTATGGAGAAGAACAAACAAGAAACTCCAAGGACACTCTTTCAAATATTTTATAAGTTTCTTGTAACAGTTTATTAGTGCACATAAAATAAAATAAGATTATATATATCCTGAAATAACGTTTATGGTAATTACTATTCTATGTTAAGTAATAGCAGTCCGGAGATGACCAGACCCGATCAACTGCACCCGTTCACGAGCATGGCGCATGCTCCAGCCATTATGCTTCTGAACCATATCAAAGAGAGCCGAACGACCCGACACATCACCATTAGCACGACTTCTAGTTTTCATTATTTCCTAAATATTTTATACTAAGTAAGAATAATTTTACTTAAGTATACGGTTTATAAATGTAACTTACGAGAGTTTTTAGTGTCTTTAACAACTTTTTTGAAAATCAATAATGAAATATACATATAGGTTTATGAACAGTGGTAGAGCCATGCTTAGGCACGAATGGGCCGGCTCGACCGATGCGATACCACGGCCTCACAGAAAACCGGTTGTGTGATAACGCTTGCGTTGCATTTCCCCGAATTGAGTGAGGTTTCCGATGGCCCAATTCCCCCTCCCCCCTTTTCTCTCCCCTCATCTCCTTTCTCCTTTTTTCCATCTCCTCATCCCTCCTCTCTTCTTTCCGCTCCCTGCATTCCTTTGAGGGTGATGAGGGATGGCCCTCATCACCCTCAAAGGCGGGCAGCGCACTTGAGTTGCAAGTGGCCATGGACGGCGGTGTCACTTACCATCAGGTGTCCCGTCTGTTCGTCTGTCCCCCTATAGTATAAAAAAAAAAAAAAAAAGAAAAAGGATACTGACATTAAGAATGGCGACAGGCGGCGCTGCGGCCTTGGCGCTGGCGAAGTCCAGCTCGTCGCGGAAGAAGCAGAGCAGCTGTCCGCACAGCACGGAGTAGTACGAGCGCCACGAGCGGACCGTGGCGCGCTTGCCGCCGCACCCAGCCTCCTGCTTGCGCTCCAGGTACCCTGCCACACACACAACAGGTTACAGAGGACATTGGTTTTTTTTTTCATTTTTTTTATATAGGGACAAACGAACAGACATGGGGAGGGGGAGATAGAGGAGGGCGACAAGAGTGAGGAAAAAGGAGAGGGGGACTTGGGCCTTCGGAAACCCCACTCACTTTGGGGCAATGCAATGCAAGCGTTCCTTCACAACCGAAGCCGAAGCCGTACGACCCGCTAAACTTTACTTTCCCCTCATATCACCCCCTCCCCCCCTCGTCATAAGCCAAAGGGGACAGCGCCAGATTGAGTTGGCGGTGTCCCTTACCATCAGGTGATTCATCTGTTCGTTTATCCCTGTATATCACAAAAAAACTTTTTTTTTAATTTTACTTACATAAATGATCACATTTACTCCTCCTTTCTTGTGTTCCACTCACTCTCTATCATATCCGGATCCTAGACCTAAGTTGGAGCTAAGTAGACCTAGTTACTGCTGTTCCAATAGGAATAGCAGTAATTATTTCATATTAAAGCTAAGGGTTACCTTCGATCTCAACGGGTGGCAGCTCAGCAATGTCACCATGCCTGTGCCTGCGGAAGCTCTGTGTTCGACGCCGGGTCGTGAATGATGGGGTGCGTTTGGGAGTTTTTACAACCTGAAACAAATATTAATATATTATATAATAACATCACTTCCCGTGTGTCGTTAAAACCGATCGATATATACATATGTATATAGATCGAGAGGGGATCGGACTGTTATCTATCGGTATATATAGTATACATACAGTCAGTAAGTACAGTACCGTGCCACGATGACGTCAATAGGCCTGTTCCTAGTATTTATTTTTATATTGTAGGGGGACAGACGATACAGATGGGTCACTTGATGGTAGTTGACAACCACCGTCCATGGACACCTGCATCTCTAGAGTCGTAAGTGCGCTGCCAGCATTCGAGGGTGATGAGGGATAGGGTGATGCAGGGAGGGAAAAGAAGAACGGGGGATGAGGAGATGGGAAAAGGGGAGGGGGACAAGGGTGAAAAAAAGAGAGGGGGAGAGGGGGAGAAAAAGAGTTGGTATTCCAGAAACTTCACTAATTTCGGGGAAATGCAACGCAAGCGTTTCTTTATCACCGGTTTTTTGTGAGGCCGTGGTATCGCACCGGTCGAGCCGGCCCATTGGTGCCTAAGCATGGCTTCATCACTGTTAAACAGTAACAGTATGTAAGAGGGGCTAAAGACTCTGCCCACCCCTTGAGGGATAAAGGTGTGTATTTTTTCGGATAGTCTAATGTATACTATATGACACTTTCTCTATAAAGACGACATAAAACCTTGTAGACATATAACACCCATTCATATTTTCGGGATATGTATTTTTGTAGAAAATATAACCCTCCGTCTTGTGTAATCGAGTAAAAATAGGAAGAGGAATATACAGTAATTAAGGAAGGCAGTTTCGCAGGGTATTCAATTTTAACTTTTTTTTTATTTACATTTCAATAGAGATTATTTGCTTGTAAATTTTTCTTACACTAGAATTCGAACAATAAAGATTAACTAACAAGTGGATTACATCTTTAGTCCTAAAAACATAAGGTTGACTTTACTGTATTGACTAATATAATTATATAATTTATCACTGTATATGTGCCAGGACATATAATAATAACGTGTATTTAATAACATCAGGTACTATATGGTACTATGGTAACCAGAAAGCTGATAAACACAGTTATATATTACTAAATACATATAATACTCGTATATACATTACATCCAGACACAGAAAAACTTAACGTACTCATCACACAATTATTTGTCCTTGGTGAGAATCGAACTCGCGACCTCTCACTTAACAGTCAGGATCCCTAAAAACTATTTTTATTTATAGTATAGTGAGACAAACGAGCAAACGATGGCAGGTGGCACTTTTGCCGCACTAAAACACTTGTAATTCAAGAATCACAAGATTACTGTCCGCCTTTTTGGGTAGGGGAAAAGGAGAAGGGGAAAGAGGGAATGGGAAAAGGGGGTTAGGCTTCCGGTAACCTCACTCACTCGGTCACACAATGCTAGCTTTGCTTCTTGCCGGTTCTCTGTGAGGTTGTAGTGATACTCCGGTCCATACATGCCGAAGCATGGCTCTCCCACGTTAAAAACCACTACTAGACCAATATTTACTAATACTTACGCTCATGCTCTCAGCACGTTTCACGTTGTGTTCATTCTTGGGTAGTCGGTCAAACTGAGGAGCGGGAGCAATCGTTTCCTCTGAGGAGGCCGCGGTCACTGAGCCGACGAGACGTTCTCGCTCAGTCTGCAGACAAAATATATATTATGGAAAGAGCCGATGAAAGCCGAATATATGGTAGGTTGTTGAAGATTTTTGTGACGTGGCGATAGTGAATTCAAGTCGCAGATTCAAATATTGATTAGTGTGACACACTGCACGGTTGCGTGCGTGCGGTTTAAGTGATCACTTCTCCCCTACGCTGCCGCGCCGAGTGTTGTGGGTTGGATTCCCACACGGGACAGAAATTTGTGTGATCTACAAATAGTCCCTATTCTGGTTGTTCTGTGTCAGTTGTTTGAATGTTTGTAAAGTCCGTCGCGACAATGGAATTGATTCTAGTGAGGGAGCTTTTTAAAGAAGAAAAAAAAAGAGAATGTAAATTTATAATTTTAAACGGGCATTGCCGGATATTCGGACATGCAACATCCTTATTCCTTAAAACTATATTTTCATAAATAACAATGAAATAATAGGCAATACATTTTAAAAGACTATTGATATTTTTTTAAATAATTAGTTTTGCATTAGAATCAAGAATTTTCTTTGTATTGTAGGATTATAGTAATGGCAACCCTATGAGTGCGAGCGAGAGAGTGTGTGTATCAACGCCACATATACAACACGAATATATACATATATATAAAATAATAACTAATACTTGCACTAGTGCTGATTGATGGAACTATACAAACATACAAACAACGGTGACAAAAAACACCCAGAATAGGGACAAATATCGGTAGATCACATATATTTTTGTCCCATGTGGGAATCCTACCCACAACCTCTGGTTCAGCAGTCAGGACCACTAACTACTAGACAATAGGCTAGTCCTGTGTAATAACTAATATATATTAAAGAACTTACTTCTCTTTCTATAGCTATAGGTACAGGAGGCGCCGTCTCCCTTCTCCTCTCCTCTGTAATCCTTTCCATCTCTCTCTTTCTGTACTGCTGAAGACGTTCAGCTTCTTGGCGTTCAGCTGTTCTTCTTCGAGCTGCTTCTTCTTCATTGCGCTGCGCTTGGAATGCTTGTTCTACCTTTATGGAGAAAATAATACTTATTTATGTATTTAATATTATATTATGTAATTGTCTCATAGCGAGTTATTACTATAACGCGCTATTTTAAAGGAGTACTGGCAAAACCAAGATATCCCAACTCAACTTTTGTGTTGCCATCTATAGAGTTAATAGTTCAGGTAACTTTACGGGAGAAGAAATGTAAACCAGTCGTTTTGCTACACCATTTTCTGTTAGACGCCTAAAATTTGATCTGATGTACACTACTTCATATTATTACTTAAAGAGTTGTTCAATGTTAGCACTATTGGTAATAAATTATTTAAATTCATCAAAAATATTTACATTCCACAATTACTTGTACTGTAAAAGTATTGGATGTGAAAGTTGTGGAATGCGAACATGGGTTTAAACCATTATTTACACCTCAAACTAACACTTACTAAAGTTATTCTCTTGAGTGCATTGAACTTGTCTTTCTGTGCGTCTATGGTTTCTTCTAGATCTCTATGGCGGTTGATCAATTCTTCCACTTGCGCTACACTCTCTCCGTACTTGCCGTCGCGGACCAATGGCACTCTAGTAGAGAAAATAGGAGTTAGAGAAATAGATCAAAATTTATATTGACACAAACTAAGCATAGCTTTGCACTGTGCATATATCCCAATTCAAACACTTACGGAACAGGGGGCAAACCTATTTAACTACAGAACAAGACATGAGGTAGCTTACATCCGAAAAACGTACTATAAAGACATTTAAAAAAATCTACATAACACACAGCTAGCTAGTAACTTGATCAATTTCCTCACCTATTTGTAATCCAGTTATCCAAAGCATCAGCATCTCTCTTGAATACGAGCGCGTCCAGATGCTGTGTGTAAATCCTCTCGCGGTTAGTCCACGCAGCATCCAACTGAGATCTCCGCGAACGCAGATGAGACATACGCTCCTCTATTTCATTAGACATGAAGTGACCTTCTTTTACAAGTTTCTCCCCTGAGGAAAATAGTTTTTGTGTCGTTACTGGCGATGTCTATATACTACTTCGATGTCAAACAAGAGAACTGATTGTCTAATAGTAACCAGTTACCAGAGAATATACTACTAGAATTTCAGGAGTCACATGCGCTTTGCCAAAGCATTTACATAGGCTGTCTGCTTAAATAAAAAATCGCAGCCACTTGATCTGTATTTCTATTATGATAAAGAATTACAGGGTAAGAGTATCATTAAAATAAGAAATACTTCTATCTAATGATCTGCATCAAAACCAGTGCTAATAAGAAAGTGATTCAAGAACAGATCCTTGAGGATCACTTAACTTAATGCAGCAACAGCATGTTCAACGGAAGGTTCAGGAAACTGCCTGCCAAGTATAACGCAGTACTAGGACCTGCAGTACCAATAGCTACCAGCTCTTATCGTGGTCGTAATAACCCTCTTAGATAATATAATCTAATGTTAACCTATCATTCCTAAAGGTGGTCCAGAGATCATTCCTTGAAGAATACCATATAACTATATAACTGCGTCGACGTCACTTTTGCGATTATTTTGTTTTATAAAACACAAATAAATAGACAGCAGATATATCCCCAAGATAATCTAATATTTAATTAATTCAATAACGGTGGTCTGACGACAGGCCCTTGAAATACCCCTTATTATGGTAGAACTTACCGTCATTATACAAGGTGTTGAAAGCATCTTCTTTGGCTTGGATCTCCACTTGTATATCCCGGTGACGTGCAAGAAGACGCTCGGCTCCGGAGACGTCACTGGCGAGCTCTGGCGCTGTCACTCTAGCAAGGGTTTCATTGGTCCAGGCCCTGAGAAAGGATGTCCATGTAAGTATCAAAGGCTTTAAATAGAATTTAAACAATTATTATTTCAATGTCATTTTGAAATTGTATCTAACCAAAGCCAAAAAAACTATATAACTTTTAAACAGTCTATAAGAATATAACATCAATGTAATATATGTTGATCTATTATGCTATAAAAAATCTATATTTTACTAGTTTTAGTTATGCTGGTTGATGAAAAAAAAAACTATTATTATTATATATGTATTATAATTTAATAAGATTTGACTGTTTCTAGTCAAACTTATTAAATTGTAAAATTTGACCCCCAGGATTACGACATTTACCATCACACTACGAGTCATAGAAGCGGAACAGTGATAGTACAGGTGAAACTGCATATAATTGCCGGTCATTATATACTTACAGTAGCTCATGATAAGTATCGAAGTACGCTTGCAGCTGTTCAGCAAGTTCCAGTTGTTGGCTGCACTGCTGGGTCAGGGAGACCAGAGTTGTAAGCGACTCAGTCACGTCCTCCAGCTTTGATGTTACATGCTCCTTCGCGTCGGGGAAGGCTGTGCCGAGTCTGTGTTGGTAATAGAAGAATAATTAGACGTACGTTTCTAGACGTATTTGGCTGACTAACGAATATTGATAGAGTCCTTTTGAAATGGTTACATGAGGTAAAAATGTGGCTCGTAGGGCCATAACTTGTGCTGTGACTGAATGTTTTGAAATTTGGTTGGTTCGTTCGACCAAAATATTAAGCTACATTACTGCTAATGGTTTGGCTGTAAACGAAACTTTTTACATGGTTACATAGGATAAAATTCTAAACAATGTTCAATAACAATATTATTGCTTTGTCTGTACGAGTCTAGGACATAAAGATATCACGGGGTATCTAAATCTTCTGTCGAGGCATTCAAGTATATTGAATGACAATGAACAGGCTTGTTTTTGGAAAAATGTTTCTTTTTTTTCATTTACCTCACAGCTTCCTCTTGCAGCTTATCGTGGGCATGCTTAATGGCATCTAGATCTGCGCTGAGAGCACTCAGCATCCTCTTCTGCGCGTGTAACTCGTGCAGTTCCTTGGGGGGAGCGGTATCTCCCAGAGCTGACTCCTTTTCCGCCACCCAGGCTGCTGTCTCCTCAGCCGAGCGGTCGAACTCGTGGACCTGACGGGCGCCTGCCAATGCCTAAAACAACCACACGTATTATTATATTCGTTTTTTTTACCGTAATTAGGAATACTATAGCTTCTATAATATTTAAATACATACTTAGATAACTTGTTTTTAATACATACACATTATACACCGTTCGAGAGACATGCTTAGGCACGAATGAGCCGGCTCCACCAGAATTATACAGTGGCGTAGACATAAAAATGCTTGCATTATATTGCCGACTGAGTGAGGGTAAAGGAGGCCTAACTCACCCTCTTCTCTTACTCTTACCCTCATCTCTTTCTCATTTTTACAGTCATCATAATTTCATTGATGAACCGCTTGATCCTTAACTAGACAGAGCTTGACTATGGCAACCAGACTGCGCTTATACATACATATATTACTAAATACATACATTATAGATACATTAAAATACATATTTACATTAGGAGTTTGGACTTGTGGAAGGTGGCTGTGATAGACTGAATACAGAAAACAGAGAATGTGTTTTTATTTAGAGAGGCCTATGTCCACCAGTGGACAGCACCATACTGCATCTTAATAATAAAGAACCCGTGTCCTTTAGTGTAGCAGTCAGGTGATCACTAATCACTAGACCAACAGACTAGATGTTTTTATGGTATGTATTTTTTTTATGCTATAAAAGGCAAACGAAGAGACGGGTTACCTAATGGTAAAAGACAACCACCGCAAATAAATACTTGTAACTCAAAGAGTCACAAGTGCGCTGACCACATTTGCGGGTGATGAGGGGAGGGGAGAATGGAGAGGGGTAGTTGGGCCTCCGGTATGCATTTGCATAGCATTGTTTTGTATACTGGTTTTGGTGTAACGGTGTGGGGCCGTGTGTGGCCGTGGTATGACTCTGTTGGAGTCGGCCTATTCATTGCTTGGTAGGGCTCTTGTATGAGTGTTTTATTGTCTACAGTACGAGCTGTGCTCACTTTGTGTCTAGATGGCGATGTTTTATATACATATATGTAACAAAATAAAAATACTTAAGCCTTACTTCTTGTCTGGCCAACGCTAACTCCTTCAAATCATCCCAAAGTCCTTTAATATCATCAATCCTCTGCTTAACTCTGTCTGCTTCTGGAGTATTCTCTTCTAAAAGAACGCTTCCTGCTTCGCAGACTCCTTCGATACGACCTTCGTTTGCTGTTAACAATAAATGTAATATTATTGACTTAGAAGTTTGGTTCATGGTGGAGTAAAATAGGTCCATATCCTTCCTTCTCGGTGGTGTCATTAAAGGCGACTAAAGGATTGGACTGTTATCTATCAGACAGTATATATACAGTCTAACAGTGTCGTAATACGTTAGTCGGATCTAATTGCAATTGGCAAAACGTGGGTGTTTGATAAACCTCGGCCTGCTTTTATGGATTTTCTTCATGGTGGATTGAACAATTGCAAAACCAAAAAAATACATAAGATTTTAAATATTTATCTTTACACATTCCACCTAATAGTAAAGTAAAGTAATTAAAACTATCATAAATTATACACGGTGTGTTTTTTTTTGGTTTTAAGGTTTTAATAATAAATGCTTACCATGTAACTGTGTTAGGAAGTTATCAAATGCCTGCTGCAGCGTCTCCACATGTTCCACGTCCAACCCGTACTCCTCGCTAGCAGCCATAGCCATCTGCTCTCCAATCCACTCCTGGACTTCCTCGCACTCTTGGACGAACCTGGACAAGGGAAAGAGATGATATATGACTTCCAACCTTAGAGTTTTGTCGACTTGGGATAATTTTTAGGGGTTAATTCATCATTTATATTTAAATACTGCCTTCGCTATTCATCCGTCTTTTCTCTTGTTTAATATCCAAAGAGACTTTCACGGCAATAGACTTGATTTTTTATATTATATATACATATAAATGTTTTTATATAATAGGGGGACCGACGAACAACCGCCATCCATGGGCACCTGCAACTCAAGGGTCGTAAGTGCGCTGCCCGCCTTTAAGGGTGATGAGGGATGGGGGGATACGATGAGGGAAAAAGAGGGTAGGGAAGAGGAGAGGGGAATGAGGTGAGAAGAAACAGGAAAGTGAAAGTTGGGCTTCCGGAAATCTCACTAATTTCGAGGAAATGCAACGCAAGCTGCTTCACAACCGGTTCTCTGTGAGGCCGTGTTATCGCACCGTTCGAGCCGGCCCATTCGTGTCTAAGCATGGCTCTACCACTGCATAGCGTTGGTTAACCAAAAAATAATAATAAAAAAAACTTCTCAACTTAACCCATACTACTTCTCATACGCATACTACTACATACATACAACTTCTGTCTCTCTGTTTATATAAACACTTACTTAAAATATTTTAAGCTCTGTTGTAATCGCTGTTGGCGTTTCGCCGATAGAAGCTTCATGTCCTCGTATGTGGTCTTCAGGTCATCCATCTTCTTTTTGACCAGTTCCCCATCAATAGTGGCTCGATCCTGTATAGAAAAAAAAAGAGAAAAAAATAGTTATTTAAAAGACATTAGGAATAATTGCTGTGTCGCGGGAGACTTTACAAACATACAAAGAACACCCACCCGGGACAAATGTTAGTGAACGACACAATTTTTTCTCCCGTGTGGGAATCGAAGCCACGACTTCTGGCTTAGCAATAAGGGCCACTAATCACCAGACCAACACATCAGTCGATGTGATATTCCAGCCTATAATCTACCTCTGCGCTCATCCAGATCCATTCAGCCGTTCCAGCGTAATTGAGACAAGATCATCCATTCATCTTTATTCATCTTTTTGCATTTGTAATACTAAAAAAAGTCTATTAAACTGTTCTCACCATTAAACCACTAGCAGTTTTTTCCAGCTTCACGACTGTGGAATCGAACCCGGTGAGTTCCCTCTGCGTGGCTTCCAACCTTCGCACCAGCGCCAGCGCCGAGTCTTCATCTCTTCCCACATCTGAAGAGACCAGGGCAACACGGCGTTCTAGCAGCCAGGCTTCTGCTTCTGATACTTCTGAGGCAAGCTGGAGATAGAGAAAAGAAATGTATACTTACATACATACGCTCAACCCTATATACCTCAAGGGGTAGGCTGAGGTTTATAAGCACCTACATATTGCCAATTAGAATTTGGTCCCACTAACGTAACTATATGACTGTATATATACTGTCTGATAGATAACAGTCCGATTCCTTAGTCGCCTATAACCCATTCCACTGTGTGCCCCATTCTACTGCTATACTTATCTACAAATATGAGAAAAGAAGAAGTTTTTTGTTTGTTTTAAAAGCTAATCTCTGAAACTATTTATACAATATAATTAAGAGATGTTTTTGTAATGGATTGAGGAACAATATACATATATCTGCGCAACTGCTTAAATGGAGCATATCATTGAGACGAATTGAAGTATTGGAAGGTTTATTAATTAATTTATTTGCCTAATTTAATTGTTAATCATATAATCAATGTAAGAACTTTAATCAAAATATATTTATAATGAATTTATTACTTGTTATCATAGTTCAATACTGAACCTAAAACAATACGTGCGCGTCATTACTTTGTATAAATACGAGCGAAAGTTCGAGCGCAAGGGAACCTCTAAAGGAGTTTGTGAGCAGACACGCCACGGGGATGTTTGAGCGGGCTGACTGCTCTTATCTTCCCCACCTGGTAGGCATTGCTCCGCTCCCACATCCAGACGCAACGACACTCATCCGGAGGCGACTAAAACGCCCCGCTCGGGAGCTCATATCAGTTCCCTCAAGCGGGGCATTGGCTTCGCCATCGGATGCAGACAGCCAACCACCGACCTCTAGCAGGTGGCTCCCTGGACCCCTTTTCGGAGGAGCGATCAGCGAGCAAACCTCGAGGGCGGTGAACCAACACCAATGACCCGCTCACAGTGGTGAGCTGCGAGGAAAACTACTATAAAGACTCCAAATAGTCTCCCCACCCTCCTCAACAGGGGTGAGATGATACCACTATGTAGCGCAAGGCATTCTCGCTCGAGCAGTCGGACCGTGCGGTTCTATGTACAACTGTTGGTAAGAACTAAAAATACATCTTTAAACGCTTTTAGTGTTGTTTTTATTTACCATTACAATAGAAAACCAGTGCGATGTAGAAAATGACTTCAGCATGGCTGTCGTCACGCTTTTTAAAAACAACCCACTCGCCGCTTATCCGTCATATATAATAATTTCTAAAGTGTACTATTCACTTGACTAAATTCTAATTAGCAAAATGTGGGCGTTTTTTTTAATAATGATAATAAATTCAGACATCTCACACACCATCGTTTGATCAAACTGAGCAGAGCTTTAACCATAGCCATGCTTCTGCACGAATGGGCCGTTTCGACCGGAGTATCAACACAGCATCACAGAAAACCATGCTTGAAGGCCTTACCCTCTTTTTCCTCCTCCTTTTCCCCTACCCTAAAAGGAGGTCAGCACTCTCGTGACTCTTGAAAAAAAAGCCGTTAAAAAGCTCAAGCTGTGTTAACCAGACTGATATATTTAATAAATCTGTAAATATGTGTATATATTAAGTCGTGATTATTCAGTAGCACAAGCATTCAGATAATAGATATTATGCTTATGGTAGATATACATACATACCTTTGGCATTAAGTCCACCTATGTACATGTCGTGCATATAGTATTAGATAATATTATTATAATAATTAAACTGGTACCTCTCTCATCTATTTGCACCTACTACCATTTATTTTTGCCGCACCCCAATGTTGACTGGGAGAGAATGCCTGAGGCATTAAGTCCGCCTTTGTACAATATATGCAGTAAGTCGAAAAAAAAATACATACAATCACGCCTAGCACGCGTAGGTAGACAGAGGTATTAAAGTAAGACAAAAATGTACATATTAATTACTTAGTTTATTTTATGCTCCCCATATAGCACATTTTTTGCAACCCCCTGTATATATAGACTGTTCACTGACCTGTAACAGCTCACATCTCTCCTGTATGAGCTGCGTGCGGGCGGCCGCAGCCTCCAGCAGCGCGCGGTAACATGCGGATAGATCTCTGGCCCTCGCCTCCAACTCTCCGGACGCGAAGTGGCCGCGACGAGACAGTTGCGAAGCTCGCCCGATCAATGCTTTTATTGATGGCTCTCTGCATTACACAATAGAGTATTTTAGGGTAGTGAAAAAAAATTATGAAATTTAATTAAAATTTAAAATTGATGTAGAAATATACTTAAATATGATTTTGATTCATAAAAGCACATTATTGTTTTACTATATTAAAATTAAAAGTTGTAATTTTTAATCTGTATATCACGTGACCTAAAACACGGGCCGCCATGTTGTGACGTCATATAGGCAAAAACTGTCAGTTCAGTGTAAACAGCTAGGTACATATTTATAGTTGTTAACGTTGAATGAGTGTGAGTGTTTTTACCAATATTTTATCAAAAAAATGACAGCGTTTTCACAGGAATAAAAAAAGGTTTAAAATGTAATTTACTTTTATGGCAAGAAGGCGTGTTTATTTTTAAAAATAACACTTTGAAGTACTTTTACAACCATAGTGGAATATCCTATAAAAAATTCAAATAAGTTGGTATTTAACTCTTCTCGTCCCTTACACACGCGCCGCTGTGTTGGTGAGATCGCTAGTTCGAAACTATACTCAAACTCAAATCGTTTATTGCAACCATCAGAATCAACCAAAAATCATCAGAATCGGTTCACCCAGTCGAAAATTCTGAGGTAACAAACATAAAAAAAATACAGTCGAATTGAGAACTTCCTCCTTTTTTGAAATCGGTTGAAAAGATGTTTTTTTTCTTTATCGGGATTTTTTTTCATATCTCGTCTGTCTGTCTTCGTTTTCCCTAATACCGTATAGAGTTATATATTATTTATTTAATGAATAATCTTAATCGAACCTTAACTCAATATTATAAATGCACTAGTAATGTCTGCAACGACGCGATTACCTCACTACCTACAAGATTCTAGTCAGTTATCGAACAAAATGACACATTGATATTATAATAAAATGTAATTAAACTTTGAAAAATAATAAAAAAAAAAATTTTTTGTGTTCCTTTCCTCTAAAAGATAATAGAATCATTGGGTCGGTCGGTCGGTCTGTCAAGAAAGCTTTTTTTTTAAGATACCTCAAGCACTAGGAATAATTCCTGTGTCGCGTGTTTATTGCGGATACTATTGTGGATCACACAAATCTGTCACAAGTGGGAATCGAACCCACAACCGCTTACCAGTGAGGGTCCCTTACCATTAGAGTTGGACTACCTGGTAGTCGAAGATAAATACCTTGAGATTAGTTCAGCTTCCAAAGCAAGATGTTTCTTCATAAGGGTCTGGGCTTCTGCTAGGGTAGAGCCAGCTTCCTCTTGCTTCACAGAAGATTCCTTCTCTTGCATCCTGAAATATATATATATATGCATTTATATACTAAATATGAATGCGAACTCAACCAATCTTACATCATGTGATCCTCACTTTTTGTTGGAGGGATAACATACATTTATTTAAATAAACGGTTTTACTCACGTGTTTGGGATGCCCAACTAGTTTCGGTCCCGACGGGAGACCTTTCTCAAGTCGTCCAGCAGTGACGGTAAAAGACATCACACGCGAGTGAGTAACAATTTATTTTAAATTAATATGAATGTACTCACGAAATTATTTATTGTAATAATATCCATTGTTCCTAAAAGTGAGAATAGCCATAGAGATGGACTTACCATCTAAACTCTTCATCAGCATCTCTATCCCATCTGTGGAGTAGAGCAGCATCTTCAAGGTTGTCGCGACGAATCTGCATCGGCTCTTGAAGCTGGCGGTACCTAAGGGAAGATGAGGTTAAGTGAATTTGAGTCTTATTTTCATGGATGGGCAAACATTTACTGAACTACAATATTATTTAACATTGTTGCTGTTTTTATATACTTTATAATGAAAAGGGCAATAAAATATTGGAAGTAAATTAATAAAATATTATAAAGCGTGACCTTTAAAATGGAATACTTATTTTAATCACTGAAAATAACAATCACTAAAAAAAATGTAACAGGTTATGACCATAATAATCACCAGGTGTTATCACCTCCGTTTATCATAAATACAGGTGGAATGTTTTTCTTTTATACACTAGGGGGACAGACGAACAAACGGGTCACTTGATGATACGTGGCAGCCTCCGTCCGTGGACACATGCAACTCGAGAGCCGCAAGAGCGCTGCCCGCCTTTGAGGGTGATAAGGGATGAGGTTATGCGGGGAGGGGAAAGAGGGGGAGGTAAAAATAGAAAAAAGGAGGGGGTGAGTGCCCGCTGCTGTGACAATACTTACAATAGTCACTAAGAGCGCGTTGGTCAAAAATGGGTTAAAATATATAAGAACTGGAAACGTTATTGTGATTAAATATAAGGAATATTCGTAAACAATGGATGAGTGAACATTACAGTGGGAGAAGCGAGTGTTGTTAGGTGACACGTGGATTTGAAAAAGTGATAATTCACTTCAAAAAGTAGACAACCGACTTTAATGCGTCTATCATAAAATTTAAGACTAATATGGTTTTCTCATGGATGCCATTGTCACAACTGGACCAAACTCTCATCTAACTACCCTTGAAGTACATCCTTTCCAATAAAAAAAGAATCATCGAAATCGGTTGGCGTGATATTGAGTTATTCGTCCATTTGTCGCGCACATGCTTAATGCAAATTTAATACTTATATGGTTTTCTCATGGATGCCATTGTCAGAAATGGACCAAATTGAAATGGGACCACACCGGAAGTGCCCGATTTCAAACAAAAATCATCAAAATCGGTTGAAAGTTCTGAGGTAACAGACATACAAAAAAAATACAGTCCAATTGAGAAACTCCTCCTTTTTTGAAGTCGGTTGAAAATTTAACAAATACAATTAAAAAACTACTTGCTAGATTTGAATGTAACAAAAACAAATATATTTCTAGACAATTAGACAACACGGTTATGAAGTGTCAATAGATTGAACGAATATGTTCACATTCTCCACTATTCAGAAATAAAATATCAATTATTAATATGTTTAAAAAAACAACTTTTCAGACTTTTCTGTCAATAGATTCCATATTTTATTTTTTTATGCGATAGGGGGTAAACGAGCAGACGGGTCACCTGATGGTAAGTGACTACCGTACCCATGGACACCCGCAACTCAAGAGTCACAAGTGCGTTGCCGGCCTTTTAGGTAGGAGTACGCTCTTTTCTTGAAGGTTTGAAGGTCGTATCGGTTCGGAAATACGGCAGGCGACAATTTGTTCCATAAGCTGGTTGTGCGAGGCTAAAAGCTTCTGGAGAAGCGCACAGTGGTGGAGTGCCAATCGTCCAGGTGATGGGGATGGATATTTTGTAGCGTAGGACGATGGCAGAAACCAGCAGGCGGTATAATTAATTTTACAACCTAATTCCTAATAGTGCCTGAATGACGAAATAGGTTTGCCCCCACTACGTTAAGAGGATTAAATTATGCCCACCGATTCGGGGACAAAGACACACACACACACACACACACACGCACACACACACACACAGGAGTGTATGTATGCAATTTGAAAAGGCGCATTAAAGTTTTAGATGAGCTTAAAATTTTGGAAAAATATGTAAGAAACTTTGTTATTCACAAATTTCTTTAATTTTAACATACTATCATGTAACAAACCTTTTAACAGCTATATCAGCTTTGTTCAATATCTGTGGGGCCATAAAGTGCTTGCTGTCGGCGAGTTGCTGCGCATTGTCCGCTAGTTGCGTGGCCACGTCGGCCTTGCTCAGGACTTGCTGCTCCAGCCGCGTGTGACGCTTTAGCAGGGCTGTTACTGACGCCAGATCTTTGCCTATAGAGGAAAGTGAGATTGATTTAGAGAATGAGTGTACAGGAATTAATGAGCTTATTTAGTTCTTGTTATTCCGGGTATAAAAAGTTTGTTTTAAGAGAGTTGACGGAAGAGAGATGGATCCCACATTACTCGCCACTACGCTGCCGCACCGAGTATTGTGGGTTCGAGCCTCGCACGGGACAACACTTTGTGTAATCCCATCCAAAAAGTTCTTCTGAGTCTGCGTGTTCGTTGTGTCCGTTGCTTGATTGTTTGTCCCCCGCGACAAAGGAATTAATCCTAGTGCGGGAGTTGTCTTTATAAATAAAAAAAAAGTTGCGTGTAGTTGTCATATGGATGATTTCGCAAAAACAATCAATTTTCAAAATGTTCACTCTAAAACATGACCATATCTTTCTGAAACATCCTATATATATAGATATGTTCTTTTTATATAATATTGAAACTGTAATGTATATGAATAAGATCATATATAGCTAACCGTGGTCCTCGCTCAAGAGCTGTGCCTCCACCTCATCGAGCCAGGCGGTGAAGTCATCCAGCCCCCGGAGGTAGACCCTAGCCTGGTACGCCTCCTGGAGCCTTTCCCGCCTCAACTTGGCCGCGGCCTGCAACTCCCTCCACTGGTTTTCCAACTCTTCTACGTGCTTTGCTATCTCTTGCGATGCATAGTGTTTGCTCTCTGTGAAAATAAGAGATTAATATTGACGATGAGCCGAATGTTGGGGATTCGATTTACCTAATTTGTGTGATAATAGCTGTAAATATAGTAATTTTTAGTGTTAGTGTCACTTGGTATGATATAGAGATTTAAACAAGAGTCCTAATCCATTTCACACATTCTAATCTGTCAAGCATTTAGAAGATATAGTGAAACCAATAAACACATACATACAAATATATGAACCATAGGTTAGTCGAGTAGAAAACATTTAAAAAGCTCCTACGCAAAAAATACTTATATTTTAAGGAACAACCTTCAAAAAGTGCCCTTCATCATTTTGGAAAAGAGCTGATACTAGAGACCGATATTAATTAAACATAGCTAAGATCCACCACCGCAAGGAAACCGCATCGAAATCGGTCCATCCGTTTGAGAGCTACGATGCCACAGACAGACACACAGACAGACATCGACGTGAAACTTATAACAGCCCTCTATTTGCATCGGGGGTTAATAAAAGCAGTGATAACTAGAAATTGTAAAATTATAAAACGAATGCACACCCATCTCTACCATAGGTATGCTTGTACTTATCATCTAACAAAACGGCATATAATTTTTTTTGAATTTATAAAATAATTTCATAGCATACCAATAAGTGTCTCTCCATGGTTGGCTACGTCATCAATACGTCCTTTGTTGGTCGCTAGCTCCGATTCGAAGGCCGAGTGCTTTTGTATCTTGCTTTGTAAATTTGATAGCTCTCTACGAATAAAAATATATACAAGTTATTGTAGACATAAAAACTTATTTCAAGGTGGACAATAGGGGCACCCTATCTTTATGGGGTGACCCTATTCTCCACCAAGAAATAAGTTATACACTGACTGTACTAAAGTGGAGAATATAAAAATAGGGTGACCCTATTCTCCACCGAGAAATAAGTTTTAATTTATTGTCATAAGTGTAGTAAAAGGCAATTTAGGGATCACACTGTTATCTATTAGACAGTGTATATACAGGCGAACAGTGGATAGCGACAAGAGGCTTGCCCCCTATTACATACATACATACATACATACATATTTAATATCACGCCTCTTTCCCGTGGGGGTTGACAGAGACCACTTCCTTCCACCGACAGGATCGTCGGTTAAAGGTACTTTTGACCTGGCCTTTGCTTTGCTTTGCTCCGAGAACTCCATTTACATCTGCCATATAAATACCTTTTGTTAATCTTCTTTCATTCATCGTTTCGATATGCCCGAACCAGTACAGCATACTTTTTTCTATTTTAGTCTCTACATCCTCTTTCACACAACACTGATCCCTTACCACACTATTCCTGACTCTGTCATTCAATTTCATATCAGCTATATTCCACAATGCTCTCATTTCTACCGCATTAATTCTACTTTCATGCTTCTTCTGCCATACTCAACTTTCGCTACCATACATAAGTGTTGGCACCACACACACCTCTATGCACAGCCACGTGAGCCTCCATTGAGACTCTGTGGCTGGTCACAAAAGTATGCAATTCGCCATTATTCGCATTACCTGCACTCACTCTTCGTTCTATATCACCATCACACTTTCCGTCCCTAGTAAACTTTGATCCCAGATGTACAAATTCATCCACTTGTTCCACATTTTTACCACCTATCATAATTTCACAAAACGTTCTATTTTCATCCCCTATTAAGTAGGGCTAAATGATGCTTAAATCGCCCTCCCCTTTTATTATACAACTTAATTTTCAAATCTGACAGCAATAGGCTTAGGCCTGTTAGGTTAGCGGGACCCAGTTCTAATTGACAAAATATGACCATTTAGAACACCTTTGACTAAACATACAAGCGGAAGCGTATGAGCTCTTAGCATTACACTCCCTCTGAGCAGTCAGGTAAGAGTATATATATTACCTATAGTTCTGATCGTTGGCTATCTGCATTTTGAGAGTGATCCATTCCCGTTCGTGGTACAAGTTTCTGAGGAACTGGTGGAGCTGACGAGATTGTTCAAGCATCTCTCCTCGGAGCTTGCAGGATTCCTGTGATGAAATCAGATGTTTTGTTATGAAGTCTATTTCTTTTTTATTATATACTGACAGAAGAACAGATGGCTCATTTGATGGTAAGTGAAAACTGTAACTCAGGAGTAGAGGCTGGAACGAACAGGGAGGGTGGGGGGGGTGTTTAGGGGAGAGGTGAAAGATATATAGCGGTCTGTTACCTTTTTACGGGTAAGTTAAACCAATTAAGATAAAATTTTGGTATGTAGATACTCCGAACATTAGGAAGGACAGAGGAAACTATAGACATACTATGCGGGCATAGTCGCGGGTAGAAGCTAGGAATATTATAAATGCTAATGTAAGTCTCTGTGTTTTGAGTTACACATGACCTTGACAAAGGATAAGGTCGTGGCTATCGTTCTTGAAAATATACCTTGAAGGTGACAAAACAGGATATCAATATTTGTATGGAAGACCTATCATTTTTTTATTGCTGTCGAGGTTCTATGCATACCAAGTTTAGCATTTTAATAGCATATGGGGACAAGCACCTGATGGTAAGTGACTCCCGCCGCCCATGAACACTTGCAGGTAGAAAACCACAAGAGTGCTGTCCGACTTTTAGGGTAGGGGAAAGGCAAGAGGAAAAAGACGGGAATGTAAATGGGCGGTCCGAATGCGAAGAAGTCGCGGGCATCAACTAGTAATTTAAAGATAGCAGTCAAAACTAATTTTGACTATTATAATATAGCTTATAAAAGTACTTTTAGATGGGTTAGCGTTTTGACTGCAGAGTAATACGAGTACAAGAAAAACAAATTCATGTTTTATTTATTTTTTTAAATTCATGTTTTATTTATTTTTGTAGTGGTAGAGCCATGCTTGCTTAAGCACGAATGGGCCGGCTCGACCGGTGCGATACCATGGCCTCACAGAAAACCGGTTGTGAAGTAACGCTTGCGTTGCATTTCCCCGAAATGAGTGAGGTCTCCGGAGGCCCAAAATCCCCCACCCCCCTAATGATAGCGCTGTTAACGAAAAGGATACCCCAGGGGGGTACCAGCGCTAGCGTTGGAGAATCCCCCCCTGGACGTCCACCCTCAGTACGGATTATGCCTGAGCGTGGACGCCCAGGCTGCCCCTCGTACTCTGGGGGGGGCTCAACTGCGCTCTCAAAATCTGCTCGGGGCAAGAGAAGGCACACCATGGCAGCCCCTGTCACGTTTACCGTGGATTTTTGTAACATCAGGGGCTTACATTCGAACCTCGACACTGTCCACCACCACCTTGAGACAGCAAAGCCGGCCTTGCTCTTTTTAACCGAGACGCAGATATCATCTCCAGCGGACACATCCTACCTCTGCTACCCTGGGTACGGACTGGAACACTCCTTTGTTCCTAAGGCTGGTGTATGCGTGTACGTTAGAGATGATATCACTTCTCGCCGCCTCGGCAATCTTGAAGGTAGGGACCTCTCCATCTTATGGCTACGTGTAGACTGCGACGACCATCCCCGCATCTACCTATGCCTCTACAGGTCCCATAGCGGTGATGCCGAAACGGACCGACTCATCGACCACGTCCAAATGGCTACAGACTCAGTGTTCCAGCAGGTCCCATCCGCAGAGATCGTGATTCTTGGCGACTTTAACGCCCATCACGCCGAATGGCTTGGTTCGCGCAAAACCGATCATGCGGGAAGATCTGTTCACGATTTCGCCTTGGCATATGGCTTGACGCAGCTGGTAGCTACGCCTACGCGAATCCCAGATGCAGAAAGCCACGTGCCTTCACTGTTGGATCTTCTGCTGACCTCACATCCTGACGGCTACAAAGTATCCGTTGAGGCCCCTCTTGGCTCTTCGGACCATTGCCTGATTAGGAGTATAGTGCCACTCGTTCACTCGCTGCGGCCGCGAGTAACAGGCAGTCGCCGCGTATGGCACTATAGGTCAGCAGACTGGGATGGAATGCGAACATTCTTTGCATCCTACCCATGGAGGCAGGTTTGCTTCTCGCCGGATGATCCCAATGTCGTTGCTGACTCTGTCGCGGATGTTGTGCTTCAGGGTATGGAACTTTTCATTCCATTCTCCCTGATTCCCACAGGTGGCAAGTCCCAGCCTTGGTTTGGTCTAACCTGCAAAGCGGCGTCCCGCCGAAAGCAGGAATGTTACCAAGCATGGGCTAATGCAGCGACAGCACGGGATGTAAAGACCAGCACATTAAAGAAGCAATTTAACTTTGCCTCCAGGTCCCTCAAAAGAGTAATTGCTTCGGCGAAGTCGGCTCACATCGGCAGAATTGGCGAGAGACTAGTTAGTCTCCCCTCCGGAACTCGTGCATTCTGGTCTCTTGCCAAAGCTGTCCAGGGGAACTTTTGTAAGCCATCCCTTCCACCTCTGCGCATAGGAGATAATTCGTTGGCCCACGACGCTAAAGAAAAAGCCGATCTTCTGGGCAAACTCTTTGCGTCCAACTCGACCCTGGACGACGGGGGAAACGCACCGCCGACCATACCGCAGTGCGAGACCCGCATGCCGGAAGTCCGGTTTACACAAAGGGCAGTGCGTAAAGCACTTCTTTCCCTCGACGTTCATAAGTCGAGTGGGCCCGATAGAATCTCTCCCATCGTGCTGAAGACGTGTGCTCCAGAGTTAGCACCGGTTTTAACGCGCCTTTATCGGCTTTCTTACTCTCTTGGCGTAGTCCCGAACTCATGGAAGACAGCTCTAGTGCACCCAATCCCTAAAAAAGGAGATCGCTCGGATCCGTCCAACTACAGACCCATAGCCATCACCTCCTTGTTCTCCAAGATAATGGAATCCATTGTTAACTGCCAGCTCCTCCGGTACTTAGAAGACCACCAGCTCCTCAATGATCGACAATACGGCTTCCGTCAGGGTCGTTCAGCTGGTGATCTTCTCGTATACTTGACTCACCGGTGGGCACAGGCGATCGAGACCAAGGGGGAAGCGTTGGCCGTTAGTTTGGACGTGGCGAAGGCCTTCGATCGGGTCTGGCACAAAGCGCTCCTTGCGAAGCTTCCTTCCTATGGGCTTCCCGAGAAACTGTGCAATTGGCTCACCAGTTTTCTTACAGACAGAAGCATCAAGGTCGTTGTTGACGGTGCATGCTCCGACTCCAAGTCTGTTAATTCTGGTGTCCCACAAGGCTGTGTGCTATCACCCACGCTGTTTCTTCTGCATATCAACGACATGCTGCAGATTAGCAGCATCCATTGCTATGCAGACGATAGCACGAGTGATGCCCTTTACACCGGCCGCGCTAACATTTCTCGGGTAAACGTCATCGAAAGCCGATCCAAACTTGTGTCTGAAATCGAAACTTCTTTATCAAAAGTTTCAGATTGGGGTCGACTTAACCTAGTCCAATTTAACCCCACGAAGACACAGGTTTGCGCGTTCACCGCTAAAAAGATGCCATTGGTCGTATCACCTCAATTTGAGAGCACTTCCCTAACTGCATCAGCCAGTATCGGAATCCTTGGCGTCGATATATCAAGCGAAGTCCAGTTTCGCGGTCACTTAGAGAGTAAGGCCATATTAGCCTCGAAGAAGCTTGGTGTGCTAAACAGATCGAGACAGTATTTTACTCCGGCCCACCGCCTGCAACTTTATAAGGCGCAGGTTCGGCCGCACATGGAATACTGTTCTCATCTCTATGCAGGTGCACCCCAGTACCAACTTCTGCCTCTTGACCGCATTCAACGGAGAGCGACTCGCATCATCGACTGCCAAGATATTTCTGATCGACTTGACACCTTGGCGTTGCGTAGAGATGTAGCTTCACTCTGCATCCTCTATCGCTTGTATCATGGGGAGTGTTCAGAGGAATTGTTCGGACTTATACCGGCTGCTGGTTTCCGCCATCGTCCTACGCGACAAAATATCCATCCCCATCACCTAGACGATTGGCACTCCACCACTGTGCGCTTCTCCAGAAGCTTTTTGCCTCGCACAACCAGCTTATGGAACAAATTGTCGCCTGCCGTATTTCCGAACCGATACGACCTTCAAACCTTCAAGAAGAGAGCATACCTCTACCTAAAAGGCCGGCAACGCACTTGTGACTCTTGAGTTGCGGGTGTCCATGGGCGGCGGTAGTCACTTACCATCAGGTGACCCGTCTGCTCGTTTGCCCCCTATCGCATAAAAAAAAAAAAAAAAAAAAAAAAAATTACTTTTTTGTGTGTGTGTGTGTTTGTGTGTTTGTGTGTGTGTGTGTACGTGTGTGTGTGTTTGTGTGTGTGTGTGTACGTGTGTGTGTGTTTTAGTAATTATTCCAAGACTTGTACTATACTTTCAGTGTCGTTGTAGTTTTTGCCCTGTAACCACTGGTATAATGCATTTCAAATCTATCAAGCCGTTTAAGGTCTATACCGTGACATATAAAACATCATAAATTCATACATCCAGTCGCAAAACATAAGCAGCAGCAGGGTAAAAACGTGAAAACCATACCTTCAGTTTGTCTCTTCTGGCGAGTATCTCTTGCACTCTCTTTTCTATATAAGGCCTATCGTAATGTCCATCTTCCAGCATGCTGGCGGAAAACCTCTGCAGTTCGTCCACTCGGCCCAGCTGCGAGTCCAGGAGTTTGGAGAACTCTGCGTGCTTGCGGATCAGCGTCTCCACGGCTGAGAAGAAATTTGTACAAATATTATGGTGTCAGAGGTCGATGGTTCAATTTTTTTGTTATACTTTATCCGGCAAGCGAGCAGACGAGTCACCTGATGGTAGTGGACACCCGCAACTCAAGAGTTACAGGTGCATTGCCGGCCTTTTAGGTAGGAGTCCGCTCTTTTCTTGAAGGTTTGAAGGTCGTATCGTCGTATTTGCAGAAATGTGGTAGTTACAGTAGATGGTTTACAATATTAAACACACAAGACACATTTATATTATAGACACATTTAAGCACAAGACACATTTAGTTATATTTAGATAGCATGCAAATATTTAAGATGCTACCGATAAAACTATGAAAACAATGAAATACAAAACATTGAATTGATGTCTGATTTGCTATTATATAATAAATACATGACAGTTGCAGAATTAAAAATGTTATATTACATTACATTAATTCATTTCTGAAGTAACTGCACGCGGCAGCATAGTGGCGAAGTGACCACTTAAACTATCCATGCAAAAGGTTAATTCTTTTTTGGAACGAAAATGGGGCGTTGCAGAGGGATATCATAGCCGGGAAAAACGTCCGTAACGTTAAAAAAAAGCGTGAGACTATACAGTGTCTAATGTATAGTCTATGGGATGACTGTTATTATTATTGCAGTTTGCTATTATTATTCATGTAATTAGCTGTTTTTTTGTATATTATTATTAAATAATTTTATAAATCATCGTAAATAAAAAGAAAGTGTTAAGATAATTTTGTAAAGTAGTTTTTGATTTTTCTTCTAGAAACTTCGTTCCTATCTGGTGTCCCACGACACCACACATCTTTTTTTTTATGAAAGGAACTCAAGTGAAGTCAGATTGATTGAAAAAGAAATCATTGACTTTGACCTTCAAAGCGCTTTTCGAATGCTTTTTTATAAAATAGGGGGCAGACGAAAAGACGGGTCATCTGATGGTAAGTGACAACCGCCGTCCATGGACACTTTCAACTCAAGAGTCGTAAGTACGCTGTCCGTCTTTGAGGGTAATGAGGGTTGGGGGAATGCGGGGAGGGGAGATTAGAGGGGGAGATGGGCCTCCGGAAACCTCACTAATTTAGGGAAATCAACGCAAGTGCTTCACAACCAGTTTCTGTGAGGCCGTGTTATCGTACTGGTCGAGCCGGCCTATACTTCCGTTCCAAAAACTTATTTATAATTTTCCTAGCATCCCATGATCAAATCCTGATTTGGTGACAATGAGACCACTACAGGCGTATTCTCTGTTAAAAAAAAAAAAACAATTATTATCTTACCATCTAGATTCTCTCCAAGGTCATCGTTGTTGAGGAAGGCTTCTTTAGAAGCTAACCAGTCTTCCGTCTGTTGAGCCTGTTCCTTCAACAGTTGGAGCTGGTGACCCTGGGGAACAAGATGTTTCATTAGGAGTTTAGTGACAATGATAAATTGTGTTATAACGAGCAGACAGATCACTTGATGTTAAGTGACTAATGCCGCCCACGGACACCTGCAATCCAAGAGTCGTTGGTGGCTTTCAGGGGAGAGAAAGAATGGGGTGGATTAGGCCTCCGGTAACCTCATTTACTTGGTGAAACGCAACGCAAGCACCGCATCCACAGGCGATTCTGAGAGGATTACTCCAGTCGAGCTTCCCCTTACGTACAAAATGGCTGGCTATTTAAAGATTTCTGATTATTAGTGTTAAATACACAAATCGCACTAAAGAGTGTTGTCATTTTTTTATTTTCAAATAAAAGACATTATTATTTTCGTCGTTCGGATAAATCCCATACATCAACGGATACAAAGGACATGCCATGGTAAGTACATAAGTTTATGACAATAAGCACTTTGCTTGTTACATACCTGAGTCAAGTACTGCTTCCTCTTCAGCCAAGCTTGGTCCAGGGTGGTGGAAAGATGAGAAACTCTCTTCACCTTCTCTGGGACCTGTTCCACCTCCTTCTGAAGAGTACTGATGGCTTTCTGGCGACCATCGATCTCCGCCTGTTAAAATAATAATATTTTTACTAAACAATTTAAATTATTAACTCCGACGTTCTGACCAGCCTGTTCGAGTTTCAGAGATGCGACCCTGACATACTTCAGCTATTGCTCATACTCCCCAATCCATCCGTATAAGCTATATAGCTTTCCTTCCCTGTCTATTCTGCTTTTCTGTCAACATACAGATATTTTCCCGTCCTATTCCTAAAATTGCCCAAACGACGGCAATAGGCTTGCCCCTTATTACATAAATGGGAATAAATTATTAAAATACAAAATGTGGGCGTTAATAACATCTTGGCTTATCCCTTCGGGGATACAGGGGTGATCTCTATTTTTTTTTAATAATTTAATGTCGCTGATGTCTGTATAACGCGTAAAAGTTATCTAGGTAGGGTAGTTTTTATAATTTAGCTTCAATTATCTAAAATATAGTACCTTCTTTTCATGGTGAAGTTCTAGAAGTGCTTCAGCATCAGACACTGTCTCCGGGGCACCACTCTCGTCCATCCTCTTGACTGTCTCCGACACCCATAACTCCAGTTCCTGCAAAACAATATTATTTGAATCTTATATCTTCTCTTATTTTTTTTCAAGCAGTGTGGTTTTCAGTGAAATAGAATAAACTATACTCGAAAGGGGGACTAAGGGATAGGATTTTTATATTTCAGACAGTATATATATAGTCATATAGTGCAATAGGCTTGCTCCTTACTACGGTGAAGTATAGAAGTTAGTTGTGATAAGGAAATAACAATATGTAATCGAAGACAGAGGTGATCTCAACTGAACTTAAAATAGATTGGCCGCCGTTCTTTTATACTAGAGTCAAGTGTTGTTCGCCGTTCGTCAATTGCTCGCCGCATTCCTGTTGTCACTTGACCTAAGTTCGGCTTACAAGAGGATGATAAGGTTTGGGGAGTTGCTTTACAACACAACATTACGATCGCTATAACGGTAATAGGACTAAATGCTAATTTGCAAAATGTGGGTGTTTAATACACGTCTGCCTACCCCTTAAAGGATACAAGCGTCAGTATAAGTGTATTTCTATTTAAAGACAACTTTTAGGATTACTCCTGTGTCGCGGGGGACTTGACAAACATACAAACAACACACTCTTTGAGCCAAATTCGGGACAAGTATTTGTGTATTACAATTTTTTTTTTGATATTGGACCCACGACCTCTGGCTTAGCAGTCAAGGTCACTAAAGACTACACCTACAGGCCAGTTTTTCTCTTACTCTTTCCACTAATATATGATATAAGCGTGAGTATGTATGTCTGTAAGAACACCACTAGAACACCAACAACAGTGGTAGAGCCATGCTTAGGCACGAATGGGCCGGCTCGACCCGAGCGATACCACGGCCTCACAGAAAACCGTTTGTGAAGTAAAGCTTGCGTTGTATTTGCCCATTAGTAAGGTTTCCGGAGGCCCGGATCCCCTCTCGTCTTTCCCCTCCCCGTATCCTCCTATCCCTCATCACCCTCAAAGGCGAGCAGCGCACTTACGTCTCTTGAGTTGCAAGTGTCCATGGACAGAAGATGTCACTTACCATCAGGTGACCCGTCTCTTCGTCTGTCCTCCTATAGTATATAGAAAAAAAAGCACTAAGGTATCAAAATATTAGTTACTTTAAGGTTTTCATCGAATTTATGTTCAGCAATAGCCTCGTCCAGCAAAGCGGTACGTTTGGCCGCCAGCTCCTGTAGCGTGTCCCACCCCTCCCTCAGGCTCTGCAGACTTGTCTCTATCTCTTTCGCACGCTCCGGGTACCTGGCAACATTATAATTACATCAAATATTTATTTATTTAAACCATTTCTTATTACAAGTAAAAGTATTACATACTAATACATAATATATTACATATATATTCATCAGATAGTATGTATACTGTCATATAGTGCTCGGTTGACAACATTACCCTATCGCCGTCCACCACTGGTCGATAGCTTCCCAACTATCCCAGTCTTGGACAGTCCGCATCCATCCGCTGCCAGCAACATGGACGGACATGGATTATCAGCATAGAGTTATAACAATTAAGTCTTACTTCTTAGTGAGTGCCTTCCCCTCTCCTTCTAGCTGATGGATCTTGTCCCTAATGGCTCCAGCCTCAGCAGCCCTGGCGAGGTGTTTCCTCTTCAGCTCGTGGGCGGCACTCAGCTCCCGCCCGCGCTCCGAGCTGCTGAACAGAGTCGCCTTCTTCGAGATACGCTCTGCTGTGTCCTCTACGTCCCTGAGGGTAGAATAATAATATTAATAACTTTAGAGACCTTACACCGACCGACTTACAAACTGACAGACTGCTAGTATACATACTCATATATTTCTAAATACATACATATATATTATATATACATATATTACATCTAGACATACTTAATTATTTGTCGTGAGTGGGAATTGAACTCACGACATCTGGCTTAGCAATCAGGGTCACTAACAGCTAGTCACTAAAGTAATGGGTAATGATGATTACTGACCCAGAGGTCGTGGGTTCGATTCCACACGGGAAGAAAACTTGTGTATCCACAAATAGTGTTTGTTTTACAGTAGTGTAAATGTTTTAAAATACATTTAATTTCCAAAGTATCGTATATAGCGAGTGAACCAAAGTATAGGTATCAAAATGAAGTGTTTAATACACTACTGCCTAGCCTTTTACGGATACAGTTGCATGTATATATGATTGTTACCTATTGAATGAGTGTATTTCCAATGCGGCTGACAGGTTGTCCCGATATTTCTGCAGAGCTCCTGACAAAGCGTTCCACTTGCCCAGGAACAGATCACGCCGTTGGGCTACTGCTGCAGCCTGCTGGGTAGGACCCTGTGACGGGGAGATATGTTGGCTATTAAGAACTTTAAAAAGCTATATGTATGTAACACTAACTTAGAATAGTGTGTTATACATAAGAGGGTTCGCACTTCCCCCCACCCGCTTGTTTGTGTGATAGGTATGCGACCCTGACTTGTTTGAGCTATTGCTTATACTTTCCAATCTATCTATATAAACAATCTCTTTCTTTAAATTTCTATGTTCGATTTCCTGCCAATATACTCCATATTAATAAACCAAACTTTCCTGGCAATAACTTGGTGTTTTATACACCACTGCGTGCCCCTTCAAGGAAGATCTAAGAAATAACTAAGAAGGCTGAAATCCGCAAAGAAAATTGTCGCTTTCGTAAAAAACAATATAATTAAAAAGGTGTTTTCTACATAAGATCTACGTATTTGAACAGGCAACTTCACAACTTAATGACTTGGCAATGACATGGTATGACTTCTCTCGGCAAATTAAAAATACCTATGATTAGTTTAATCAAAATAAATGTTTTTTTTTGTACGAGTATCTATCTGTCATGGAGTAGCTACAGTAAATATAAATATATGCTCTCTCACTCTCTTTTTCTTCCTCTCTTACCTGCTGCAGCAGTTTATCAGCAAGTGCGCAGATGCTCTTAACTCTCTTGTCGTCCACCTTCATGTCACTGTCCATGTCATCCAGCTTCCGTAAGAGGGCGCTGCAGTGCTCGTAGTCCCTTCCTAGCTCGTGAGCTTGCACCTGGATTAAAACAAGAGCTTTGTATATACCTATTATATATATGTATATATAAATACAGCTAACACTTTCACCTACATTTATATGTATATATTATGCGGACATATATTATGCTTCAATAAATACTCTATAAAATATCATTTAAATTTGGCTGACAGTTCTCGAGATAAGTACGTTTAAACAAACAAACACAAAAATCTTCATTTCTATTATGTTACTATATATAGTCACTATTTCGAAATAAATTACCATGATAAATAAGACAATGCTACGAGGGACATTTTCTTTAAGAGGGAGGATTTCTTTTACATGAATAAATTATTTACTATAGTTTTGTTTATAAATTTAAACGTTTTTGGACACCTGCAAGTCTAGAGTTCTTAGTCTGCCCGCCATTGATGACGATGGGGGGAGGTGAGGAGGGTAAATAGCAGGGGGAGGGGGATTTCTTATTTCCTATGAGAAAGAGAAAAGGAGAACGAGGGTAGGAAAAAGGATAAAGGGGGAGTGGGGCCTCTTGAAACCTTAATGAATTTAGCGAAATGCAAGGCAAGCGTTGCTTCACAGCCGGTTTTATGAGAGGCCTTGGTAATAGAAAAAGTGCGTGTTTTAAAAGCATCCGATGCTGGGTACATACCATCATCTCTTTATCTCTGATCCACGCTTCGATCTTGTCGAGATGCTGGTTGAACTCCAATATATCTTGAGCTTCCTCTAATCCACGACCTGCAATCAGAATGATAGGTATACGACACAACAGAACACTTCTCCTTGGACTACAGTGACCTAATTGATTCATATATAAAACCTTAAAGGAGCAAAATATAATAACATTTTGATTCCTCATAAAGCTTTCAAAAGTACCACAAATGACTATTCCTTCTGCTTTTGCAGTCGGTTAACTATCTTAATCTCATAGTTTATTTAGGTTTTAATACAATTTTTAAGAATAATTTAATCCCTCTTACGTTACAGGAGACAAGTCTATGGCCGTCATCTCATCTCTCGTCAGTCTGATAGATAACAGTCCTGAAGAGATTTGGTGAACCTATTCTACTTCACCATGAACCACATGGGTGAATTCAGCCAAAGAGTTACAATACAACTGAATCATTACCTCTCTGTTCAGTGGCTTGCTGCAGACGTTCCCAGTCTCCCTGCAGCTGCTTGAGTTGCTGTTCCACTTCTTCGTCAGGTTTCAGTTGTTCAGCTAGCGCCTGAACTTCTTGCAGGCGAGCCTTGTTAGCTCCAAGCTCAGCTGTGAAAGCCTGGTGCTTCTGTAGCTTCTTGATCTTGTCTTCGAGGTTGGTTACTTCACCTAAAGAAATTATATATAAAGTAACATCTCTATTGAAGGCAAGCAGAGTTCACAGCCGTCCGCCACTTGCTTCTATGCTTACGACGTCATGAGGTTCTTCTACTCTAATTAAATATTTCATTGAAGCCACCGTTTCGGTTACTTGTTACCTATGCTTTGAATTTGCCATGGAAATTTTCTATGTCCCGTTCAGGCATCGAACTCCTGACCAATGGCTAGTAGTCAGGGTCATCAGCCACTAGACCAAGAGGTCAGTCCCTAAATGAAAAAGATAATATGCATACCATGTTGGTGTTCAGCGGCAAGCTTGGCAAGTTTGTCAGCCACCCACCCGCGAGCTTCGGCCGCGTCCCGCGCGAATTGAGCGCGTGCGCGTGTGCGGGACAACAACGCTCGACGGGCACGAGCACTCTCGTACAGCTTGGGGAGACAAATAGACAAATGTTTATTTATTTAAAGAGTTCGTTTGTACGAGTACTACTCGAAAACGTTTGGTTTTAATTAAGTTCTTTTTCTGTATGTCAACAATAGTTTCAATAGGAAATAAATTAGAGATAATTTTAAATACCAAAAATACGAGGATATTAAGATAAAACTGCTATCAATTAAATTGATGTTGGTCAGCTGTAATACAATAATATTTTAACCTTAAGATAACAAAAAAAAACTCGTACCTATTAATATTTATTAAAATATTAAGTGGACTAGCGGCAGATTCTCCGTCAGGTCCACAAACTAGTAGGACATCTCTACAATAAACACGTAAGTTTTTCATATATTGTAATAAAAAGTAGTCATTATCACAAACCTTTTTCCTCCTCTCATTGATTTGCTGTAATTCATCAGCTATACGTTGACTCTCCACGTGGTTTTGTTGTAGTAACTTGTCGCCGTGGCTATTCAGAGTTGCCAGTTTTTCATCCTAAAATTACCAATAAAAAAAAAAATTACTTACATTTTTTTATTTTGGCTTATTGGCGTTGTGTTTTTCTGCTTAAACTAAATTCGAATTCCAATTCATTTATTTTCAATAAATAAACTACTGGTATTGTTAAATTGTCAGACTAAGGAGTCAGTTTAAAATAACGTTGCATAATTATATAGATACATATATAGTTTGATATTCTGCACAGAAAAGAAAAAAAAAACATACAGATTGTGATTTATATCCATCTAGGTTTTCGTCATATAGTAATAAGGACTAGGAAGGGGGACAACAGGAAATCAATGATACTGTGTACCTGAGTAGCCAGCAGCTTCTCGAAGGCTTCGTGCTTCTTGAGCTGGTTATCCACTTCCTCCACGCTGCTCGTTTGGGAGACTTCAGTACCTGGTCAATATAAATTATAAATTAGTCCGAAAATTCTATCTCAAACCGGCCATACAAACTTAAAAACTCTTTCGCCGAGATTATTTCACTGAAAACTCTTTCTCAGCGAGTAGTCTGACCAAAAACGATAAAAACAGATCTGATAAAAATTAAAACTAAAAAAATAATATAACTTATAGACTCGCTACGAAGTAGTTCAAGCAAATATAGTATTACAATTATAAGTGTTTAGAAACGCAAAAGATTTCACCGAAAGATATAAATTACTTTTAACCTAAAAATGCTTTCGCCGAAAATCCGTTCAACTAGACTTTCACAGAAATCCTCATCATATGCGCTCAACTTGTACACAATCGTTACTCTGTCCCCCAAACCCCTCTCCCCCCATAAGTAGCTCTACTTACTAAGAGCAGCCTCCTGTGCGGCGCAGAGGTCGTGTAGGAGTTTGGCGTCCCTGAGGAAGCAGTGCAGGTCGATTAGCTGGTCCAGCGCCACCTGGCGAGCTGCCCAGGCACCGTGCAGGCGGTTCCGTTCCTCTAGTAAAGCTTCGCATTTCTCTTCGATTTCCTGTTCCAATGTTAGGTTAAGTATGTAATATTTTTATTTACTCGTATATAAGAACAATTACAAATCATTAACTCACATAATTATTATATGTATATATATGTAAATAACAAGTGCAAGAGTCATGAACATTTATAATACATATTAGTTAAATATAAAATAGTTTAAATATTTAGAAGCTGCTTGATTACAATATGTTTGCCTGAAAATTGCTTCTAAAGACTTGGGGAACACTTTAAATACATAAACAGCTAAGAAAAGTGGGTGCCGTTAGCTGTTCAAAACTAAATAAATGAATATTTGAATCCCATTGATATACTGGCATACGCTGAACTTATACAAAGCATTTAAGACCTTAAGTTGTAACCATGTTTAAAAGTAAATAAATATATTCTACTTACAGCAGAACTAGGATGATTATCAGCCTGCAGTGCTGTCCCGGCCTGCAGGGCGTCCCTGAAACTTTCGTCTCTTGCGTCGAGCTCAGCGCGCACGGCGTCGTGCTCTGCGCGAGCAGACTGCGCCGACACTGCGTCGCGCACGCGCAGGGCGCGCGACATCGACGTGCGCAGAGACACCGACCACGATGTCAGGTCACGCACCTGAACATGGACCATGGTCATCATAAGAAATGATTTTCTTATTTAATTAGATAATTAAACCAATTGTTATGTAAGATGATTTTTCATAAGCATTTGATTGTGATACACTCTGTAGTGATAGCTTAAGCGTTTAAAGATACATTAACATAATTCGAGTTAATGTAACTTTGAAATAAATGTCTAGTAGAAATATTAAAATTTCTACTAGACATTTATTTCAATAAATGTCTAGTAGAATTAATTATATCTAGTAGAAATAATTATTGAAATAAATGTCTAGTAGAAATATTAAAATTTCTTTGATCAACTGACACAATAAGTTCATCACAGGGATCAACTCTTGGACCTTGTATTGATTACATATAAAATTTACATAATTATTAGGATTATAGAAATACTAATAGTTGCGAAAGACGATATACAAATTTAATTACAAGAACATATTTTAATTTTCCCAACCAAATTTTTAAGTTCACCTTTTGACGTCGAACAATTCTAAAAACCTACTTGTGTCAAAAACAGGTGCAGCTGCAAATACTGCTGTAGAGTATGTTTCCTCTCGTCAGCCGCCTGCTTCAACTGAGCCCAGGCCTCTGCCAGAGCCTGCTGCTGCAGACCTATCTGCTGTACGTTACCTCCAGGGTACAACTTTTGGAGACGGGAACCTTCTTCTTGCAATACCTGAAAAGGAAAAAAGGTTAAAAGGTTTTGTATAGGATCTATAATATATGTATGTATATTTATCTATGTTACATATATGTACCTATACCTAACTGTTCTGATATGAAATAAAAACATAAGTAAAAAGAAAAAAAAAAACTATTTTTTTTTCTTTTTCAGTGGTAGAGCCATGCTTAGGCACGAATGGGCCGGCTCGACCGGTGCGATACCACGGCCTTACAGAAAACCGGTTATGAAGTAACGCTTGCGTTGCATTTCCCCGAATTGAGTGAGGTTTCCGGAGGCCCAATTCCCCCTCCCCCCTTTTCTCTCCCCTCATCTCCTTTCTCCTTTTTTCCATCTCCTCATCCCTCCTCTCTTCTTTCCGCTCCCTGCATCCCCCATCCCTCATCATCCTCAAAGGCGGGCAGCGCACTTGCGACTCTTGAGTTGCGAGTGTCCATGGACGGCGGTGTCACTTACCATCAGGTGACCCGTCTGTTCGTCTGTCCCCCTATAGTATATAAAAAAAACCATCAATGTAAAAGATACATATATATGTAGCCTTTCATTACGGATTAGAGTAAAGTAAATTGAATTCAATTGCATGGTACAGAGAGTCTATAGTTCTATCTACACTGGCATTATAAAGTGGTACAGTTTGTTTATTTGAATTATTTAATAAATCAAATCGGTTATGCTTTTATTGAACTTCAGTGAGACTAACAAGCGGTATTATATCTTTACTAGTAATATTATAAGTGCAAATGTAACTTCTTCTGTCTGTCTGTTATGCTTTCACGCCTGATCGGATTAACGAATCTAGGTAAAAACTGATATTACGATAAACAGGATGACGACGACAAAACATAGGTTACTTTTTGAAGCGAAAAAAGTTTGGTCCGGGAGCAGACCAATTTTTCAATTTGACTGTGTTTTTATGCCTGATGTATATAAATTATGATTTTTACCTGGATTTGAGCATCAATAGCTAACAAATCGTTTTGCGTAGTCTCATGTTCTCTCAGCAAACTGGTAGCAGCTCTCAGGTCCCTGGGGGGTGGAGGGGCGGCCAAGGCGGCTCTCTTGTCAGCAGCCCTGGACACCAGCTCTCCGACATCGCGGTGGAACCGGTGGATCTCGCCTGCGGCGTGGAGGCGGGAGGCGCGGGACTCCATTTGTTCTACTAGACGCTGCCACCATTCTCTGTTGAGAATCATATGAAAGCGACTTCCACTTTAAAAAGTGCTGAACCTAAATCGCGCTAGCATCATTTTCAAGCTAATTAGTATGTAAACAACATTAACCGTTAAACCAAACGCTACAACAAAAGATTAATAAACTGTTATTTCAAGGAGTGTATTCAAAGTATCAGTGTCAACGTATGCTTCGGCACGTATGGGCCGGCTTGACCGGAGTATTAATACGGCCTTACAGATAAACGGCTGTTAAACAGTGGTTGCATTGCGTGACCGAGTGGGTGAGTTTACTGGAGACAAAACCCCTTTTCCCTTCCCTTTTTACCCTCCCCATTTGCAAATCCCATCTATACCTCCGCCCTTTCCCCTACCCTTAAAGGCGGACAGCACTCTTGTGACTCTTAAGTTGCAAGTGTTCACTGTTACTATCAGGTGACCCTTTTTCTCGTTTGTCCCCTTAAACTATTAAAAAAAAAAACAAGTGGAAGTTTCCTGTATTTGGTTAAATTATTTGGGTAAAAGATTTGACATATCGTTCTTGATCTGCCCGCATTTACAAGGGTAGAGTGAATTGGTTTCTCTTTGATCAGCGGCCTGTACCATCTTCGTATTAATCATCAGTTTTCTTGATCCATTTATCAACAACAAACATACATGCATATACCGGTATTGACGTACAGTACGTTGTTTACATAATGCTAAGAAGGTGTATACATATTACTTACCCAAGTGCCTCTTGTCTCTTCTCAATGTCTCCGATGTATGGGCTCTCTGTTGCCAAGAGTTTCTTGGCCAACTCCTCACACTGGTTGAACCTTTCAGCTCCACTCTCCACTCGGTGGCGGAGCTCGTCGAACTTCGATCGGAGGATCTGAGGAAGATGGAGATGTTGAGAGGAGTCGATATTGAGAGAAGTTCTGTTTACTAAGTGTCCCACTATTAGCCGTGGGGTTGTTTAGTTTCTGAGATAGATTAGGCAGTTAGAATAACGGCAGAATAGAAACTATAGAAATAATCTTTCAGATAAGACAATTTCGTCCTTTTTTCGTAATTAATAAAGTAAATGGTTTATCTAGAACATATCGAGTCAGTAAAATTGTATATTTTTCGAATCGTGATCACTTAGATACCCAGTATTAGATACTTGGTATTAATATTACACCTAATACAAGTATCCGGCATTACACGACCATTGAAGATCTAGTATGGGAACCCATTGTATTAATAAACTAATAAACTATTTGCAGTATAAGATACCAAGTCTTAGGCACCCAGTAGGAGGTATCCGGAATACATTATAAATATTAGCAACTACTACATACCAAAAACTGCTTTACGAGTATTAGATAACAGGTATCAGATACCTGTTATTATGTAACCACAATAAAATATCTAAAGACCTAGTTTGCTATTAAAGTCTTACCAGTAGATGTTCATAATCCTGTCCATAGTCTTCACTGGAAGCTGCAGCATACTGCTCCTGGATCCAGCTCTCTAGTTCAGCACTCTCAGCCAAGTATTCGTGTCTATGAATGAATATCAGAGTCAGTAAAATCGTCCATCATTCCATTATTTACGGTGTCCGTATTGTATTTAAATTGGTTAGTTTGTACGATTTTCTACCGCAATTACATACATGGCCTGTTTGTGTAGTGGTTAGTGACCCTAACTGCAAAGCCAGAGGTCGTGGGTTCTATGCAAATTCCCAGGACAAATATTAGTATGATGAGCTTGATCATTTGTTCTGTGTCTGGGTATAATTTATCTATAATATGTATGTATTTAGAAGTATATGAGTATGTTTATCAGCTATCTGGTTACCATAGTACAAGCTCTGATTAGTTTTGATCAGACGGCCGTGTGTGAGATGTATCAAGTTATTATTATTATTATTATACATACATACACACATACACTCACACCTGTTTCCTCTAAGGGGTAAGCAGAGGCGCACAAACGCACATATTTTTCAAACAATAGTTAAATCGCACTTATATAACACGGAACGGAATACTGTTTATTCGAATAGATTTGGGAGTGTAAGCCAACGCTTAACCAGGTCATGGCAACAGCAGGGAAGACCAGGATCGACTTATTACCCAGAAAAAAATATTTCTTAATTCCTGTACTTGAACTTTTTTTTTTTTTTTTTTTATACTATAGGGGGACAGACGAACAGACGGGTCACCTGATGGTAAGTGACAACTGCCGTCCATGGACACCCGCTTCTCAAGAGTCGCAAGTGCGCTGCCCGCCTTTGAGGGTGATGAGGGATGGGGGATACAGGGAGCGGAAAGAAGAGAGGGGGGATGAAGAGAAAGGAGATGAGGGGAGAGGGGGATTTGGGCCGCCGGAAACCTCACTCATTTCGGGGAAATGCAACGCAAGCGTTACTTCACAACCGATTTTCTGTGAGGCCGTGGTATCGCACCGGTCGAGCCGGCCCATTCGTGCCTAAGCATGGCTCTACCACTGCTAAAAACTACTACGAACTAATTGATAAAATATATATATAAATCGCGAGCAAGAGCTAGTACCGTATTTATATTGTAAAGGCAAAAATTTGTGAAGACGGATGGATGTTTTGATATTTAACGTATTTTTTATATTTTGATTTTTAACCACTAAAAGGTTTTCAAGAAATTTTAAGGATAATCGGAGTAACACATAGGACACCCTTTTCATTGTCTAACGAAGCCCACGCAAGTTAGGCAGCTACTAAAAGCTAGTACTACAAATTTAATCAATCAGACATATTGATAAGAGAGGAAGTTACCTGCAAACACTCTCTACGAGCGCCTTTTGCCTCTGCGCTGCGAGCCTCTGCAGCCGCTGCAGACTCTCCGCCAGGAGTGCGTGTCGGGCCACCAGGGCCTCACCCTCTGGATGGCCACTGTTGGCCATACTCGTGGCTACGTGACCCATCTCCGCTATGATAGCTGCGTATGTATCCAGTTCTAATTCCACAGCCTATAAAATAATTAAAATGTGTAGTAAAAGTACTATATAGTTAAAGTAGGAATAATGATGAATGAATGTAGTGGTACAAAATTTTTTTTTTTCTTTAGGCAGGCGCCATTTTGTAAAAAAAATTTTTTGTAACTTTTCCGTAGTTCCAGACCTTGCGACATTATTGTAGATTGATAATCTTTTTTATTTATTGATTTCAGATTGCTAGGAGAGTTAAAATCGTGGGTATGGTCACGCACCAAATTTTTGAGACGTCGTCGTCGTAACGTCAGCTGATAACTAACGGAATTTTGATTTTTTTTTACTTTTTTATTTTTTTTTGTATGCTTCTAATGTGAATAAATAATGTATAAAAAAATTGATGGTAAAAATATTGCTTGCTTTTTTTTACAGCACTTAAAAAATTATCTAAAATTCATGTCTCTAGACCAGAATACCCCCTTAAAAAGAATAGACCAAACAAAACTTTTGACAGTGTCTCACTAAGAAATTAAATCCATACAGCCCAATTTAACAAACAAGTGTATATTGTTTTAACAGTCAATTATAGACAATTATTTCCTAAATATCGATTTGCGCTAAGGTTTTACCGCACAAATTCAATTTATATATTTTGAGTACTGCGTGCGTATTATATTCAGCCTATAATAGCCGAGTGTTATTATATCAATCAGTTATCATTATCGTATTAAAAAATAATTAGATTTAGCTATAAACAAATGTCTAAAGCTATACATGTCACAGACACTACCAGTATAGTAGATCCTTCTCATAAGTAGGCGTCCCTAAAGGCAGTACATTAGATCCATTACCTTGTGCCTCGTGAGCAGTTGCGTGGCGCGGTGTCTGTCGCGTGCGACGTCCGCGGCGGCCAGCGCGGCGGCCTTGTCAGCCAGCCACGCGTCCACCTCCAGCGCGTCGTGGTAGAACTGCTGCGCTTTAAGCGCTCCCTCCAGCGCTGCACTGCGCCGGTCGGCTGCTTCCGACACAGAAGTGTATGCGCGTTCTAGTTCCGCGCATAACTCTACGATCTGCAGGAAAAGGTCTTATTACATTACATGTATCAAATATTGTTGCTTAATTTTTATACTCGATAGTTACGGCCCTTTCACACTTTCTACATTTTTACATTGATGCTGTTATTCTTCATTGATTTTATACGATCTTTACATAACAATGGGAATGTGCGTTAGTAGTGTCAAGTTAAAACAACTCCAATACAGTACGGTGTGTAAAACACTGACTTATATAAAATAAAACTCTATGACGTCATAATCTGTCAAAATCCACTATGGTATTTCCTTTAGAAAATAATGAGAAACTTAGAAACAACAATCGGTTAACTTTTCAAAGTTTTTTTTAAATACTAGTAACTATTCAATAACTTGATTGCAGCATAGCTCCTTGAAGGAGGCCTTCGTGTTTCAGATGATGGCGTTAGGCTGATGATGATAAGACTGATATTAATCTCCTTTAAATCAACTAAGTTTCTAATAGATATTAATATAGTTAGAGAATAAGATTATGTAGAAAACAGTATAAAAGGAGAGGCGCGTTGTTACAAGGTCACTTTGTCGTCGTCGCTCGAGGAGGCAACATCTCAAGGATTCGTATAGTGACTGATTATCTATTTCTATTAACTGTTATAGTTGTGCAAATATAGTGTGAGCTGTGATTTACCTATTGATTTCAGTTAATTGTATTTATTTCAATTACAAAGTTTTTTAGTTGTGATAAATAAAAAGCGTCACTTCGTGTGTGTATATTTTTTAAATACCCTTACTTCTGATTCCTCACAATATTATATTTTTTTGTATTTGCGAATACTAAAGCTGTTTATGGTAACATACCAAGAGCCTTTTAAAGAATCTACGTTTACTCTATTTTCGTACTTTCTCCTACCTTTTCTTTCTGTGGATGTCCATCCTCAACCAATCCTTGTCCATGCGCAATGACCCTCTCAATCAAGGGTCTCCTCCCCACTAGCTCAGCCTTGAGCTTGCCGTGTTTCTTCTGCGCAGACTGCGCAGCGTGCAGGTCAGTGGGAGAAGAATCAGAAGAGGCTGCTGCAGCTCTTTCTGACAACCAGTCCAGTTCACCTGCTACCTCAGCAGCAAACTTGTGGAGTCTGAATGAGAAATAATTATTCTAAAGACGAAACAATATTAAATATATATAAAAATAACACAATTAACAATTTTGACAGATATTGACAAATTGATCTGTGACCACCCAATTTCTTCCCTTCCTTGCATGGCAGACTGATTGATACCCGTCCTGGGTTGGATAATCTTGTAAGAGTTGTCACTTTAAAGGTACTGAATGCCACGTTATAAAGACTAGTTACCAAAATATGTCTTTTACCAATAGCGCAGTAAAAAAAGACAAATTGCTTGTTCTTGTTAGGCGGGATGTACAAACAGGTTTGTACGCAAGTTCTGTATAGTGTGGTTTTCGTTGCCGCCACTGGATGGCGCTGTTCAGTTTGTAAGTGGTAGAGCCATGATTAGGCACGAATGGGCCGGCTCGACCGGTGCGATACCACGGCCTCACAGAAAACCGGTTGTAAACTAACGCTTGTGTTGCATTTCCCTGAAATTAGTGAGGTTTTCGGAGGCCCAACCTATCTCCTCCTCCCTCATTTCTTCTTTCAATCTGTCGTTGCTTCACTTTTATTCTTTTTACTAATTGTTTTATAGTGATTTTGTTCAGAGTGCATTGTTTTCACACATAATTATATATAATGATTGTATGTATACAAAACATTTTAAAAGAGTAACGGTGAAGTTTCTTGCCCATTCTTCTCCATACGCAATTACATTTTGGAATGGGCGACTAGAATCAATTCTATTTAAATGTAAATGTAGATGTTCGAAAGTGTCTTTTGGGCCTATTTGAAATAAATGCTTTGAATTTTTGACTTTTGAGCGAAAAGTAATGGAGATAAAACGCGGCCCTGCAGTACGCCGACCGAAACACTGCACCATGAAGACACCAAGACTTCAATGCGTATACACTGTCGTTGATCAGACCGGTAACTATGAAACCCATCAATCGAACTGTATTAAAGAAATATATATAAATTATGAATGTGTAACTAATATCAAGTAAGGTAAGCCTATGTTATACGTTCACTATCTATGCCTAGCCTGATATCGTCTGTAATGTGAACTAGTGCCGAGGTCGCGCTGTGACAGGGTCGAAAGACCCTGAAGAAAGATGGTAGTGGAAATATTTTGCGGTTGTTTATCGCTGTAAAACCAATGAACTTACTGCAAACTACTCTCCAAGGCCTGTTTCCGTTGTTCTGCGTTTGGCTGCAGCCCCCTTACGGCCTGCAGCAGAATGGCTGACTCCTTCTCAATGGCCGGTGCATCGAAATGACCTTCAGACACCAAGTCCTGTCCTTGAGCTGCTAGGCCGGAGGCTTTTTGCTCCCATAGTGATAATTCTTGTTCTAGAGCCTAAAATAAAAACATCAAATTAATATGTTTAAACTAAAATAGTTAGTATTCTGTAGCTTTGGTTTTAATTAACTTCTTCAAATGCAAAGTCTCTAGAAATTTAAAACACGGCACTATATACTTATATGTAGCAATAAATCTATAAATCTATATATATATATATAGATTTATTGCTATTAGATATATTGACTCATCACGATATCTCTGGAACCATAAGGCGTAGAGACTTGAAATTTGGTAGGAATATTCCTTTCGCCGAGTAGAGGTCAGCTAAGAACGGATTTTACGAAATTCCAACCAAAAGGGGTGTTGCGGGGGTGTCAACAGGTGTGCTATTACCACATAAAATGCAAACCCATTTCGTATTATACAATATGAAAATTAATGATCACAACAAAGTTATTTAAAAACAAGTAAAATTAACTCCAAAATAAACTCACTTGGTGTTGATTGAGCAATCTCTTGCAGCTTCTGAGGTCTGTACCGTTTTCCTCACTCTTCAGATGTCTTTCCAGGTCTACGAGACGAGCCTTTGCGTCTTCAATAGATCTGTGATGTTAAAAAGTTAGTTTTCAATAATATTGGCACACTCACCAACAAAAAATACCCAAACAGTATGAAGATGACGCCACAATATAGAAAATAAATTATTAGTAAGCTTTTTCGCTAGCATGACAAACAATATATATAATTTGCCTACTAACTAATTTTTATTTATTTAAAAAACAACTCTCAGTTTACCTGCGGTGTTTCCTCTGCTCAGCAGCTTGTCTGAGCTTGCTGCCCTTGTCCCTGGAGGCTGCCAGCAGTTCCTCCCAGGCGGCCTGCAAGGCTCCCAAGCGCTCAGACACTTCGCTCGCTCTAGACGCGTCCGACTTTTGTAAAGATTGACCGATCTGCGACAGAAAAAAACTACTTAACATCTTTATAAAGAGAGACACAAGAACGCGGAGGCGGAATATGTCAGATGTGGTACCCGAAGCTGACGCTTGTATGAAAGCTTTAATGACCCTAGATGACATTAGAGAAAGGATTTTTTTTAAATAAATTAGTAAAAGATTACTATATTTCTTTGTGACATACTTGGTAGTGCTGTATGCCGTTTCAATTAATTATGTTTATATGTATATTTATATATTTGTGTATGACTGTGTAAGCGTATGTATATGTTACCATATATTTTCATTTATGTGTATCAATTAAATTTGTATGTACATCTCTTTCTCCATCCAATGGTTGCCTGAAAGAGATTGCTAATTGCCAATTGTACATCTTGTCAGTTAAGTATTTATAAGCTAATATTTTTATCTGACTGTACAATAAAGAGTCAATCAATCAATCAAGTTTTTTGTAGCAATTAAATACATACGCACACGTCGATGTTAAGGAAGAGATTACTATACAGACGTTATTATGCGGCCAGATTTACGAGTCTCGAGAACGTCGCTCGGTCGGTTCGAGTCCTCTATTCAAAGTCATTGCAACTATTTTTGTAATTTATACGTATTTACTTATTCATTTTAAAAAGAGTTTATCTGATCCAAGTTAGAGACTGCTAGATTAATTGAAAAAGGACCGTTCGAAGGACCGTTTTTGTATAATTTAGTGGCTGTAACGTGAACTGAGTGTTAATGGGAATAGGAAGACATCAAACACAGATCTGCGCTTGCCGCGATGTCGATGTGTTATGAGTGCACATATGAGTGTGCATATTTCTTGCATTCCTTCGCTCACAATCAACAGCGTTTAGTATTTCTAGTTATATTTTTATCGTGAAGGCCTGCCCTAATGGACTTCAAATGGACTTATTAAGGAAGATATTGTTCAAAATGTGAGTTGTATCGGGAGCACTTTGTTGAATTATTATATAATTGTGTTACGGTTACGGTCACTTAGTGTTGTCAGATGTCAAAAAGCTAGGGAAGGGACCATTCGGCAATTTACTAAAAGAAAGTGACGTGTACAGCCAAAAGACTAAAAATGAAAATTGACTACAGGGGCTCTTAAAATCTTACGAAATGTTTAAAAATGAATGGTGCCTTACTGAGATAAAGCCGCCAACTGTATTAGACATCCAACATTGATGAACTTCTACCGTTTTGATCTTTTAAATTTTAAAATAAAGAAATATATTATTATTACAACATCACGAAGCATAAGAGAACATATTTTACGCGATGCAGTACCATAATTACTTCGCAGTTCGACTTGTTTTCACTAGATGGCGTTGTAGTAAGTTTTTTTGTATACTTACGCTCTCGACATTCCTGAGTTGTTTCTCATTGGCCTGAAGTTCTCTCTCGAAGGCTTCGTGCTTTTGTAGTTTCCGCTCCAAGTTGGCCAGATCGCGGTAGCTCTGGTCTTTGGCTGTGCGCGTTTTGTCCTGGATCCAGGCTTGTAGCTCCTCAGTAGCCGCTATGAACTGGAGGAATTGGTTAAATTAACATTAAAATGTTAGAGTTTGTAGTAGTAGTGAATTCCTAAATTGGAAATATATTTTTTTTATTTGGACTGGCCTGTTAGTCTATTGATTAACAGCTGAGTTAAATAGAGGTTGTGGGTTCGAGTCTGGGACTGTCTTGGGTGGTAGGACAAATAATTGTGTGGTGAGCACGATCATTTGTTTTGGGTGCAATGTATCTATAATTATGTATGTATGTGTTTAGTGCAGTTTCAGTCTAGTTTCAGATCAGACGGCCGTATGTGATGGCCCTAGACGTTATTATAATAGATTGATCAGTAGTTATGAATACGTCTTATTACCAATATATAAGGTTTAGTTTTGATTGCGTTCGTACTCACTGTAAGTGTTGTATTAAAAATAACTTGTACTAAGTAGGAATGTATAATTATTTATTCTAGAGGCATCTAAAACGCTCACTTTTGACAGCTTTTATTTAATACTACTTACGTAATAGGGAGGAGGCCTATTACCGTCATCCATATCGTCCGTCAGATATATACTGATAGTCTGACAGATAACAGCCTGATCTCTTAGTCGCCCTTTACGACACTTACGAGATCTGTTCTCGGGGGGTGGGGGAGGTCAAGAACCACACGGATTTCGAAATAAAAGTTCTTTTATGAAGTGACTTGCTGATATCATTAATATTAAGCATAGTATAGCATGTACCTGTTGGTGAGCTAGACTAGCTAGTAGCGCCCGGCGTCGCTCGGCTGCGGCTCGTCGTACAGCGTCGCGCCGAGACAGTACCGCCTTGCGACGATTTGCGATGCTACAAACACATTACATAGATAGATAGATAGATAGATAAATAGAAAACTCTTTATTTGTATACCATTCTTACAGTAAAATACAATACATGTTATACACGTGTCAAATATATAATTTACAAATGGCAGTCTTATTGCTTTATACAATTTCTTCCAATCGTCGAAATATACCATCCTGAAGTAAACAGTTCGACTCTTCCTTCCTGCGCCGATCGGTGAAACCCTGGAATTCACTACCAGCGCACGTCTGTCCCTCCCACTTTGATCCCAGGTCTTTTAAGAGGGGCGTGAAACTAACCAGGCCGCCATAGTGTGGGGCACCATGCTGCATTGACTAGACATGCAATGAGGATGGTGACCACCACTCTTAGACTCCACTTGTTGCTTTCTATCAGGCAGAGTGGAGTCATTATGGTAGGTTTATAGAAAAACAATTAAAATCCTATTAAAATGCATACATCTTGTTTTATTAAAGAATTGCATGGCCCAGTACAAACTAAACTGAGAGTAGAGAGTAGAGAGTAGAGTGGTTGAGACAGAACATAGTGGGGATTAGGTAAATCATTCATGTGAAGCCGGGGCGGGCGGCTTGTAATATATAAATTGGTGATGTAGCTTCTTATTACTTATTCGACTGCACGGTAGCAGTTTAAGTGGTCACCTCGTCACTACGCTGCCGCGCCGAGTGTTGTGGGTTCGATCCCCGCACGGGACAACACTTTGTATAATCCTCAAATTGTTGTTCTGAGTCTGCGTGTTCTTTGTGTTCGTTGTTTGAATGTTTGTAAAGTCCCCGCGACACAGGAATTAATCCTAGTGCGGGAGTTGTCTTTTTATATTAAAACAAAAAACTTATGTATGTACCAATTACTCTTATATGTCATTAATACCTTAATTTTATATTATCTTGTTTGTAATCAGAAAATAATATTTTGTTAGTACAACGGCCGGACAAAACTAATGTTTTTATTAGTAGTGCAGGGAACCGAGCGTAATGTATGATTCATGCGGCGTGTACCTCACGCAGGACGCAAGTACATTGCGCTTATATACGCTCAGTTCACCGCAACTAACAATATATTTGTACTAATAATTCTCAAATGTAGTTTCTTTCTCTGATGAACTCCTGCTGTAGACCCTGACTTCTGTGATTGTGCTTGTGCTTGTACTCATTGTAAACTTTTTTTTTTATAGTTGGCAAACAAGCTGACGTGTTCGTATCTGATGGTAAGTAGCTCAAAAATTAAAGGCGTTGCCGGCGTTTTAGATAGGTATACGCTCTCTTCTTGAAGGTTTGAAGGTCGTATCGGTTCGGAAATACGGCAGGCGACAATTTGTTCCATAAGCTGGTTGTGCGAGGCTAAAAGCTTCTGGAAAAGCGCACATTGGTGGAGTAAACTATACTTAATTCTGGATTACATCGCTATTACCCACCACAAGTGCGAACCTTTTTATTTAAACACCTTACGTGACAAGAGGAGATTGGTAAAAAGTACGTACTGTGTGGAGGCGTAGTGAGGGATGGCCTCCAGCGCCTCCGCGCGCTGTCGGAAGGTGGCGAGGCGCTCGTCCTGCGCCGCCAACCGCGCCTCCAGCTCCTCGTGCCGCTTCACCAGCGCCTCCGCCTCGTCCACCGACGACTGCACAATATGTACGACACTTGCATTACACATGATGACGTGTCACCTGATGGTAAGCGACTACCACCACCCTTTGACACCGACAACTCAATTCTTACATCTTATATAATAAAGCTGGCCAAGTGCGAGTCGGACTCGCGCGCGAAGGGTTCCGTACCGTTTTGTATAAAAATCACGTTGTTAGTATGGGAGCCCCCCTTAAACATTTGTTTTATTTAAATTTAAAAGTGAATATTTAACAAATAGCCTGAATATTTGAGGCCTGTTGCCGTTATGAATATCGAGCAGAAACGAGCAAAAAAACACGTTTGTTGTATGGGAGCCCCCTTAAATATTTATTTTATTCTGTTTTTTAGTACTTGTTGTTATAGCGGCAACAGAAATACATCATCTGTGAAAATTTCAACTGTCTAACTATCACAGTTCATGAGATACAGCCTGGTGACGGACGGACAAACAGACATCGGAGTCTTAGTAATAGTGTCCCGTTTTACCCTTTAGGTACGGAACCCTAAAAGAGAGTGAAAGATAGGATGCAATTTCTGATAGCATATAGGGAAAAAACCAGAAGTGTGTTAAACACATATACCATTTTGAATGGGTGTTATCAACTGCAAACCCAAATAATATTTTAAACGTAAGATTGAGTCTATTACTCTTTCACTTTCTAGGTACTAAACAATTCATACTTTCATGTTACACACTTTTTTTTTTATTATACTATCGGGGGACAGACGAACAGACGGGTCACCTGATGGTAAGTGACAACCTCCGTCCATGGACAGTCGCATCTCAAGAGTTACAAGTGCGCTGCCAGCCTTTGAGGGTGATGAAGGATGGAGGATGCAGGGAGCGGAAAGAACAGAGGGGGGATGAGGAGAGAGATGAGGGGTGAGGGGGAGTTGGGCCTCCGGAAACCCCACTCATTTCGGGGAAATGCAACGTTAGCGTTACTTCACAACCGTTTTCTGTGAGGCCGTGGTATCGCACCGGTCGAGCCGGCCCATTCGTGCCCAAGCATGGCTCTACCACGGGCTCTACACCTTGTACAGAGTCTCTTTTATTCAGCAACAAGGTCTATTTATGAGGTAAGGAAGACTAACTATTAATACATACATATATACTCTCACGCCTCCATCCCCTAAGGGGTGACAGGGGCTGGTGTGTTAAGCACCGACATTTTTTTAATTAGAACATACTGTCTGATAAATAACAGTCCGATCCCCTAGTCGCCTTTCACGAAACCCACGGGACGAGATAGGGTGACCCTATGCTACTCCATCGTGAACACACGATAACTCTCATTCTTTAACCAATATAAGCTTAAATAACTTACACCAAATTGACTGTATTCTAGGTAAGCCTCATGAGCTCCACTGGACGCGTCGATCTGATCACACTCTCTGTTGAAGCTAGCCAGATGGACGAGCTGCTTAAGGTAAGCGTCCTTCTCTTGCCATTCTGGAAAAGAGAAAGTAGTTCAAAAGGAGAAAAGGGAAAGAGAAGAAAGTTGTTCTCATCCTCACTCCCTCATCTGGGAAGATTGTGTACCAGGACAATAAAAATCAAGTGTGATAAACAGATTATTTATTTAGTTCTTGGGATCTCCAGGATATACCCAGGGGAGTCAGTCACAGTATAGAATACTAGGAGAAATATCGTGTACTCTTTCAATTAAAGGAAACTACAGCATGCAAATGTATATATATAAATAAAATAACACAAGAACATATTAACATTTTATATGGTAGCAGTCAAACAAGAAGCTGCCGCATATGAACACCAGCTACAAGTGGCCGGTCTTTGAAGATGCCCCCTCTGGTGGAGGACAGGGAGGGTTGGACCTTCAGTAGCCTCACTCACTCGGTGAAACCCAACCACTCCCTCGTATAGACTGGAGATTTTCCCGCAAGTTACGTACTACGGAAACTAACCCAGGTAATAACGGATCGTGGTCCTTTTAACAAACAACTGTTTAATATAGGTGTAACCAACCAGCCAACTCTGCAGAGCATGCTTGGAGGAGGAAGAGACGGCTGTGACAGTCTTCTAAATGAAAATAAATTAACTATATATTACCTTTCCCTACGGCTCTGTGCTCGTTCTCCAAATTCTTAATTTTATCAGCGACGTCTGTCAGCGATGGATTGGTGGCTAGCAACTGCTTGCCAAGCCCTATTACTTCTTTGAACCTAAACAATAAGAAGCAAATTTAATTAAAAAAGTATAAAAAAAATTCACTGCTTCTATTTTTATAGTATAGGGGGACAGACGAACAAACTGGTCAGCTGATGGTAAGTGACCACTCAAGACTCGTAAGCCCGCCTTTTTAGGTGGTGATGGGGGGGGGGGGGGTAGGGATACGAGGAGGGTAAGAAGAAAGGGGGATGGGGAGATTGGAAAGAGGAGAGAATAGTTGGGCCTCCAGTAACCTCACTAATTTTGGGAAAATGCATCGCAAGCGTTGCTTCACAACCGGTTTCATTCGTGCCTAAGCATGACATGAAATGTTGTGCTATGTCACTCCCTTTATTAAAAACGATTCAAAAGACGCCTCACAGGTCGAAATCAAAAAACTGTCTAGACTAGGGTGTGAAGGTTAGGTGTGAAGACTAGGTCGAAACGACGTGTCAGTCCTCTCCGAAAAACTCTGACATCCCATAAATACACACGTGAGTCTAACCGTATATGTTTTTCTTAGTATAAACTTGAAAATTATAACCCTTAATTTAAAACGCACACTTTTAAAAAGAAAAATAATGTGATTGTAAAGAAAAAGTTTTCCCAAGTGTATATTTTTTAGGTTCGGGCAGGACGCTACGCTCCATGATAAAGGGCTTCCACCTGATCCGAAACAAGTCAATGAGTCAGTCAGTTTTTTTTTATCAACAATGTACTGTACTAATAAAATGCCATTTAAGACAAGTAAATACATACGCAAGTACACTCACACCTGTAATCGTAAAGGGATCGGCAGAGGCATATGAAACATCTAGATTACATAATCGAACATCCATCCTTAATTTAGCCCCGCTTACGTAAGAGGGGCAAGCCTATTGCTGTCAGAAGGGCACTGCATAATTCTATATAATTCACTTTAAAAAGTAGACAACCGACTTCAATGCGTCTATCATAAAATTTAAGACTAATATGGTTTCCTCATGAACGTCATTTTCAAAACTGGGAAGCACCAGCTTTCATATAAAAAAGAAATAATCAAAATCGGTTCATCCAGTCTAAAGTTCTGAGGTAACAAACATTAAAAAAAATACAGTAGAATTAAAAACCTCCTCCTTTTTGAAATCGGTTGAAATAAAAAAAATAAATTGATATGACTTACTCATCATCATGGGCCTTAATGTCGTCCATCAGTTCCTGATGTTGCTTGTGCAGATCCTCAGCAGTCGCTACATCTTTAGCTGTCGCCTCCTGAGATAACTGCTCGCGGACTTTCTGTTATTAAATAAAATAATGTAGGTATAATGGAGTGTTCCCTTTTTAACGTGGTAGAGCCGAGCTTAGGCACGAATGGGCCGGCTCGACCGGTGTGATACCACGGCCTCTCAGGAATGAGTGAGGTTTTCTGAGGCCCATCTCCTCAGTTCATTTTTCCTCTTGCCTAACCCCCACCCTTTTTCCCATCTCCTGATTCCCCTCTCTTTCCCCTCCCCGCATACCCTCATCCCTCATCTCCCTTATCACCCTCAAAGGCGGGCAGCGCACTTACTACTCTCAAGTTGCAGGTGTCCATAGACAGCGGTTGTCACTTACATTTATTCAGGTGACCCATCTGTTCGTAAAAAAAACATACTTTGTACTGTCTCAAAAGTAAGAGGAGAAGAGAAAGAAAATCGCTGTCTTTAAGTGAATGAGATGGTCGGACCAAATCTCCGAATGGGAGTTACGTATCAGCTGGGAAGAACTCCAAATCCTCAATAATATAGCGACTATTAAGATGACGAAGGGGAACGAGCAACAGGTCACCTGATGCTAAGGAAAGTGGGTTTGGAAGAGGGTAGGTGAAAGACCCGGGGAGGTAGGGCCCACTGTAACCTCACGGACTTGGCCAAACACAAACAGGCGTTGCTTAAGAACCGGTATTCTGTGAGATCGTGGTATTATTAAGGTCGAGTGGGCACATACTTGTAAGCATTGGCCCTCCAAAGTCCAAAATGCCTATCTCGTAAATGTCATACATGTCAATTGAGGGACGAAATTTTAACGTAAATTTTGAAAAACCAGGGGATACTCCCCCCTACTAGATGGGATTTATGCGCTGAGGGTCAAGAACCAAAAGTTCTTTGAACGGCATTTTCTCTTAAGGGTAAAGCTTTTCGGATAAAATCAAAGGCGGTATTGCCCTTTATTAAAATTTGATCGAGCTGATCTGATCACACCACCAGCTGGACAAGCATCAACTTTAAACGGGTGACAGGTGGCATTACTGGTATACATGTGAATATTATACATATTTCTGATAGAGGTGCTACGGACAGCCTTTACATAGCATGCATTGTAGAAATAACAGTAATCTCTTACAATCTAATATGCGTCTTATTACAAGGTCTAAGAACTTATTTTCATACATCGTCCACTAAGGTTGTACACAAAATTGTATCTGACCTGTGCCCAATCCTGAAGCTGAGCAGAACTGGATCCAAAGATCTGGTGTCCAACGGCGGACTCCAGACGTGCTCTCCTCTCAGTTGCCTGGGCCTGGCACCTCTCCCACATCTGCTGGATCTCCCGCTGGCGAGTCTCTACGTTCGCTCGCTCGGTTGGATACTGGGATTTGACTCTACAATTCAGAGTATATAAAATTAATAAATAATATGACATAGAGAAACTTTAAGAATATACAAGGTGTTACAAAAAAAATATTTAAGGTTCGCATAGTACCCCCCTTGAATATAGTAAGTAGCTAATAAATATAAGATTATTGATGATTTGTAACCGACTTTTAAAATATGAGGTTCTCAATGTGGATGGCTATTATTTTATTTATTTGATTTTTTAGCCGAGTACCACCACCATAAACCATAATAATTATAGGGGTGCACGATATTGTAAAACATAATATATATAGAATACATTTTTCTGGTTTTATCGGTTAAATACAGTTTTGTTCCTGCATGTGTTCTTATCGGTGACTATTTAACATTTGACATTTGATATTCTTAATTCGGTTTTAATTTTATTTTTTATTGTTCTATTTATTTCATGAGTTTTTAGTATTTTGTATAACTAGATATTGTAAACAAAAAAATGTTGCATGCAGAGAATCTGCGAAACATGTTGAACATTATTTTATGTCATTAACATGTTGTAGAAACCGTTTTTGAGGCAATAAATTATTTATTATTATTATTCCAAGACGACGGCAGATCTTTCTTTGTTCGAAAGGGGGTATTGCAAGGGGGTCTTGTGTAAATTTCGTGAAAATCTAATGAAGATATTTATGAAGATCTATCTTTTGAGACGAAGAAGTCAAATATTCCGTTTTCTGACAAAAAATATTTGCTAATACAAAAATCCAATTTTGAAAGCGACGAATTGAATTAAGCTCTTAAGCATAGCGCCGAAATATAAGGACGCATTAAGTGAGTAACTAGTAAGTGTAACTAGTGAAGTTTGACAACATGATATTCTCTATGGTCTGATGACTTCAAGAAGGTGGCATCGGATGAGCGCGGACGGCACTAGACCGGGGTAGTTAAGGTTCTTTGTGGGAGGTCTTCGTCCTGCATTGGACGGCGATAGGCTGATGATGAAGATACCAGCATGTGATAACTAAACTCTTTTGTTCGTTTTTTACGCTTTAACGCCTTAACGTGAAATATCAATCATGTTGTCAGAGATACAGAAAAAGGAAAGGATAAGCGAGCGAAACCGCGATTATAAACTAGTTAGTTAGTTAGTTAGGTTAGTATTTATTCTATTCTACATATGTACATAGGCGTGACCTATATCCAGAAAAGGGGTTGGTGGATAAGTAAATGACGCTCACATTTAGCCAAATATAATTTATTTAGCCTACTGCCGTCAAAATTTGAAGTATATTGACTCAAAAGTGAGAATAGAGATTAAAGCGAAATTGCTTGTACAAAAGGTTTTTTTTTTTGAGGGACAGACGAACAGACGGGTCATCTGATGGTAAGTGACAACCGCTGTTTATGGACACCTGCAACTCAAGTCGCAAGTGCGCTGCCCGGAGGGTGATGAGGGGTGATGGTATGCGGGGAGGGGTAGAGAGGGGATGAGGAGATGGGAAAAAGAAGTGGGGGCGTAGGGCCTCCGGAAACCTCACTCATTTCGGGGAAATGGTACGCAAATTCACGGTTTTCTGTAAGGCCGTGTATCGCACCGGTCGAGCCGGCCCATTCGTGCTAATAATGGCTATACCACGTACTGATGCGATGCTTACAGTCATACATATATATCACTAGGTTTTATTATAAATAATATTCTTACTTATTAACTTTGTACCATAATATAAGGCTGCGTGAATAAACAGACAAATTAATTAGTAAATAAATTAATAACATGTTACTTTGCTTCAAAAAACTTTTATTACATCACAAGTGGCAAACAAGCAGACAGGTAAGTGACAACCATTGCCATGAAACTCAACAGTCGCAAGTGCGTGCGCAAAACTTGACAGCACGGATGGCGTAGCGGTTTAAGTGGTCACTCGGTACCACGGTGCCGCGCCTAGTGTTGTGGGTTCGATCCCCGCTTTTGTGTGATCCTCAAATTGTTGTTCTGAGTCTGGTGTTCTTTGGGTCCGTTGTTTGAATGTTTGTAAAGTCCCCCGCGACATAGGGATTAATTCAAGTGCAGGAGTTGTCTTATTATAAAAAAAAACATTTTTTTTTTCTTTTTCTAAATATATTTTAAAATGATCATACGATCATTTAAAAATATATTATAGATTCGGTAGTAAACAGATATTTTTATTTCCTCGATATAATATCGCATTATTCAGAAAATAAATTTAAAAATTTCAACTATGAATAGTCGCGCCAAAACGTAGCCGCTATTATCATGACGTCATAATAGCATAAACAAAGAAACTTCAAACGTGCAGTGCTTAGTGACCGACTTTTATTGACCTGTCTAAAACTAAAAATGAACTGACGAATACACAACATACACATACACAACATAAAGATATTTAATCTGTTCGATGTTATTTACAAACAAAAACCTGTTTCTACTTTTGTGACGTCACTCAAGAGATGAAAATGGTGGTCGGCGTTTTCAGTCATGTTACAGACAAATAATAAAACTACCATTTTAATTAAGAAAATATAAATAAAAATATCGAGTTTGAACACAAATGGTATTCAATTCGTTTTTCTTATAGTAAAAACTGTATATATTTTGATACATTCCTCCTCTCCAAACTCCCCTATCCCAAACTACTCTAAATTGAGTTACATAAACATATGGAGAAGAAGTAGCTATCTACTTCCTTGGATAAACTGGCTGCGAAAGGCGGTAGACCGGTTGCTATGTCACAAGTTGGCAGAAGTCTATGTCCAGCAGTGGACTGCGATAGACATTTAAGAACCAGGGCTCATAACCAAAGTAGTAAAATATGTACTCACGAGTCAGCTAGCAGATTGATGGTCTCCACTTTTTCCCTCAACGGCTCTAACTCCCTCTCCAGCTGTGCGTGTCTCCTCTGCAGAGCTCGGACGGTGCGGAGGTCTGAGGCGGGGGCGGAGCCTGCTGCAAGCTGCTGCTCCTTCTCACCCATCCAGTCCAGGGCTTCGTCACATGTGCGGGAGAACAGCTCCACACTGGGGGAAATAGTACCAGATTATAATAATGTGTATTGTCGAGTGTGGATACGACGAAAATCCACATACAATAGGCCATGTGGTTCTCTATGGAGTAGAATGGGCCCTTCTTTGTTTTACAGTATAGGCGGACAAACGAGCAGACCTGATAGTGACTTCCGCCGTCTATCCTATCTATCTAAAGAGTCACAAGGGTGATGTCCACCTTTTAGGGTAAGGGAAAGGGAGGAGGGGATAGAGGTAAGGGGAAAGGCAGAAGGTAAGAGAGGAAGGGAAAAAAGAGGTAAGAGCTAAAATATTTTTGTTAAGTTTATATAGGTTTAACCTTCAGTACAAGCTCTTTAATTACACACAAGAATTACTAAAATCGGTTTCTCAAATGGCGAAGATATCTCGTCATATACACAAAATAAAACCTCAATTTTGAAGTGAAGAGTCTGAATGGAGTACTACAGGGTAACGACTTAGGGCCAACACTCTTTGAATAGTTTTTCTTACCTCGAAGCTCCCTCTAGACTCTTCTCTTTCTGCTGCTTGAGTCTAAGCAGCCTGTCCCACTGCTGTCGGAGCTGTTGTCTCCTGGCCGTGGCCCTGGCGGCCTGGCTGTGCTTGGCCGCCACCAGCTCCTCGGCTGCGGCGTCTATGTGCTCCAGGCGTTTTGATGCCGCTGATAAGTCCGTCACGAATTTCTAGAAAGAGATATATTTTGGTTAAAGTTTCTAATTGAATAGGCGAAGCATATCAGAATTATCTGTATTCATCTGACATCATCTTACATTATATAGACTGACGGCTATGTCTCCGAAAGGGTAGGTTATGTATGTGGTACGGTTTTCGATATTAAGTAGGTATTTTTTTCGTCATCACCTCACCGGAACTGAGGGTGAGGTGGTTTGCCGTCACAGTGGGTCTATTGCAGGGGACCCAGGATATAAGAAGGATGCCTTCCGGAACTCCTGAAGATTGGCCATCTGATTAGCAAGTGGCCGTACCCCCCTCCAAATCAGAAAGGCGCGCGCAGAACACATCGCGCCACCATCTCAGACTTGCTTGTTTCCATTCCCATGTAAACCATTTATACTTACTTACTTTGACATTTATAATATTATTGAAATATATGAATTAATAATAACTTGACACACCTCACACACGGCCGTCTGATCCATAACTAAGCAGAGCTTGTACTATGGGAACCAGACCGGTGATAAATATACTTATATGCTTCTAAAGAACAGATATATGATAGATAAATTATTCTCACACAGAACAAATAATCGTGCTGATCACACAATTTTTTGTCATGGGTGGGAATCGAACCCACGACTTCTGGCTTAGCAGTCAGTCAGGTTTAACAACCACGGGCCATATTAACATCAAACAAAATGACACATTTAATCAAATTGAGTTTTTTTTAAATCAACTCTTACCTCATATTTCCTCTTTGCTGTGTCTACACTATCCTCAGGGTCATCAGTCCTCAGCATTTTCTCCTTGTCCTTGATCCACTTGTCAAAGTCATCGCACTCAGCGAAGAAGCTGTAGAGCTTGATAGCATCTTCGAGCTGGGCGCGACGAGCAGCTGAGAGCGTCAGGAGTTCATCTGGTGGGATACAGAGATAGAGATTATGTTGAAAGATAATCAGTAGACTAATTATGATGATGATCGTGATGAGCTGGGTTCGATTGGTGGTGTTATATATTATTTTGGAAAATTTAGAATTTAAGAGTATTCAAGCACAATTGTTTTATTTTGAGGTAGAATAACCAAAAGTATGTATTTTTTGGTCCTTCGAGACAATTAAAAAGGTAATTGAATACATAGGTAAAGTTGACTTTTCTTAGATTAAACTAGTGTTGAGAAAGCATAATATATATATATTATAAGCGTATAAGCAAAATCACTCCTCCGAGTCGTTCATCAAGTTGGTATAAAAGGAAGTGTAAGAGTTTGATCGGGTCTATTCTCTTGTCAACGGTCGTGTAGTTCGGAGCTCTCCGTGTTTGGTGTTGTCCTTTCTATACTCTTATTTTAATCAAATATATAAGTAGTTTAGATTATTTTGTTACTAGAGAATGGTGATAAGGTGTTCTGTGGTGATTTGTATTATTATTATTTAAGCTATTTCAACTTCTGAACCCTAAAATATATATACTTATATGTATATTGATTTCAAATTGCAATATGAAAGTTTTCGCCCTGACATACATAATTTCCCAAGATTAACTGTCAGTGGCCTGTTACACATGTTAACCTGATTGAATGGCCATGATCACCGTGGTGTTAGAGAGACATCAGGTTTGTGGGACATGGACAGAACATACCGTAGTCCTTCTGTATATCAGTGATCCTGGCGTCAACGGTGGTGGTGGCGGGCCGGTGGGCGGGCAAGGCAGGTCGGCTGGCACGGCGCGCGGCGGGTTTGCTTCTCTTCACCGGTACCACCTGCTTCACCAGTACCGTCTTCTTCACTCGCTGCACTGTGCGCACCTTCTCCGGACGACGGACTTGGACCTGCACCAAACATGTACGTGTTTTGTTAGGGGGCATCCAGTAATTACGTTATTTGGAAATTAAGCCTAGAGAAGAAATTTACAATTTTAATCTAGTTCTCTTCTATATCTTCCAATGAGTGGACTATTATCTATCCGATAGTATGAAATTATTTATACAATGCCCGGTTGACGGAAGTACGCTTGCCTCCTGTAAAGGTAGTGAGACCAAAATATAATTCTCAAAATGTGGGAGATTTATACACCTCTGAATACACTATTGGGGATGCTAGGCTTGAGCGTATGTATGTATGTAACATCTATAATGTACAAGGAAGGAAGTTTTAATTATATCAATAAATATCAATTAAGAGAGAGGAGTGTAGTGTGTATGTGAGGACCAATAATTAAGAAAAACAAAAAAAAAAACTAACAAAGATAATATTTTTTCAGGAAACCAACAAATTTTTCTTCCTTCTTTTCACGTAATTAATGGATGCCTTCTTATCTTATATTACCTTCAACCAACATTTTAAATTACTCACCGGCACAACTCTAGGTTCAATTTCTCTGACGTAATTGGCCGGCACGAACCCATCTGTTCTGTCAGCCTTGCGCACTGACCACCAGTCTGGGTTAGTTTTATTGATCAGGAACATCACGTCTCCCTTCTGCATGGATATACCCTGACCAGTAAAGGGGTATAGAGCCTTCACCTAGGGTAAAAAAACACATATATACTTTGTACAAATTGTACATTTAGTTTCTAAAATAATAATAAATATATATATACACATATATTTATTATTATTTTAGAACTAAATGTACAATTTGTACAAAGCTGGACTTAGTGTCCAAGGCATTCTCAGGGCCAACGCTCTTAGAATATTCTATACAGATAGGAGTGGGTATTGGGATATGGGAATACAAATCTCCTTATCCTTATATATTTATATATATATATATATGTATATATATAGATAAAGCCGTGAGCTTTGTATGTATGAATTAAAAAAAAGAAAAAGTTACATATTCTCTTGTATATGAAGTTTAAGGTATGGAGCTCGGACTTCCCGGCACCATTCAGGTCGAGTTATACGCATGAGACGTACGTACGTGCGTACTCCTACCTAAAAGGCCGGCAACGCACTTGTGACTCTTGAGTTGCGGGTGTCCATGGCCGGAGGTAGTCACTTACCATCAGGTAACCCGTCTGCTCGTCTGCCCCCTATCGCATAATAAAAGAATAAAAAAAAACCCGACTTGCTTCAGCTATTGCTTATACTCCCCAATAAATCTGTATATGATATTTATTTCCTTCCCTTTATATCCATTCTTTCCTGTCAACATACTCCAAATTTTTCCATCTATATGCAAAAGACCTGCCCCCTATTACGTAAGTGGGACTATTTACGCCTCTGCTTACCCCCCCCCCCTCGGGGGTAAATGCTTGAGCGTATTTATGTATGTATGTAATAAAAAAAAAAGTCCTTTACCTGAGGTACACTCCTCTCTTCCGTGACAGTTCTATGTTCGAGCCTTTCAACTGGTTCTTCCTCCCAGACCTCAGTAGGCACTAAGCGCGACTCGTTCACCCACTCTTCTTCTTCTATAGCTGGAGTTGACTCCACTTCTGTCGGTAGCTAGAGAATAAGAAGCAGAGTAAGTTTTATTAATTTCTAAAATATTATAAACTGCTGTACTGTTTCGGTCATATCGAATGTGTGAATGAAAGAAGATTGACAAAAGGTATTTATATGGCAGAGGTAAATGGAGTTCTCGGAAGAGGAAGACCTAGGCGAATGTTCTTAGACCAAGTTCAGGTCAAAAGTACCTTTAACCGACGAGCCTGTATGCGGAACGGAATGAAAGGTGAAGAAGCGAGAAAGGTATGTCAGAATAATAGCAAAATGAAGGAAGTAGTCTCTGAGGTGTGATATTATGTATGTATGTATAAACCGTTTTATTAATTGGGATACGATTATACCCGGTACTATTAGTTCGGGGTATGATAATACCCCACCTTATTTTAATTGCTTATAATTAACCGACTTCAAAAAAAAGAGGAAGTTTTTGATTCGACTGTATTTTTTTTTAATGTTTGTTACCTCAGAACTTTTGGTTTTTGATTTTTTTTTAGATTTTTTTTATTTGAAAGCTATGCTTTCCGTGTGGCCCCTTATCAATGTCGTCCAGTTCTGACAATGGCATTTTGTGAAAACTATATAAGTCATAAATTTTATGATAGAATTAAATTCGGCTGTCTACTTTTTAAAAATGAATTATTGTAGTAACTATTTTGCTTCGTAATTTATAAATGTATTTTAAATAGGATAAATTGATACCCCAGACGTACCTGTAAGCATGTAATACCAGCGGCCTGAAGCCTGGCAGCGTGAGCGCTAAGCGTTTGCAGCTCAGCGCTGTAGGCAGTGATCTCCTCGTGCAACGCGCGGTGTCGAGCCAGTAGGGCGCCTGCGGATGGAGCGTCACGCCCGCAGTCCTCCGTTGCCACAAGTGGACGCTTCTCTTTCATCCAAGACTCGGATTCATTGGCGTCACCGTAGAACTATTTAAAAAAAGTGTTGTATGTATAATCACATTGTTTCAGAAGTTTAATTAAATTTAATTTGGGGAAAGCGGACAGGTAGGTTTAGGCCTCTAGTACTTTAATTCACACGGCAATATAATGCAAGCATTGTTTGTCTACTGGTTTTCTGTGAGGTCGGGCTATATATAGACATTTCAACAGTGGTAGAGCCATGCTTAGGCACAAATGGGTTGGTTCGAACTGTGCTATACCACGACCTTACAGAAAACTGGTTGTAAAGCAACTCTTGCGTTGCATTTCCATCTCCTCATCCCCCTGTCTTTCCCCTCCCCGCATACCCTCATATACGCGCACTTTCGACTCTCGAGTTGCAGGTGTCCGTGGACGGCGGTTGTCACTTACCATCAGGTGACCCGTCTGTTCTTGTGTCCCCCTGTTATATATAATAAAAAATACTATAAACCCTTGCCTACCCCTTCTGAGATACAGGTCTGAGGTACAGATGGAATGTATGTATGATTGTGTCTCACCTGATGGGCTTCCGCAGCATCAGCTAACTGCTTCTCTCTGGCGGCGGCGAGTTCCCGCAGAATTTGCCACTGTTTGTTCAGTGATGTCAGGCGACGTTCGATTTCTGCGCTCTTCGGATGTTTGGCGTCAATAAGGCTATAACAACACATATTATTTTATGATTCAAAATGCATAGCAGCAGGTTACAATACCACTATTACGATGATAATTAAAAAGTAAAACACACAATTATTAATAATAAAATTAATAAATTGAAAATTATTAATAAAATTATGTAAAATGTATCTACTATTGTATATTTACTTTTCATTGTACCTACATTTTAATTATAATTAAAACCGGAGTACTAGAAGCCCAGACCCCTTATCTCTTTCCCCCCACCCATTCATTCATTTCACTCATTCATCATTCATTCGTTATGAATAATGATATCTATCCCAGATCCCTTATCTCCTTCCCCCCAACCATTCATTCATTTCACTCATTCATCCTTCATTCGTTATTCTCAAAGACTTACTCTAGATTTAGAGTTGACCAATGCTTTCGGTTCTAACTTACCATCTACCCGTCTACCCTTTAGCCCAAGGCAGTGGTCAATAATAATAACTACAAAGAAACTTATGTACTTATTATTATTGGGCACGCTAAGTTCTCTAAAATTAAAGAAGGTACATTACCAGGACACTTTTTAAACATACCTCTGTCCTTTAGCCCTATGTCTTTGAGCGACATGGTCCCTGGCCCTGAGCTCGTGTAAAAGCGCGGTGTGTTTCTGCCTCAGGGCGAGAACTGCTCTCAACTCCTTGGCCGCTACCTCCGCACGACAGATACGCTGCTTCTCCGTCACCCAACCTTAAGGAAATACAGTGTTAAACATTCAGAACGGAGTACACCTGTAAAATTACAGGACAAACAAAAAAAGGAACGAACAAACGGGTCACCAGATGGTAAGTGACAACCGCCGTCCATGGACAACTGCAACACAAGAGGCGTAAGTGCAATGTCCACCTTTGAGCGTGATTAGGTGGGAGGGGTGAGGGGAGGAACTCACTCTCCACTCCGGTCGATTTATCTCTAGTATGTATGTATTTAGTCATATTTAAGTACGTATATCAACAGTCTGGTACAAGTACAAACAGAGTACAAGCTCTGTTCACTTTGGGATATGACGGAGTCATGTGAGTTGTCTGAAGTTATAATTCAGGTTTAATTTGGCCATGCTTCTCATAATTAAGACTTCTCTACTAATATTATACCTAATAATATTTTTTAAGAATCATGATATAATATAATAATAATTATTTAAGACATAAAACACACGGCATCTAATTCGAGAAAGAGCAGAGCTTCTACTATGGTAACCAGAGTGCTGAAATAAATACTGATTTATTTTGAAATATTTGATAAATTTTTATATACACACAGATACAGAAAACATTTTTTTTTTTATACTATAGGGGGACAGACGAACAGACGGGTCCCCTGATGGTAAGTGACACCGCCGTCCATGGACACTCGCAACTCAAGAGTCGCAAGTGCGCTGCCCGCCTTTGAGGGTGATGAGGGATGGGGGATGGAGGGAGCGGAAAGAAGAGAGCAGGGATGAGGAGATGGGAAAGTAGAGAAAGGAGATGAGGGGTGAGGGGGAGTTGGGCCTCCGGAGACCTCACTCAATTCGGGGAAATGCAACGCAAGCGATACTTCACAACCGGTTTTCTGTGAGGCCGTGGTATCGCACCGGTCGAGCCGGCCCATTCGTGCCTAAGCATGGCTCTACCACTGAGGAATGCTTGCATTTTCTGGCCGAGTGAATGAGGTTACCTGAGGCTCAACCCCGTTTCCCTTACCCTTTTTCCTCTACCCTAAAAGGCGGCAGCACTCTTGTGACTCTTGAGTTGCAAGTTTTCAAGTCACTTACCATCAGGTGACCCGTCTGCTCATTTGGTCTATATATACTATAAAAAAAGTCAAATCTTGCTCCACCTTTTACCCGACTTCGCTAGAATTAGGGTTATGTTATTAGAGTATATGCATGTATGTATGATATTTTTCTCGCTCTGGAGTCTAGACGATTTGATGGATTTCGATATGTGAGGTGTCATTTAAAGAGTCTTAACAGTGGATATGACAAAGAGATCATTCAGAGACAACGTGAAAAATATAAATTAATAATACACACTGGTTTTTCTTTCTTCTTAACCATTATGTAGGTGCACCTACACCTACATAATGGTTAAGAAGAAAGAAAAACCAGTGTGTATTATTAATTTATAGTTTTCACGTTAAACTTAACCTATATTCTTACCTTCCTCCTCATCATGGTCCTCAAGGAACTGGTAGAGGTTCCTCGCGTCTTCCAGTCGAGCCTTGCGGTCCTTAGCCGCAGCTACCAAGCTGTGGCAAACAATTATTAATTTAATTAAAGAAACAGACAGTTGTTTTATTAATATACACATTCAGAGTAAAATCTTTAAATTCAAATAGAAACATTCAACATTTGTATTCGGCGTGCCCGTAAATGATTTAGTTTAGCGTTTGATAATCCTCAGCCTGATCAATCAGTAAAAGAATAAAAAAAAAATCCATATACATACACACAAATACAGATATAATGTATGTGTGGAAACATATAGTATGGACATACTGCCACATGGAATTTCTGCTCGAATTCAAAAGACGTCAGGACAAAATTTTGATTCACCGGCAGTTTTTGTAAAAATCAATAAAGGCTCTGTGACCTAGGCCAGTGCAACTAAGTCGAAACGTCACGCACATTGAAAGGTATGTAAAACCTACGAATAAGTCTACTGTAGTTGTACCACGGCAGAACCGGTAGACTAACAATGCTTGCATTATATTACCGAGTGATTGGGGGTACCGGAAGCCCAACTCCCCCTCTCCTGTTTAACCTCATCTCACACCCGCCTTATCAAGACTCTTGAGTTTCAGGTGTCCATGGATGGTTGTTGTACATATGCAATAAGTATACCTATCATAGGTGTCTTCCAGGTGCGTGAGCTGCTGCGTAAGCTGGTGCTTGGGTTGCGCGGGTCCCTCGGCCGCCCCGCCATGTCTCACGAGGCGGCGGATGCTCTCGTCCACGGCGCCGAGCTGCAGCTCCTGCAGCGCGTGCGCTTGCAACAACCGCTCCACATCCACCAGGTGCCGACCAACCTCCTCCGACTGGAACTGGGCCTGGAGCAGACACGAACATTTCATTACGGATTTGGACGACAAGGTAACGGCTTAATTTCAGTACTATACGTTTTAAATATTATAAAACTGCTTATACCTACATACTACTATACGTATACGTATACGTATACTACTTATAACCCCACCATATTGATGCCCAATTGTTATTAATATCACAGGTGTCTAAAAAAAAATAGTCAAGAGTAGAAGTCACTTGGAGAAGAACAGCCAAAAAACCCATCAAAAAACTCAACACTCTTTTTCAACATTTTTTCTGGTTACATTGTTTACAAGCACAAGGAATACACATATATTGTACATACATACACAAATATGTCCTGAATTCTAAATGTTATTATAATATCAATAACTTTCTAAATGACTAATTGTAAAACTACTCCTTGAACATAATTTAATTTTACATCTATCTTATTTTATTAATTTTTATTGACATTCTAATTTATGGTAAGTGTATATTATGTTATAATTAATTTGTTTAAATCAGCTTTTAAGTTGTTTTATTACAAATTTGCACCCGGTATAAGGCAGAATATAAAGAACTCATACATTATTTTATGTAAGACCTTTGTAACCATATTCTATTAAATAAATATATTTTTATTATACTCTTTATTCAATTAAACAAACACATAAATTATTTTTATTAAAAAAGAAAAACAAAATATTAAAATATTAAAATAGTGTCCCACCGGTATCGGGTTAAGGGACTAAGCTACCGGTGGTTAGAGTTTCAGAGACAGGAACCTCTTCGCAATACGTGCCGTATCAAGGACTGCCTTTTACATCAGGCCCTTCACCCAGCTACCTATCGTGAGCCTCTGAAGGTGTTAGTCGAGGCTCTTAGCAATCAACAGCATGGATACACATCAGCCATATAGACAACCTCATTATTATGAGATTGTCGGCATGGGGAACGGTAATATCAACAATCATTGCTCGGTGCTCTAAATGATCTATCACTTATTATTATTATTACATATGCTCTACTCGTTACGGGTACTTTATATTTGGCCCTTCTTTTTTCTTTCTCTTTCTCTCTTCGCAAGGAATATGTGAGGACAATGTAACATTTATTATTAAATAAAACAGACGAGCACTATACTACAATATTAAAGTAATAGCAGTCAAGAGATGACCAGCAGCGACTAACGGCACTCGTTCACATAGACATCGTCTAACTCAACCATAGTGTGAGCATCAGTCTCTCAGCCGATTTGGGGAGGTCAGGTCAGGTACCTACTTCAGCATGCTTATTCAGATTTTTCATAATATATACTTACACAACTTTATCCAAATAGTCAGTCAATTATAAAACTAAATAATCACCTTCATTTCCTCCAGAGTATTCCCTACAGCATCAGCCTCCCTGAGCAGGGCCATCAGATGCGCCAGCTTCCCGAGTGAGGATCTGTGCCTCTCCAGTAGTTCCAGGAGTTCCTTCCACCTGGCCAGCACCGCCTGCTCCGTGCGGGAGACTGTCTCCGCCCCGTGGTAGTTTTCCCGGACCAATTCTGCTGCCATAGCTGATAGGTCTTCAAAACGTTCCGTTCTGACAAAACCACAAGAAATATATATTAATCTAGACATACATGACTGACATAAACTCCAAAAATTTACATACGCGGCTGTCTGTCTGTCTATATTACTAAATATATACATATTACACAAAGAGACAGAACAAATGATCGTGATCTCACACAAATATTCGTCCAGGGTGGGAATCGAACCCACGACCTCGGTTTAGCAGTCAATATCTATAACCACCAGATCAACAGGCCAGTCACCGCCTGCTCTCCGTGCGAGAGAATGTCTCCACCCCGTGGTAGTTCTCCAGGGCCAGTTCTGAGGCTATGGCTGATAGACAGTTCTTGATTTAACATTTATCACTTACTGAAACAATTACATACACTCAAACCCACATATGCATATCCCTGTCTCACCTTGCTAGTATATCGGCGGAGATGGCTTCATGTTTCTTGACGGTGGCGTCCACCTGCGCCAGGTTGGAGCCGTAGCGAGGGTCGGAGAGCACCTGGATCATCTCCTTCAGGTAACCCTTGCGGAGGACTGACTGTGGTGATAATAAGCATGTTAGTGATAAATATTCTCTTCTAAAAATCCCAAGGAGGGGAAGCTAAGGTTATCATCCAATATAGTTCTTAATTAAAACTTTTTATTTAGTTTAGATAACATTTTGAAAATCATAAATATTTTAACCAGTTTTTAAACATTGTCTTATATATCTCCATCTCGCTCATCTCTCTCTCCTTTTCTCTCTCTATTCTTCTCTCAAATATTACGTTTCTTTACCTCCTACTAGAGCTGAGAAGCGACATTTGAGAATCCCTGTGAGAAGAGTGTAATAAAATTCTTTACTTACCTACACTTAATAATAGTTCTGTGTTATCATTTTCAACTGTATAAAAGACAATCATAACTTACCTTCGTATTAAACTTGTAATTTAATTGTTCAAGTCTCTGCTGACGGAGTAGTTCTGTTCTCAAAGCGATTTCTCGAGCGTGTTCAGCCTGAAATAGAAACAATACCTTAATATAACTGCGACAGAGATAACTAAAAAGCGACTTTAAGTTCTAAGTAATAGAGTACAATATAGTTTCTCCTGTAACCTATTTGACTTAATATTTGATATTTGGCGACCTCCACATACAGAAGAAACATATCAACACCATCTAGCGAAGACAAGTCGAACTACGTAGCAACTACACTAAAGTCGGGCATCCCCGAAATACGCATGTCAGTAAAACCGTATATTTAAATAAATATATGTTTCGAGGTTATATGGTATGTGACCCTAACCTGCTTGAGCTTTATTTACTGCTTACACTATACAATGAATCTGGATAAGCTTCCAATCTCGCTTTCCACTTCAATATACTCTAAGGTTCTCTGTCAAATTCCCAAATTGCTCGGATTGCAATGGGGCGTTCAATACTTCTATGCCCACCCCTTTGGGGATACGGGTGAGTGTATGTATATATGACAAACATACAAACAACGGACACGAAGAACACCCTGATTCGGTACAACTATTATACAGACTCGTCTATAATATTTTACGAAAAAAGATACCTGTTCAAGTTTCTGCCAAGCCCTCTCCAGGTCTTGGGGAAGTTGACCTTCGAGCGGCGCCCAAGCCTCGCCGACTAAACTCTTCTGCATGGTGTTAATATCAAAGTATAGGGCTTCAATTTCTGAACGTTCTTTGTACCTGCAAAATATAGCATTTTTTTTTTATTCTTAATATATATGTATTTATACTCACTAGAGATAGTCTACAGTCCAATTTGACCCGTCATTCCATAGTTCCTGTACCATGAAAGTGCAACATATAACAGGACTTCTAAAGCATAAAAATACGAAACAGACGATAACAATTAATCTATACAAATAAATAAAATTGGAGTGTCTGTTTATAATATTAAAACAACTGTTTTTTACTAATTTCATGTGGATGTATCTTCTCAACTGTCGCTAATATAATGCCTCGTTTAACTATCCTGCTACGATATCTACATACATATTTTGACAACACTACAAATAATTATAAATTATTATATATACAAGTAAATGAAATTGGAGTGTCTGTTTGTAATATTTTAATATTACAAAGTGCATATGGATGTATACACGGTACATATACCAAAACAATTTTTTTTACAATTTTTGTCTGTCTGTCTGTCTGTTTGTTCCGGCTAATCTCTGAAATGGTTGGACCGATTTTGGCGGGACTTTCACTGCCAGATAGCTGATGTAACAAGGAGTAACTTAGGCTACTTTTAATTTAGAAAAAAAAAAATAGGACCTCAGGAAAAAAAAATAAAACCAATTAAAATTTTATAATATTCTATTAAAAGAATTCATTGAAATTAGTATAGGTATTTCTTAAATACAGAATGAATAAGTTATCGTAAACTCTGCGAACTGAACAATAACTTTTTGTCGTGGGTAACAGCTAGTATATATATAGGTATTTGGCTTGTAAATAGTTGCAAATAGTTCTCTATGTTTAGCCAATAAGGTATTAGCTAACTAAAAATTACATGTAAATAATTAATGATAAATCTCACATTAAATTAGAAATCCAGAATTCCTAACAATTTGTATTTATTAGCTCAAGTAACAGATTTATCTAATAGATATTAGATAACAGATAATAGAAAAAAAAAAGAATTACTCACTTTGGTGGTTTCTCAACAGTCCGGTACTGCTTGAAGGCTAGGAGTAACCGTTGGATCCCGTCGAGGGAGTTCGGGAGGTCTCTACCATTCAGTTCCTGGATCTTCAACCGGATCCACTCCAGGAGAGCGCTCATCAGTTGGGAGTATTCTCCTTTGCGACCATCGCAGTCCATCATCTGACCGATGATCTGTTAGAGAAGAGTAAGGTGATTGATGGGATGCTTGTTTGTTTGGATATCGAAACATTTTGATAATGTTTTTTTTCTTTTAGGCATAAGAGTTTTGCTATATATCTATGAGTGTGTAGTAAGTGACTGAGAGGGGGGGGGGATAAAGAAATAAGGAGGGGAGAGCGGAGATCAGAGTAGTTTCCTCCAGTACCCTCAGTCACTTGGTAAATACAACGCAAGTATTGTTTAATATTTTAATAAAAACACAATAGGGATTCTACGAAAATCTACAATATCTTGGATTACATTGATGTTTTATCATCTTCTAGAAGAACGTGTATACTCACGTTGGCAATTCTTCGTCCACTCTTCTGTTCGTTCTTCATGCGAGCAAACGTGTGGTAGTAGCTTGCTACATACGTCATTACTGACTTCTCATCCGGACGGCTCGTGTCCACGTCTGCAAGGAGAATAAGCATACTTATTAGAGAAGATATTTTAGGATAAAAGAAGTCCTTACTTTTCCCTCTTGCAAAAAGAGAGCTTTCGACGAGGCCACGTGATCTTAAATTTGCCCAACGTTAGATTTTTTGATTTGTGTACTATTCATATTAATTCTAATTTGAAAATTTGTATGGTGGTATGTGTCAGGTACACCTCCGCCTATCCCATTCCAGCCATCGCATTGACAAAGGCGGGAGCGAATTTATGTATGAACTACTGAGAACAAAGATATATTATATTATCCGTATAAAGTTTGTCTGTAAGAAATCAACGTAAGTGAATCATGTCTGTTTTTTTTTTCATTACTTTGCAGGATTACTAGTTACGCAAAAGTTCAGCGTCTCATTGCTAGATGGCGTACCTAAATATAAATAATGTACGAAATGCGATGTTACCGTAAAACACATTAATATATTTGTTTCCATTAAATATTGTATGATAAATAAACAGTATTTAAATTATTTATTTATTTATTAATTTATACAGGGACATAAAACAGTTATACGTTGTGTCTAAACATAAAGAAAATTTACTACATACATATATGTTAGGTAAACGTATAACCCACACCAATGTCCACGGATTTAGTAATTAGAGTGAGTAAGCCATTGTACATATGCACAGATATGGAATTTAGAGTGTAGGATAAAAATATCCCCGTAGGTGAATCTGAGTAATTTAGAGTAATTTAGAATTTATTTGCAAGCCAAAATATCACGTGCTAATCCTTTAAATTAAAATTTTAAAAAAGAAAAAATGTCAAGTTCAGTGAAGTATGTGTTATAGGCCAAATCTCTATTACTATATATATAAATGTGTAATGTAATGAAATTTAAACAACAAAATTGTGTGTTACCTTCAGCGTCAAGCAGCCGAGGAATGCCGAGGTGTTTGTGTGCAACGTCGAAAGCGTGGTTAAGAGTCTCCACGTGGTCGGTTGCTGGAACTTCGGCCCAGCGGAATAGATCAGGTCTGCCAGGTGAAAAGGCATAATTATATTAACATATTCCACATTAGACGTTAGACTTCTCATGGCACAGATAATGATAAGATTGTAATTGAACACGCTTAATCAAAATTATTTTACAATTTCAACAATGGTCGAAAGATTATGCCTTGTGGCACACTCGCTATTATTGTAATGAAGAAGTCATAATTAGTTAGGTATTTTCTGCTCTAATTATTTATTATAATGAAAACAATATCAAAATCGAAGTTTCTGATACCATAGATCCTGGTTGAACTGCTGTTGAACTCAAATTAGTCAAAGACTTTTGAAGCTAACAGCAATACCGAATTGACAAACATTAGTCAAAGGCTTTTGAAAGCTAACAGCAATACCGAATTGACAAACATAACCTTTCATCTAGTAAGTTTCTTAATTATAATAAAATCCATTTTTCTCCTTCTATTTTTTTTACAGATTATGTACGCTACCATACAGCAACAAATAAATTGTCTATTTACTCACCTGTGAGCGTGTATAAGGGCATTAAACCCAAGACCAGATCGCCAGGAGTCAGTGAAGTTGTGTATGTGGACTCCATGGTAGCCACTCGTCTTCCGTTGACACCAGAGGAGCAAAGCATCCTTGGCTGATTTCTTTTCGGAGGATTCGTTTTCTTCGTCCTGAGGAGAAAAAAGAAGATATTTGATGAAATTCTAAATATAATTCTGAGATGGAAAATGAGATTGATGTGATATACTCTTCAGCTTTATGCATATAAGTATATATCTATAGAGGGCCCCTGCTAGAACTGAAATTGTATTTATATCCCTACAAAAAATAATAAAATACTGAAGTCTTAAAAAACTGTAAAAGATTTTACTATGGACAAAACTGTAGCTAAATAACGCGAGCCATGGTACACATGAAAACAACGTAAAACAAAACAGGATAAATGACAGACCCTCGACTTAAAGGTGGGACCCCAAGACCGGGATAGTTGGCACTCCTTGCGTGAGGCTTTCATCCAGCAGTGGACGGCGATAGGCTGATGAAGATGTTGATGTTAGGAAAGTATTATCTATGTAGACGTATTTAATACTTACGACATCAATCTCAATCTCCTGAATCTGGAACCGCAATATGATGGTCCAAATCAGACCGAGGATCAATCGGGGATTGCCGTCCACTATGTCTTCAGCACCGATAGACTCCAATCGAACCTGAAATAGAAAAGCAACATAGTAAGACATTTGTTATTTAAACAGTTGAGTAGTAAGTGGTTAGTGGTGGTGATTATTCACCGAATATAATTTACCCCCATTTACGTAAAAGGTTCAAGCCTATTGCTGGAATCCAGGGACTTTTAGGAATCGGATGGGAAAATTTGGCGAATATATATATATATATTATATTAGCCTACCATAGTGACTCTACTCTGCCTAATGGAAAGCAACAAGTGGAGTCTAACAGTGGTGGTCACCATCCTCATTGCAAATGTAGTCAATGTAGCATGGTGACCTATACGGCCTGGTGAGATGCTTTTTCACGCCCCGCTTAAAAGACCCGGGATCAAAGTCGGAGGGAAACATAGTAGTAAAATCCAGGCTTTCACCGATCGGCACAGAATGGTAGAGCCAAACTGTTTAGTTCGAGATCGTATAGTTTCCAGTCTCAAACGGTGACTCCTCAGGCCAGCACGTTTTGTCGTGTAGAGAAAGGGAGAAGGTGGGAGTAATTGGAAGAGCTCGTCAGGACACTCAGGAAAGAGCGGATATAAAGGGCACGAAAGAGATTGCTTGGGGCGTATAAGCAACAGCTCAAGTAAGTCAGGGTTGCATATCTATATCTCGAACTGACTGGTGCCAGGGAGTCCTGTAACTAATTGTGTTAGAAGCTATAAGTTGCATTTCCCCGAATTGAGTGAGGTTTCCGGAGGCCCAATTCCCCCTCCCCCCTTTTCTCTCCCCTCATCTCCTTTCTCCTTTTTTTCCATCTCCTTATCCCTCCTCTCTTCTTTCCGCTCCCTGCATCCCCCATCCTTCATCACCCTCAAAGGCGGGCAGCGCACTTGGGACTCTTGAGTTGCAAGTGTCCATGGACGGCGGTGTCACTTACCATCAGGTGACCCGTCTGTTCGTCTGTCCTCCTATAGTATAAAAAAAAAGCATTACCATTTGTTCAGTGTTTGGGTGTAATTTATCTAGCTAAAGAGTTTTTTGTGTTTGTTTGAACGAGCTCATGTCTGGAATTACCAGTCGGATAAGAAGACATGTTCTATAATTGGATAGAGTATTTCTTGACTTCTATTACATGCTATAAAACGTCACGCTTAGAAACGGAGTTGTCTACGGGAAACGGCTAGTAAGTGATGTAGAAAAACAGATAATATTTTAAAGATATACTTATATACCCAAAGCGGTAAGCAGAGGCGTCTCAACGCCTACTTACTGCCACCTGAAATTTAGTCCCAATTAAGATATAGGGGCAAGCCAAATGCCGTAATTTGGCACTAAATGACTATATACATATGTATACTATCTGATATAAAACATTCAGTCAGACAGTTGATACTTAATTCGCCTTTTACAAAACCTAACGGGAAGAGAAGTGGTGACCCCATGTTACTTTACCAAGAACCACATGGTTATACTTGTTGATATTAGGAATGAGTTCAGAAGAAGAGAAAATGCCTAACTAATACATTGTGTACAAGCATAAACCTATGACCTATCGGAAGCCACAGTAATGCGCAAATGTTCTGCTTGCACCGTGAGGGCTTCTATATAAGCTTATGTCAGCTGAGTTTTAACCATAGACATTGCGATTCAATATTTTATTATAGACACATAGATTCATCACACATAGATTCATCGATGAACTGTTAACTTCACAGTCATATAAAACGAAAACATCCTTCTTTTTTTTATGCTATAGGGGGACAGACGAACAGACGGGTCACCTGATGGTAAGTGACAACCGCCGTCCATGGACACCTGCAACTGCAGCGCACTTGTGTCTCTTGAGTCGCAAATGCGCTGCCCGCTTTTGAGAGTGATGTGGGATGGGAGTTGCGGGGTAGGGAAAAAAGAGAGGGGGATGAATGGAGAGGAAAGAGGAGCGGAGAAGTTGAGCGAGCGAGCGAAAGGCGAGCACTAACGGTTGCGTTGCATTTCCCCGAAATGAGTAAGGTTCCCGGAGGCCCAACTCCCCCTCTCCCCTTTCATCTCCCCTCATCCCCCCTCTCTTCTTTCCGCTCCCTGCATCCACCATCCCTCATCACCCTCATAGGCGGGCAGCGCACTTGCGACTCTTGAGATGCGGTTGTCCATGGACCGCGGTTGTCACTTACCATCAGGTGACTCGTCTGTTTGTCTGTCCCCTTATAGTATTAAAAAAAAATGACAGTTATATAATAAAAATAGCAAGTCAAAATTGTCATATACGTTAATAATTAATAATGTCTTGCTGTTATAACTAATTCAACAAAGGTAGATGTAATTGAAGAGCATTGGTCGCAGAGAGACGCGAATACAATAGTTAAAATAATAATATAATTTAGCTTAAATGTAACTGTATAATTTGTCATTAAAATAATCCTAATATAATGTTTTTTTTTTATATATATTAAAGGCGGACCGACGAATAAACCGGTCATCAGATGGTAAGTGTCAACAACCGTCCATAGACACCTGCAACTCGAGAGTCGTAAGTGCCGGGTGATGAGGGATGAGGGTATGCGGGGAGAGGAAAAAGGAAACGGGAGTTGGGTCTCCGGAAAACTCACTAATTGCGAGGATATGCAACGCAAGTATTGTTTCACAAGCGGTTTTCTGTGAGGCCGTGGTGTAGCACCGGTCGAGCCGGCCCATTCGTGCCTAAGCATTGCTCTACCGCGTAAAAACTAAAACTTCTTCTACCTTCACTGTTTATATAGGCTAACAAACATCAAGTTACGACCCTAAGGAGTGGAGCAGTAGCAAAAGCAGGTAAAACGGGTATTATATAATAGAAGTTTCTTATTTTGCTACGCGCTGTTTCGAACTATCAAGAATTTTAATACTTGTGTACACTTGAATTCTTTTTACCTTACCGTATATGTCTATGACGTTTTTGTAATGAGATTTATGGATTTTTTCTTTTTTTTTTTATACTATAGGGGGACAGACGAACAGACGGGTCACCTGATGGTAAGTGACATCGCCGTCCATGGAGACTTGCAACTCAAGAGTCGCAAGTGCGCTGCCCGCCTTTGAGGGTGATGAGGGATGGGGGATGCAGGGAGCGGAAAGAAGAGAGTAGGTATGAGGAGATGGAAAAAAGGATGAAGGAGATGAGGGGAGAGAAAAGGGGGGAGGGGGAATTGGGCCTCCGGAAACCTCACTCAATTCGGGGAAATGCAACGCAAGCGTTACTTCACAACCGGTTTTCTGTGAGGCCGTGGTATCGCACCGGTTGAGCCGGCCCATTCGTGCCTAAGCATGGCTCTACCACTAAAATTCGAGATGTGAGCTATTGATTGTCTTAATAGTGAAATAGACTAACTACTTAATAGTGGAATAGAATAAGGTACTCATTTATTTACATACATAAACTTAAGAAACATAATCCTTCTTCTTATTGTTCTTAAAGTGCCTCTGCGTACCCCTTCGAGAATACAGGTTGAAGTTGACATTTTTATATAAAAGCCTACCATAGTGACTCCACTCTACCTGATGGAAAGCAACAAGTGGGGTTTAAGAGTGGTGGTCACGAGCGAGTGTAGTTAATGCAGCATGGTGACCCACACTATGTCGGCCTGGTGAGAGGCGTTTTCAAGACCCGGGATCAAAGTGGGAGGGAAACACGTGCGCTGGTAGTGAATTCCAGTTTCACCGATCGGCACAGGAAGGAAGAGCCGAACCGTTTAGTTAGAGATCGTATATGTTTTGCATTAATAAAAGACAACTTCAGCACTAAGATTAATTCCTGTGTCGCGGGGACTTTACAAACATTCAAGCAACGGACACAAAGAACATCCAGACTCAGAACAACAATTTGCCCATTAAACCCACAACACTTGGCGTGGCAGCATAGTGGCGAGGTGACCACTTAAACCGCTACGCCATACAGTATGTAGAAATCTAAAAAAATAAAAGAAATACTCACTTTAGTATGTAAAAAGCTTAAGCTTTTGTTAACATTCTCTATCTTGTGCACTCTCATTCGCCCACTGTTGGGCCTGGGCAAGCGCTCACCGCTGATGATCTCCAGCAACTTCAGGAGGCGACGGCCGTCTGCTAGGTCGACGAACAGGTCGTCCACTTCCATACGAGCCTGGTGAGAGAAAAAGAGAGAATTAGAAGGGTTATTTGTTTACTTACGCGTTAGTGATCTCGGAATCCTGGCACCAGCCAGTTTAAGTTATAGGTAAGCGACCCTGACTTGCTTGAGTTATTGCTTATACTGCCCGTTCCCTCTGTATAAGCAATCATTTTCCTTTCTTCTTCTATCCTACCGTTGCCAGGAGCATCAGAATAAAAATTTTCCCATCTAACTCTAAAAGGTGCCTGGATGCTGGCAATAGGCTATTACAATTGATTGGCAATAGGATTAAATTATCCTCCTCCTCCTCAAAATGTTTTTCCTATTAATTTTATAGGGGGTCACGACTAACACTGAATTATTTATGAATTCACTAGTTCCAGCCAACGGCTTTACCCGCATGCTATCTATATAATCGGACTTTAAAAAAGTAGACAACCGACTTTAATGCGTCTATCATAAAATTTAAGACTAATATGGTTTTCTCGTGGATGCCATTGTCACAACTGGACCAAACTCTCATCTAACTACCCTTGAAGTACATCCTTTCCAATAAAAAAAGAATCATCGAAATCGGTTGGCGTGATATTGAGTTATTCGTCCATTTGTCGCGCACATGCTTAATGCAAATTTCAGACTTATTTGCCGTTGTCAGAATTTGATCAAATTAAAATGGGACCACACGGGAAGCACCAGCTTATTAAAGTCGGTTGAAAAAGTACCGTATGTCCCTTCCCCAAAGTTCGAAGTATCCACTTACCAAATTTAATCAAAATCGGTTTAGCTGTTCGCCACGAAGGTAGCAGACATGTCGATAGATGGCGATTACTTTACCGTTTATAATATTGTTATGGAATATATGGTTAAGCTATTTACTGTGTGTTCTTGAATAAACTAACTAACAACTAACATTAAGTAACATCCAAAAAAAGCAGTTAAACTACGTCTTTTATAAAGTCGGTTAGTTATTAATATTAACAGATATGGTTCTTGTTAAAGTCGAATAGGGCCACCCCAACTCTTCACGAGGGTGTCATTAAAGGGGCCTTATATTTTTTTTTAGGTAAATATCCTATCATAGTGACTCCACTTTGCCTGATGGAAAGCAATCAGTGGAGTCCAAGAGTGGTGGTCACCATCCCCATTGCATTTCTAGTCAATTAAACATGGTGACCCACACAATGGCGGCCTGGTAAGAAGCTTTTTCACGTCCCGCTTAAAAGACCCGGGATCAGTGTCAAGACCCGGGAAAGTGTGAAGGCAACACGTGCGCTGGTGGTGAATTTCAGGCTTTCACTGATCGGCACAGGAAAGAAGAGAAAAACTATTTATTTCGGGATCATATATTTTCGACTCTCAAACGGTGACTCCTCGGACCAGCACGTGTAGTCCTGTAGAGGAAGGGAGAAGGTGGGACCAATTGGAAGAGCTCGTCAGAGCACTCTCCATGATGTAGGCGATACAGAACTGCCATAGAGGCGATATCTCTTCGCAACTGCAGAGGCTCAAGAGTGACCTCAGGACTGTATGCGGACTGTACGCCGCCGCAACCCATCGAGAGCGTCAGGCAAATACTGCGCATAGCCGTCCGAAAAATTAGAGCAGTACTCTACGCAGGAGCGAACCAGGGTCGTGTATAAAAGATACAGTTGCTCGGGCGAGAAGAACTGTCTCACTTTGTTCAATACACCGAAACAAACCGGTTATATTGTTATCATCATTTTTTTATTATATAGTGCGACAGGCGAACAGACGGGTCACCTGATGGTAAGTGATAACTTCCGTCCATAGACATCTGGAACTCAAGAGTCATAAATGCGATGAGAAGGGTGGGAATTACTAGTCAGAGTTGTCGTTAAAAAAACACAAGTAAATGATTATACTTGAGCATTTAAATAAATAAAGTTGTTGGTTTCATTTAAAAGTGAAATCATTTTGTATATATTCATGATTGTAAATAGCATCTGATGTCATTTACCAAGGCTGGATGACCAAGGTTAAGGAGTACTGAGAAACGTATCCGCAGATAATTCTAACATTTATATGTTAAATGCGAAAGTTGTATGACGCTATTTAAATAATCAGGTGATAAATGGGAGACTATGCTTTTGAAAGTTGGCTTAAAGGAATGCGATTGTTTGGTCTGACTGCGCAAGAAGGTGAGTTATGTTTTTAACCAACCTCAAAAAGGAGAAGGTTCTCAACTCAACGGTATTTTTTTTTGTTACCTCATAACTGTCGACTGATCGACTTTGTTACCTCATTTGAAAGCTGGTCCTTACCGTGTGGTCCAAGTGCAAGGCCGTCAATTTGATCAAGTTTTGACAACGGCATCCATGAGAAAACCATATAATTCTTAAATTTGCATTAAGCATGTGCGCGACAAATGGACGAATAACTCAATATCACGCCAACCGATTTCGATGATTCTTTTTTTATTGGAAAGGATGTACTTCAAGGGTAGTTAGATGAGAGTTTGGTTAGGTTCTGTCAACGGCATCCATTAGAAAACCATATAAGTCTTAAATTTTATGACAGACACATTGAAGTGAATTATTAGTGTGTGTGTATTATGATAATATTTCATAAAGGAGTATTAAAGGAGTTTCAAAGATAGGTCGTATAACTTTAAATTGGTACAGAAGCATGTTACTGTTAGAGGGCTCGGAGTCCCCGCCACCAGCCCGTTCGAGTTATAGGTATGCGACCCTGACTTATTTGGGCTACTGCTTATGCTCCCCAATCCATCGGAAGAAGCCATATCTTTCCTTCAATATCTATTCTCCTTTTTCTGTCAATACACTCTATTATATATATATACAAAATACTAATAAATTTTCCAATCTAATACAATAGCGCACGGATGACGTTAATTAAAATTAAATTGATTAAATTCCGACCGTTGGGGCTAACGAGTTATTGAGTGGACACCGCGTCTCGGCAAACGTAGTGTAGGACGCCCACAGGCCAGGTGGAGTGACGATTTGCGCAAGATGGCTGGCAGGAGCTGGATGCGAGAAGCCGAAAATAGATCGAAGTGGCGTGCAATGGGAGACGCCTATGTCCAGCAGTGGACTGCGATAGGCTGTTTATGATGATGATGAAATTCCGACTCTTCATACAACGAAAACAAATAACAACCAGACCCGTGACAAATAAGTGTGGATCACACAAATTTTCGTCCCGTGTGGGAATCGAACCTATTACCTCATCCTAATCAGGAGTCCGGGTCACTAACCATAGACAAACAGGCTAGTATAGGCTTATAAACAGCAAAGTGTAGAGCTAATTACCCCCTGCCTACCCTACCTGTACGTATGAGTAATCATAGGCGCCATCATTCAAATCAAAACACTTGACCTTAGAATGTCGTATCTACCTGAGCAATTTGTTTAGTGACCTTGAAATTCCGTACACAATTACTTTACCTAAAGCTATAAGAGTAATCACTCATCACTTACATGTAGTCATCATCATATTTTATATCCTCAGAGCAATGTTTACACCTGACATCATAATTATAAAGGTTACATCGCTACTGCTATGATTACAGTATTAATTGTTAAATAAAAAAAAACTGGCAGTCTTTGGGGACTGCCGATAGAAGTGACTTGTGAATTGTATCGTTGAGCTATTAGATTATACAGAGTGTACATATAGCTCGATCACGCTTTTTGTTCACCCAAAAGTACACATATATACACAGTATACATATAGCTCATGGGAAGCGAGCGGTGACGATGACGCGAGGTTCACGCTTTTTGTTCACCCAAAAGTACACATATATACACAGTATACATATAGCTTCATGGGAAGCGAGCGGTGACGATGACGCGAGGTTCACGCTTTTTGTTCACCCAAAAGTACACATATATACACAGTATACATATAGCTTCATGGGAAGCGAGCGGTGACGATGACCCGAGGTTCACGCTTTTTGTTCACCCAAAAGTACACATATATACACAGTATACATATAGCTTCATGGGAAGCGAGCGGTGACGATGACGCGAGGTTCACGCTTTTTGTTCACCCAATAGTACACATATATACACAGTATACATATAGCTTCATGGGAAGCGAGCGGTGACGATGACGCGAGTTTCACGCTTTTTGTTCACCCAAAAAGTACACATATATACACAGTATACATATAGCTCATGGGAAGCGTGCGGTGACGATGACGCGAGTTTCACGCTTTTTGTTCACCCAAAAAGTACACATACATATATACACAGTATACATTTAGCTCGTGGGAAGCGTGCGGTGACGATGACGCGAGTTTCACGCTTTTTGTTCACCCAAAAAGTACACATATATACACAGTATACATATAGCTCATGGGAAGCGTGCGGTGACGATGACGCGAGTTTCACGCTTTTTGTTCACCCAAAAAGTACACATATATACACAGTATACATATAGCTTCATGGGAAGCGAGCGGTGACGATGACGCGAGGTTCACGCTTTTTGTTCACCCAAAAGCACACATATATACACAGTATACATATAGCTTCATGGGAAGCGAGCGGTGACGATGACGCGAGGTTCACGCTTTTTGTTCACCCAAAAGTACACATATATACACAGTATACATATAGCTTCATGGGATGCGAGCGGTGACGATGACCCGAGGTTCACGCTTTTTGTTCACCCAAAAGTACACATATATACACAGTATACATATAGCTTCATGGGAAGCGAGCGGTGACGATGACGCGAGGTTCACGCTTTTTGTTCACCCAATAGTACACATATATACACAGTATACATATATGTAGCTTCATGGGAAGCGAGCGGTGACGATGACGCGAGTTTCACGCTTTTTGTTCACCCAAAAAGTACACATATATACACAGTATACATATAGCTCATGGGAAGCGTGCGGTGACGATGACGCGAGTTTCACGCTTTTTGTTCACCCAAAAAGTACACATATATACACAGTATACATATAGCTCATGGGAAGCGTGCGGTGACGATGACGCGAGTTTCACGCTTTTTGTTCACCCAAAAAGTACACATATATACACAGTATACATTTAGCTCGTGGGAAGCGTGCGGTGACGATGACGCGAGTTTCACGCTTTTTGTTCACCCAAAAGTACACATATATACACAGTATACATATAGCTCATGGGAAGCGAGCGGTGACGATGACGCGAGGTTCACGCTTTTTGTTCACCCAAAAGTACACATATATACACAGTATACATATAGCTTCATGGGATGCGAGCGGTGACGATGACCCGAGGTTCACGCTTTTTGTTCACCCAAAAAGTACACATATATACACAGTATACATATAGCTCATGGGAAGCGTGCGGTGACGATGACGCGAGTTTCACGCTTTTTGTTCACCCAAAAAGTACACATATATACACAGTATACATTTAGCTCGTGGGAAGCGTGCGGTGACGATGACGCGAGTTTCACGCTTTTTGTTCACCCAAATTCTCTGTGGAGTAGAAAAGGACCAGCCCATCTCTTCCCGTGGGTTTGATAAAAGGAGACAAAGGGATCGGACTGTTATCTATCAGACAGTATATATTATACAGTACCCGGTTTAATGCAAAAGGCTTGTCCCCGAAGAACATAGTCAAACTTCTTGAGCAGTTGAATAAACAGTTTTGAGTTTAAATGGGACATTTAAATATATTATATATGGAGAGATAGATTCACGCCCGTACTCCTAAGGGGTAGGCAGAAGCCCTTATTTTACCTATAATTATTTAGTCCCGTTTACGCAAGGGGGGGGGGGTATTACCGTCATCCAGACTTTTTTGGAGATTCGGTGGAATAATTTGGAATGTGATTAGAGAAAAAGAATGTATATTTTAAACATAGTGGGTATGATTTCCGCTCAGTACAGTCAATGCTTATGTTTATTAGCTTTGGTTTTCACCACCACCTCCAATCACCAAGTCGGACACTAGGATTAGTCCGCCTTGTACAACATGTGCATAAAGTCAAATAAATAAATGACTGAATCATTGAAATCGGTTGGCGTGATATTGAGTTACTCATCCATTTGTCGCGCACATGCTTAACGTAAATTTCAGACTTATATGGTTTTCTCATTGATGCCATTTTCAGAAATGAACCATTTTAAAATGACATGTGCAGCACAAGCTTTCAAATAAAAAAATCGTCGAAATTTCTGAGGTAACAAACATAAAAAAAAAGAATTGAGAACCTCTTCCTTTTAAAGTCGGTTGAAAAGGCGATAAAAACGTGATCACTTGACACAATGATGCAATAACTAATTATAAACATGTGTCAACATATAGTCATCGAAATGCGTGTGTTACTTTAATACATTGTATACACACTCACACCTATATCCGCTAAGGAGTAAGCAGAGGAGGTCAAACACTTCATTTGGCGTACCAAAATTAACTTAAACTTATTAGGAAGCAAGCCTAAAGCAAGCATAAAACTTTCAGGCACTGCATGACTGTATATATACAGTCTGATCCCGAGTCGCTTTTTATGTCACCCACGGGAAAAAATGGGGTGACCCTAAAGCTACCGAGAACACCGTGCTGCTGGTAACTAACCTGAGCATCAAGGAAGCTTACGTCGAGAGGGAGTAAGAGGAGGGTGTCAAGAGGAGATGGGGAGTCTGGCCTCCGGTACCCTCACTCACTTGACAATACAAGCATTGTTTGTCTATAGGTTTTCTACGAGGCCGTTATATAACTCCGTTATATAAATTCGTGCTTAAGCATGCACGAACACTCGACACGACACGGTACTCACTCACCATCAGGTGACCAGCTCTTGTGGGTGAACATCAATCATGGAACTCGCGTCATCGTCACCGCACGCTTCTCATGAGCTATATGTATACTGTGTATATATGTATGTGTACTTTTTGGGTGAACAAAATACTTGACACTCGCGTCAATGTCACCGCACGCTTCCCATCAGCTATATGTATACTGTATATTATCAAATAGCTCGACGATACAATTCACAAGTTACTTAGTTTTCACTGACAGTTTCAAAGACAGCCCGTATATTTTTTAAAGTAGTGTTAAATTAACGCTGCTAATACCTACACCTTCAAGGATAGAGGTGTGAGCAAGCATGTATGTACGTATGTGTTCTTAACAGAAGAAACAGTAGAGTTAGCTCATCAAATGCGCCATCAGTCAGTACCAGCCCTATATCAGTTTTATCACTGCAAACATACATTTAGAGTGACATCATTCATGCACATTTATGATAATCGAATGACGAATAAAATAAATACTTATAATTATAACATTTATCGTAAGTACCTGATATTGTATGCGTCAAAATGTGACTGTAGGAAACAGTATGCAAGATAGCATTTTTATATCTCCCTTATTTATTTATTTTTTATATTAGCCTACCATAATGACTACAGTGAGAAAGAGTGGTGGTCGCCATCCTCATTGCTAGTGTAGTCAATGCAGCATGGTGACCCACACTATGGCGGCCTGGGCAGATGCTTTTTCACGCCCCGCTTAAAAGACCCGGGATCAAAGTTGGAGGGAAACACGTACGCTGGTAGTAAACTCCAGGCTTTCACCGATCGGCACAGAAAGGAAGAGCCGAACCGTTTAGTTGGAGATCGTATAGTTTCCAGTCTCAAACGGTGACTCCTCAGGCCAGCATGTTTTGTCGTGTAGAGAAAGGTTAATTCAATTGTTATTTAAACTAATTACTAAATCATATTTTAGTGTTAACAATGTTGCTTTCAGATTTATTGTTTCTCATATATGTTTAGAAGCTGGTATAAGCTAACATTGCACGAAAACTGTGCAATTCTGATAATCCCTACTAGTATTTTAAATGTGAATGTAAGTTTGTTTGTTACGCTTACAAGCCGAAACTACTCAACCGATTATCATGAAACTTTGTAAACATTGGAAAATGCGAGCAAAGCCGCGGGTCTAAGCTGGAACTATATACAAGCGAGTCGAATTAGGGTAGGCAGAAGTATTTCTAGCGGGCGTGTTTCCCTACCACCACTCTTGGACTCCACTTATTGCTTCCCATAATTGCTATTCATTATTGACATATATCGAATATATATAAATTCATTTCAAATCGAAAACTCTTAAATTAAACTAACAAACCTTTTGCAAGAAGGAGTTTATCCATTTCGTGAATGTTTTCTTCTGTATGTGGAGGCGTTCTTCTTGAAGCGCCTTGATGCGCCCCTGTTCGAACTTAAGGGCGTCTTCTCTCTGCGTCATGTTCGTTCTTTGTTGCACTGCTGTCGCGTAGCCGCCGGGCTCATACTGTGGCCCTGGGGAAGGAGAAAGAGAACCATTACTTATTATATTAAAGACTGTTGCCGACCAACAAACAAATATTATCGTTTCCGGAAAAAAATAAAAATTGTTGCGACCCAGAACCTGGCCACTTTGACATTTAATCTTTGTGCTTTAAGCTGTCAGGGTACACATGGCACGATGTTAGATCGGCCTTTGTCTGGATTGTAATGCACAAGACAGCAATCCATACGATCACCAAATCCCCACCTGGACATACGTATTACCTTTACTCCGACCGACATGAGATCGTATTCTAAGGACTTCCAGCCCGGTCATAGCAATTTAAGTGCAAGTACAATAAAACAAATAAATATATATGACGAATAAAAAAGCTGTTGATGTCACTATTGAGTACCCACCTACTCGATAGATAGCGCGCATATGAACTTATATCGCGGTATAGTTGTGTTCATCGTCATTGCAACATTAAGCTCAACGCAGTCCACCGCTGGACATAGGCCCCTCCCAAAGTGCGCTATAGCACCCGACTTCTCCAGGTCACCAGTTGTGTTCCCCAACATAGTATAAGGTTATTGAATGTTATAGAAATAATTAGGTCAATAAAACAGAGGTTAGACCAGAACTTTTATCGACAAACCAATAAGTAATTCTCCTCCTGCTCTTATTAACATCCCTTTTTACCTATAAAATTCTCAATGTGTTTCTCCATTCAAGTCTTACATTCGATACTTGACTTCAGGCAGGTGGTCAGCCATAAAACAAACTAGAGAATACTCTCTTGCAATGTTCACATTGAATCGACCCCAAATATGAAGATGATCGAACGTTGAAATTGGATGACAAAAATCACACAGATCCTAAAAGCACGTCAAATTTTAGGTAGACTAAAACTCTTGGTATCTTTAAAATCATGTACATATTCTCCTTAACTTACCATATCGTCTAGAGGGCTGATAGTCTTGATAGGAGTAAACGCTGACGTTGCTCAGTTGCCGCTGCATTTTTATATTGCGGCAACACTCACTACAAAGTTCTCATTAGGTTGGTAACACTGCCACAGATTATTGCCGCGTTTTATTTATAACAGCATTCAATTTTTTTTTGTTCAAACTGGCGGGAAATTTTGACGTTTAAATGTGTTTGGCCTTTTTGTTGGATTCCGTTTAAACACGTTCGTTTGCGTACATTAATGACCTACGTGAGTTAATTTGAGATTTTGTCAATGGATCTATTGAGATTGAAGGGCATTTTGAAGGGTAAAATGTATTAATTATTTTTTTATTTAAAACTTAATGCACAAAATGCACACTGGCGGACTTAATGCCAAAGGTATTCTCTGCCAGTCTACCTCAGGGTGATGTAGAAATGACTGAAGTAGGTGCATCAAAAAATATTAGCAAAGAAAATAAAGATAGGATACGGTATTATTATTATATCTATAAATAAACATAACCATATGTTTAATATACCTACAGAAATATAACATATATTATCACACCCATACATACGCTTCATATATAGCTTATCGTTGAGACGTCTCTGCCAGTTCATGGAAGAGAAGAGCTCCAACTTAAGTCTTAACCGACAGGTGCCATCCTGATTATCCCTAATCTCTAAACTTAAAGTTATATATATATATATATATACTAGCTGTTACCAGCGACTTCGTCCGCGTGATATTTAACAAAAAAGTCCAAGTTTGCAGAGTTTACGATAACTTATTAAATCTGTATTTAAGAAATACCTATACTAATTTTAATGAAATTCTTCTTTTAATCGAATATTATAATTTTTTTTTTCGTGAGGTCCTATTTTTTTTTATCTAAATTAAAAGTAGCCTAAGTCACTCCTTGTTACATCAGCTAGATAGCTGATGTAACAAGGAGTGACAGTGAAAGTGAGTGACAGTGACAGTGAAAGTCCCGCCAAAATCAGTCCAGCCATTTCAGAGATTAGCCGGAACAAACAGACAGACAGACAAACAAAAATTGTAAAAAATGTTGTTTTGGTATATGTACCGTGTATACATCCATATGCAATTAGTAAAAACGGTTATTTTATTATTACAAACAGACACTCCAATTTTATTTATTTGTATAGATGTATACGAGTGTTTTAGAGTCCACAGTTCAAGCTATTCTTATTATGTCATGTTTTCACAACTGTTAGCAAGAACTCCGATCTTACGAGAACTTGCTTCACAATGTTGATTGAAGTACCGAAAATTTGCGTTTTTCTATAGCAATCTTATAAAAAGTAATCGATAACTATAACAAATGAGATGATTCAGATTATGAGGTTCCGCAATTAATTTTTTTAACAGATAGAAGTTCACGTCTGTTTAGAGTATTTAGAAATATTTACCGAAAAATCATTTGCAACGTGGCTTTATTTGAAGTAAGCGACGCTTCAAGTAAATTGTATGACATTTACGCGTAACATTGAATTATACGTAACGCGTTTTATGTCGATACACAACAGCTTATGTAGTATTTGTTTATACGATTCAAACTGTCAACAAACCAAATTTAACAATAATTAGTTCATTCTATTAGCCGTGTCACACAAAGAGATAGTTGAAGTTACTTTAGCTGATAATTTTTTTAATAGAATATTAGCATTTTATAATATTACATAAATACATACGCCCCCGCTTGAAGTGTTTTAAACCCCACATTTTTGTTTAATAGAATTTGGCCCAACTAACGTATTAGGAGCAAGTTTATTGCCTACATTTTTTTATGCGATAGGGGGCAAACGATCAGACGGGTCACCTGATGGTAAGTGACTACCGCCGCCCATGGACACCCGCAACTCATGAGTCACAAGTGCGTTGCCGGCCTTTTAGGAAGGAGCACGCTCTTTTCTTGAAGGTTTTTTTTTCTACATCCGGCACTGTATGATTGTATATATACTGTCTGATTGATAACAGTCCAATCATTTAGTCGCATTTTAAGACACCACTAGGAAAATATGGGGTAGCCCTATTCTACTTCGCCGTGAACCACACCACATATAATATTAGTATAGATAAAAAAAAGAAAAACTTAAGCATAGACACGTTCACGCCAATATTATTGAAAGGATAGAAAGAGGCGATGCACATGGTGGGCCTCTAACAAACACTTTTGCCAATCATAATTTAGTCACACTAACGTAATAAACAAGCCTTAATTTTTTTTTTTTTTTTTTTAATTAGTTTTCAATCGATTTTTTTAAATCATTTTCAATCGATTTTTTTTAATATTTTTCAATCGATTTTTTTTAAATCATTTTCAATCGATTTTTTTTTTCATTTCATGAGACAACTCCCGCATCAGGAATAATTCCTGTGTCGCGGGGGACTTTACAAACAATCAGTCAACGGACACACAGAACACCCAGACTCAGGACAATTATTTGCGGATCACACAAATTTTTATCCCGTGTGGGAATCGAATCCACGACCTTCGGTTCAGCAGTCAGGGTCACTAACCACTAGACCAAGTAAGCAAAAAAAAGTGTTTTAGACGCCTCTATGTACCCCTTCGGTTATACAGGCGTGAGTGTACGAATGTATTTTTTTTTTATATATTAGCCTACCATAATGACTCCACTCTGCCTGATGGAAAGCAACAAGTGGAGTCTAAGAGTATGTAATCGAGTACTGAATTTTTTTTTTACGCCATAGGGGCAAACGAGCAGACGGGTCACCTGATGGTAAATGACTACCGCCGCCCATGGACACCCGCAACTCAAGAGTCACAAGTGCGTTGCCGGCCTTTTAGGTAGGAGTACGCTCTTTTCTTGAAGTTTTTATCGGTCCGGAAATACGGCAGGCGACAATTTGTTCCACAAGTTGGTTTTACGAGGCAAAAAGCTTCTAGAGAAGCGCACAGTGGTGGAGTGCCAATCATCCAGGTGATGGGGGTGGCCAGCGGCCGGTATAAGTCCGAACAATTCTTATGAACACTTTCCATGTTACAAGCGAGAGAGAATTCAGAGTGGAGCTACACCTTTACGCAATGCCAAAGTGTCAAGCCGATCAGAATTGACTCATTTGATCCTATTTATTAGTCCGACAAAGGATTCGACTGGCAAATGTCATTGATAAATTGATATAATTAAAGTCATCCGGTGATGTCGGCGCGGTTGCCATTTATAAATGCACTTGTCTGGTCAATGTTTCTTTTGTACATAAATACAATCATGCCTGCATCACCAAATGGGCAAGCAGAGGCGCCTCGAACGTCCACTTTTACGTAACATAACCTAGTTAGGCAGAGGTGCATGAAACAGCCTTCGCCCTATATAAATATATTTCAATATATTTCTGCCAAGATATTTCTGATGGACTTGACACCTTGGCGTTGCGTAGAGATGTAGCTTCACTCTGCATCCTCTATCGCTTGTATCATGGGGAGTGTTCAGAGGAATTGTTCGGACTTATACCGGCTGCTGGTTTCCGCCATCGTCCTACGCGACAAAATATCCATCCCCATCACCTGGACGATTGGCACTCCACCACTGTGCGCTTCTCCAGAAGCTTTTTGCCTCGCACAACCAGCTTATGGAACAAATTGTCGCCTGCCGTATTTCCGAACCGATACGACCTTCAAACCTTCAAGAAGAGAGCGTACCTCTACCTAAAAGGCCGGCAACGCACTTGTGACTCTTGAGTTGCGGGTGTCCATGGGCGGCGGTAGTCACTTACCATCAGGTGACCCGTCTGCTCGTTTGCCCCCTATCGCATAAAAAAAAAAAAAAAAAAAAAAAAAAAAACTTTTGTGACTCTTGAGCTGCAAGTGTTCAGATGCGAAGACACTTACGAAATTTGTCCCCCTATACCGTGAAACACGCGTGGATATATCTATTGACTAATTTTATTGGTTTTATTGCTCTAGGCAATCATTAGTGCGCCATGACACGTTACTATGTTCAGTAATGCATGTCCATGACATAACGGCGTATTATAATTTCTCGGTCAATATTCTGTATACGATTATAGAGTGTATCTTATTAATTGCTAATGTAACTTAATACTATATGGTATGATAGTGGCGACTACCACTGGCCATGGACACCCGCAACTCAAGAGTCACAAGTGTTCAAAGTTTCAAGGTCGTATCGATCCAGAAATACTACAGGCAACAATCACAGGCTTGTTGTGAAGGGCAAAAAGCTTCTGGAGCGCAAACGCACAGTGGGTGCCAATAATGCAGATGATGGATATTTTGTTTGACGTAGGACGATGGCGAAAACCTGCGGCCGGTATAAGTCCGAACAATTCCTCCGAACACTCTCCATGATACAAGCGATAGAGAATGCTGTGTGAACGCAACGCCAACGATCAAGCCGATCAGAAATATCTTGGCAATCGATTATGCGAGTCGCTCTCCATTGAATACGGTCATAAATATATCTTGAGTTGCGGGTGTCCATGGGCGGCGGTAGTCACTTACCATCAGGTGACCCGTCTGCTCGTTTGAACCCTGTCGCATAGACAAAAAAATAAAATAAATTATATACAATTACATATATATTATATATAATTCCTATAAATACAAAAGTTTGGATGTTTGATTTTTTTAAGGACCTCGGGGTCGCATACCTATAACTCGAACTGGCTCCCCCCCTTAATTTAATATATAGATACGGAACCAAAGTTTTAAATACAATACCGTAGTATGTTATGTTATATTTCGATAAACCACCGTCACGGTTGGTTGTTTGGCCACTGACCAGCCACGGTACGCGAGTATGCTGCTTTGTAATTATTGTTAAGTGTGCTTAGACCATTTAACATTAAATTATAATAAATTAATAAAACACACACACACATACACACACACACACGCTCATACGTATCCCCGAAAAGGGTAAACTGAGATGTAATAGACACCCAATTATTAATAATAATAATAATACGGGACCAGCCTATTGTCGTCAACCAGTCTGACAAGTAACATTACAATCTCTTAGTCACATTTAACGAGACCCACGGGAAGAGACGGTTTTTTTTTTAATACTATGGGGGACAGATGAACAGGGTGGTAACCTGATGGTAAGAGACAACCGCCGTCTAAGGAACTCAAGAGTAGAAACTCCGCTGCCCGCCTTTGAGGGTGATGAGGGTTAGGGGATGCGGGGAGGGGAAAGAAGAGGGGTGATAAGGAGTTGGGAAAGAGGAGAGGGGGATAAGGGGAGTGGAATAAGGAGAGGGGTAGTTGGACCGGAAACTGTTTCTTTATTTTATAAAAGCATATTAGCAGCGTTGGTCACACATTACTAGTATTCTTGTTCTTGTAGTATTCTTGTTAACCAAGGCTAAGCTAAATAAATGGTAGTGTTATTGGTGGGATTCCGACGATAGTGTACTGAGCGGGGTTTGAACCCGCAACCACTTGATCGCAAGTCTGACGCCTCAGCCATCACGCTACCGCCGCTATACTTAACTTTCGGGGAAATGCAACGCAAGCGTTATTTCACAACAAGTTTTCTGTGAGGCCGTGGTATGGCACAGGTCAAGCCGGCCCTTCTACCACTAAGAATAGTGTGGTTCTATTCCACTCCACCGAGAACGACATGGAAACCTATACATGTAAATACATTATAAAACCATTTCATTACGTTGTATTGCAATAAAATAATATTATATATCTTCAATAGTTAATTTCTGCATGAACCATAGACAAGCGCGGGCGAATGACCGCGCTACAGATAACAAATGGTATTCCTGAGTAATAAAACTTGATTGGAAAATTATATATATAAGTAGCTATTGCTTGCGACTTCGTCCGAGTTTAAATTTTGAACTAAACCATGATTAAATGTTATATCTTCAGGTATACAGGGATTTTCGTATATGTATATCTTCTCTATGGTATAGGGGCAAACGAGCCACGCCATAGTGGTAGAGCCATGCTTAGGCACGAATGGGCCGGCTCGACCGGTGCGATATCACGGCCTCACAAAAAACCGGTTGTGAAGAGTCCTATCCTTTAGACACCTTTTACGACACCCACGGGAAAAGATGGGGTGGCCCCATTCTACTCGACAACAAAGACTCCACACAGCATGTTACTTAATATTATATATATTAAAGTATTATAATATCATGGAAACGTTATCTGAAAGAAGCAATTTCATTTTGAGAATATGAATATTCACAAAATTCATGTTTTCTGTATTAGTATTCATAAAAACATGCTTTTTTTTATATAATATAGTGGGACAGACAAACAGACGGGTCACCTGATGGTAAGTGACAACTGCCGTCTATGGACGCGTGCAACTCAAGAGTCGTAAGTGCGCTGACCGCCTTTGAGGGTGATGAGGCGTCACTTCACAACCGGTTTTCTGTAAGGCCGTGGTATTGCACCGGTCGAGCCGGCCCATTCGTGACGGTAATTGATGTGTATAACCCGGTAATACCAGGTAAAAATGTGATTGGGAACCCCGGGAATAATACGTTTTATAATATCACTTGCAATTATAAACAAATACAAATATAAAATTCCAGATATCAAAGGCACTAATACCCACAACCCCATATTTCTGCCAAGCATCGATGTATCATAAGACAGATGTTCTTTATGGACAAAAATATGCAACGGGAATTCCAGGATTTAATGGGAATCTTTGCTAAACCCTACTAAAATAAAAAAAATGTGTCAATTATAATTCGTTATTACCTTGTGAAGCTAGTAACACAATTATTAAAACATTTTATCTGTAAAAAGGCTTTAAATTCACAATTATTGATTAAATAATTAATCAAATAATCATAACATGGGTGATATGAGAATACATACAGAATCGAAAATTATTAAAAATGCAGCCTTGGCAAAATGGGCGCGTTCCATTTGTAAAAACTCTAACACCGCATTATGGTATCACTCCATTTAATAATTTTGTTTGAACTTTACATAAACTAATGAGAACACCACAAAAATGGGAGTCAGTCAGTCCTAATTGGTTAATCACTCGTAATGCCTGTTCCGATACGTAGGTCCATGTACATATTGGCACCTGAGATACACATTTGGTGGAATACTCTATTTTCTTAATGAAGTCTCCAGCACTTGGAATTATTCCGGTGTACTGCGGAGGACTTTACAAAATTAAGTGCCTACATATAACAAAATAAAGAACACCAACCCGACACGAACCCACGATCTCTGACGAAACCACGAATGCAATTTAACGTGGGAGGGGGCCATGCTTGGCACGTACGGGCCGACTCGACCGGAGTATTACCACGGCCTCACAGAAAACCGGCTGTTAAATAATGCTTACATTGTTACTACACAACCGGTTGTCTGTGAGGCCGTGGTATCGCACCGGTCGAGCCGGCCCATTCGTGCCTAAGCATGGCTCTACCACTGAAGTATTGATGAAAAAAAAACTTACATTTTATACGTAACCCTAAAAACGTCCTCATTGCAGTTCTTGGAAAATATAACATAACAGTAAAATATACATGTTTACATGAAATATATATCAATCAATAAGGAGGGGCCACCTACATTCTTATCAGACACCTATCTGTTTGATAAGGATATCATCAGTTTATAGGTAGATACATTTTTCATAGCTAATAATTTGTATGTTTCTCTACTGTTTGCGCATATATTACTAGATTGACTTTCTGCGTAGTTTCAACAAGATTCCTCAATCAAAATCTAAATCGTTTATTTCAACTCAATCATAGGTATTTTTGAATAGTTAACCGACTTCCTCGGTCAGACTAAGTCAGTCATGAAGCTGGTTGCCTGTTCCAATACGTAGATCCTATTGAGAAGAACAGGCAAGAAACTCCAAGGACGCTCTTTTTTCGAGATATGTGAGGACAATGCAATAATTACTATTTTATATTAAGTAATAGCAGTCCGGAGATGACCAGCCCCGATCAACAGCACTCGTTCACTAGCATGGCGCATGCGCCAGCCGTCATCCATCTCAACCATATTAAAGGGCGCCGAACGACCCGAAACATACGCCACCATTGGCAGGACTTCTAGGCGAGCATGACATACTTCTAACTGCCAGGAGACACAAGACATAAACCTAAATAATTGACTACACAGTTCTCACATGTACAGCTCAAATATTTATATTATTCATAAAGGTTCCTGGTCACTACTCCGCTCCTAACGATCGTAGCGTGATGATCTTGTTACTTATTGCTACAACTATACTAGTATTACAGATGCGAAAGTATAAAAAGTAAGTATAGAAAAGAGCGTACTCCTACCTAAAAGGCTGGCAACGCACTTGTGACTCTTGAGTTGGGGTGTCCATGGGCGGCGGTAGTCACTTACCATCAGATGACCCGTCTGCTCGTTTGCCCCCTATCGCATAAAAAAAAAACGCTAGGATCAATTCCTGCATCGCGGGGACTTTACAAATATTCAAACAACGGACACCAGGATTACAAGAATTTGAGATTACAAGAAGTGTTGTCTAGTACGAGGATCGAACCCACAACACTAGACGCGGCTAGCGACTACTTAAACCGCTGCGCCATCCGTGTAGTCCAAAGTCTTTATCTATTAATATCTGTGATGTCGGCTAAACCGATTTTGATTGAATTTCATATGCGGATACTTGATAACCCAAGGAAAGAATTACGAACTTTATATCGAAATATCACCCGTCAAGTCACATCAAGTCACAGGTTTATAAATGCGAAATTGTGAATAAATTTTTGTTTTTTATTAACGCCAGAACGGCTGAACGGATTTCGATAAAATTTGGCACAGGGATAGATTATAATCTGGAATTTTACAGAGGCTGTTTGAATTTTCCCCGCAAACGAGGCCGCTAGTAGCATATAAAATGATCATGATTTGAGCTATCAAAAGCAATAAGTAAAATCAGTAACAATAAGTCTCCTTCCTACTTTGATGCCGGGTCTTTTAAGCGGGGCGTGAAAAAGCAGTTCACCAGCCGCCATAGTGTGGGTCACCTTGTTGATTACACTTGCAATGAAGATGGTGACAACCACTCTTGGATTCCACTTGTTGCTTTCCATCAGGCAGAATGGAGTATATATATATACGCAAAAATAAATTGCATTAGTAACTTAATAATCGCCCATTGACTGTCCGTCTTTGAGGGTAATGAGGGAAAGGGAAAGAGTAGAGGGGGGTAGGCCTCCGGTACCCTCACTCACTCGCCAAAACATATTTTTCTTCTTTACGATTTAAATTATGTGTGGCAAAAATTGGGTGTTTAAGACGCAACTGCCAACCCCATCAGTGTAAGAGTATTTATGTATGAATATAAACACAATTTTACCGTAACAAGACATACATATAAAAATAAATGTACCAAATTAGTAGAAAATCTAATAGATAGAATTTTAACTTAATACCAATCAACTGTGAAACCAAAGCAATTTTCTTCGCTTTCAAAGACCTAATAACACAGTATACACTTGAACACTATTTATAAAAATATCATAGCCTAGTGCAGACAATGCGAGACATTCTCTCATGGACTTTCTCTCTAGCAAATGTATTCAAGAACTGCGCAAGCGCATCACGTAAGAGACAAGGAAATCTTTTCATGAATGTAAAGTGACTATACTTCATATGTATTTATTAATCAACCAACTTTAAAAAGGTTCTTAATTCGACTGTTTTTTTTTTTGTTTGTTATCACAGAACTTTCGGCTGCTTGAACCGATTTTGATAATTTATTTTTTATTTAAAAGCTGGTGCTTCTCGTTGGTCCAGTTGACAATGGCTTCCATGACAAAACCATATAAGCCTTAAATTAGCATTAAACATGTGCGCGACTAATGGATGTACTTCAAGGATAGTTAGATGAGAGTTTGGTCCAGCTCTGACAATGGCAACCATGAGAAAACCATGTCTTAAATTTTATGATAGAGGCATTGAGGTGAGTTGTCTACTTTTTTAAAGTGTTTTAAAAATTATAGCCGAGAGATTTATGTTATTGATCAAGTGAACAAAACAAGTGGTTCTCTGTGGAATAGAATATGACCAGCCCAATCTTCCCTTTCATAAAAGGCCACTAAGAGATCGGACTAATGTCTAACAGACAGTTTATATACAGCCATACAAGGCCCGGATGACGGTTAAAGGCTTACCCCTATTTCGTGAGATGGGGGCTAAAGTATTGTTGCCTAAAAGTGGGTGTTTGATAAGCCTGTGCCTTCAGAGATATACGAGTGTTAAATATACACTGATCAAATCGATTTTTTGTATTAATTAATAGGCTTACCTAAGCCGAGGCCGATTTAAATTAAGTCCATTTTCGTAATATATAGATGGTAAAAAGGAAAGGGATCTTGCTTATACCGATGGATTGGGGAGTATAAGCAATAGCTCAAGGAAGTCAGGGTCGCATACCTGTAATTTAAACTAGCTGGCGCCGGTCTAACTTTCTATTACACTATCCCAAATGGCATTGACTTGAGACTTGCTCCTTGGAGCTAATGGGAATAAATTGTGGTCGACAGAATGTGAGTGTTAATTTCCCCTTCGGGTATGCAGAAGTGAGTGTGTGTATGTATGTATGATATTATATCATAATATATAAGTATATATTATGATATACGTGAGTATCTTGAGTTGATGATATCTAGTGACCTTAGCCAAGCTGACGTCAGCTGCTATGACAAACAAAATAGATTCATATTTAGTCACGTATTGCAACACATAATGACATTGTTATATTCTTCGAAACATGGCCGCAGATCTTAAGAATAATTAAAAAAATAACATATATACATACACTCGCTCTCGCCTGGAAGGCAGAGGCGTAATCAACGTCAACATTTTGACGAGACAAATTTACGTAGTGTTGGGTCATCCGGGAATTTTTGGGAATTAGATAGGAAAATTTGGAGTATACTGACAGGAAAGCGAGATAGAAAACGAAGGAACTTGAACTTGCTTATTCAGGTGAATTGGGGAGTCAGGTCAGTGAAGATCTGATCAGAACTGATTAAAAAATCATTACGAAGATTAAAAGAAAGAGAGAGAACAGACTTTGAAGAAATAGGATAGACAACACAAATGACGTCATATGTGTTACCATTGTCTATGGCACGAGTAACTGGTACAATCGGGAACAGACAATTTGTAAAAGTATAAATTAATGTTCTCACTCTCACCTTTTCTTTTTTCCTCTCTCTCTTTTTACTAAATAAAATAACGCTTATTTTTTTCTCAGATGTGTGTTCTCAAATAAGAATTAAAAACTAAAACATTGGAAGTAGATCAGAAAAAAAAGAATCTAAAAAGGCCGAAAACGTATGTTCTCTCCCTTAATCGTTTAAAAATAGAACGTTCTAAATTTAACTCTTCGTATTCAAAGCAAAGACGAACCGGAAAGAAACTTCCTCCCCACATTTGCAACTTCAAAATTAGAACACCAACTCGTTTCGACCGTTAAACTCAAAATGTAATAATAAAACCCAATTAGGTTAGTATTTCGGAGAACCCGCTTACAACAGCGACGATTATTAATACAAGGTCACGTTCGAATTTTAAACTCTGCTCAGAGTCACACGTAGTATATATTCATTGTCAGATAACAAGCGATGCGGACGCCGCGCCGGTTAGGCTATGTTTACACAAGGCGCTAATATAACCACGGTAATTGCAATTAAAACTATTATTTTTTGATTTTCGCTTTCGCGGTTAACAGCGAGTCGACCTGCTGAGCTGTTTCTTTTTTCTAATTAATAGCATACTTTGTTATTGTCGAATAACACGCTATTGTAGCCGAGTATGATTTAGGCTAAAACATTGTGAAAATGTAAGTTATCTGTAACTTAAAATATAATAATACCTCGAGAAAATGTTTATTTCTAAGGAAAATGTTTCATTTGCAATATTTATTTGAATGTAATACTAATTAACAAGAAAATACGACGAGTAATTCTATAAATAAAAATGACTCAAGTCCATCAATTCAATTTTTGAATTGTTAAGATAATAACTCAGTCCGTCTTAGTCAGTCCTGAAGTTCTTTCCGGTCCGTTCCAATACCTTCTTTGGAGAATAACAGACAAGAAACTCCAAAGATAAACTTTTATTTTTTTTTAAATTTTCCATTTTGTTGCATAATTATCAATGACACATATCAGACTGCACAGATGGTGGTGGTTTAAGTGGTCACCTCGCCAATACGCTGCCGCGCCAAGTGTTTTGGGTTCGATCCCCGCACGGGACAACACTTTGTGTATTGCTTAAATTGGTGTTCTGATTCTGGGTGTTCTTTGTGTCCGTTGCTTGAGTGTTTGTAAAGTCCCCAGCGACACAGGAATTAATCCTAGTGCGGAGTTGTCTTTTATATAAATGAAATGAAATGATATGATATAATTCATTTATAATGGTATAGATAATTAAACTAACAACAAAATATAAGCTGGGACAGTGAAACATTATTTAATTTTTTAGTCAATGCGAGTAATGTGTTTTAAAATGGTAATAAAACACTTTCTAGTTTACGTTACATCAAGATTGCTAATTAGATGAACATGCTCTGGATATACAATTGCCCTGGCGTGTTGGTCTAGTAGTAAGTGAAGCTGACTGGTGAAACAGAGATTTCGTGGATTCGATTCACACACGTTTCGAAAAATTGTGTGACCTACAAATAGCTGTCAGTGCTGTCAAGGCCGTAAGTGTTATTATGTCTCCAGTTTGTACGTTTTTCAAGTCCCCCGCGAAACAGCAGTGATTCCTAGTGAGGGAGTAACATTAAAAAAAGATAAATTAACACTTCTGCTATAAAATAGTAGTGTACAATACTAGCCGTTCCCTGCGGAATCACTTCCGTTTATGCATACTGCTCGTGATGTTTTATAGCTACATATATATAATATCTGCACAAAAAGCTATCTAGTGCATAAAAATTCAAATCGCGTTTGTAGTTTACACTGCCGTGCCCGACAGAGTCTATAACGTGCGCTTAAACCCAGTACAACAACTTTGTAACATTATGGTGTGCAATGAAGTACTGAGTGTAGTTCCTGAGATTAGAACGTTTATATATATGTATAGTTACAAAAACTATAATACCCCATATAATATAATATTAGTATAGATAAGAGTCAAACTAAGCTTTGTACTGTACTGGTTCAAGAACACCGTTCAACTGACAAAATAAAATTAACTTGACACATCTTACACGCTGCCGTTCGATCCCAAACTAAGCAGAGCTTGTACCAATGTAAATAAACTGCTGATGCATATATACTTCTAAATACATACATATCATAGATAAATTACATCCAGACACAGAACAAATGATCGATGAAAAACACAAAACAAATGATCGATGAAAATTTGTAATGGGTGGGAATCGAAAAAACTACTCATGGCTAGTCAGAGGCACTAACCGCTAAACCAACAGGCCAGTCCCGGCAAATAGTGTAAGCACAATCATATTATTCATAGAAAAACTCCGACCTGTACTTTATAAGAAACATACGGTTAATAACCGTAAACAGTACCGTAAACTATGAAGGTCTGAAGGTATGGAACTTTGTGCTCCGCTAACTTTTTAAAACGAAAACACAAAATATAGAAAACGCTGCACTCTTATGATATCTTTGGAAACTTAGTTTTGACGGGCCTGTTGGTCTAGTAGTTGTGACTGATGAACCAAAGGTTCGATTCCCACACGGGATAAAAATTTGTGTAATCCACAAACAGTTGTCGCGAGTCTGCGATTTCTTTGTGCTCGTTGATTGAAAGTTCGTAAAGCCACCCGCGAAATTATTCCTAATTCCTTTTGTATTTACAAAAAACCTGGTTCATACTTACATATTTTATGTTTACGAATTCTGGGTATTGGGGTAGAGAGGCTCAGACCTTCTGGCAACAGTCAGTGACAGGTATCGAGCTATTTCTC